>JAPQWV010000536.1:0-425000 GCA_027422505.1 Craterostigma plantagineum
ACACCGCACAACTCGTTTCACATCTAATTCAACGCGATTAAATCGAAGAGGTATGAGCTTTCATCTCCAAATTCATATTTTGCCAATGCGGGTATTTTTCGAGATGTTGATCAATTTTTCTGTTTACATTGCTCTCTCATTACTACATTCGTGTTTTAAGCGTGTTGGGCTTGACGGATTTGCAGTTTTCGTGTATGAATTTCGATTTTGCTCGATGAACCCTAATTTTCGAAATTGGGGCTTTTACAATTTGGGTCAAATGTGGTGTTTGCATTGCTCTTTATGGTTAGATATATGCTGTGAATGCCTTGGGTGTCATCAATTTCATGATTTCGTCCGTAAATTTTCAATTTGGGACCATAAACCCTAATTGCATGATTTGGGGATTTTCGAAAATTATTGACGAAGATGGTTGCTTTACTGTTTTCATTAGCATCGTTCCATTGTTTAACGTCGAAGAGTGTGCTTGGTTAACCGATTATTGCAATTAGAAAGAGTATTTTAGTACGTCTATTATGTGTTCGACAAAATGCCGCTTTGAGATTGTATATGTTCTTGTTTTAGAATTGTCAGTTTTGTCGCTACGTTGGTCGAGTCAAGCTGTATTGATTATCTTTTTCTCGCCAACTCACATTTGGATTTCTAGGTATCATGGGTAAGAGCCGATCCGCTGCAGGACGTGCTAACGATTCGCGATCAACGAGTCGTCCACGTCGAGGCCAAAGCACGCCGTCACTGCTAGAATCTATGGGGAGTTTGACGACGAGACGCATCAGGCCCGTTACAACCGGCTAAAGAATACGGAGTTCATTCCGACTGATCAAATTGACCACGACACGCTGGAAAAGTATCACATCGAGCAGCAAGTGGCCGGCTACACGTCCCTCAGCGGATGGCTCGACTTCTTCCACATTGACGAGCCGGCCTATAAGGAGCTAACCTTGGAGTTCTTATCCACCTACTCTTTCAATGAAAATGGGCGTCAGAATTACGTTCAGGGCTTTTAATACGGAGCACACCGTCCATGAGGACGATATTTGCACGGCGCTTGGATTGAGTGTACCATACTTTGGAGACCAGGGCCGATTCCCAGACGCATATTACAAGGAGTACCTTAAGTATCCGACACAGCGCCAGACCTGTTGGGCGGAACTCGCGCGACCCGGCGAACCTGCCTTTAGTGTGAAGACCTCGAAGGCGTCTTCGCTCAGGAGCCCTGGTTTACGTTACATCCACCGGTTGCTTTCGACCTCGCTCGCACCAAGGGGCGACTCGCACGGCGCGATTGGACTTCGCGATCTGTACTACTTGGCCAAGATGCAGCGTGGTCAGCTGGTGCACTTAGGATTGGGCATGGCCTACGCCTTCAGTGCCCAGGCTGATGTTCGTAGTCACGGGAAGATCACAGTGGGGCCGTTTATTACGAAGGTTATCAAGGGACTCAACTCCTGGCCAGCAAATCCACCAGAGATGGAGATTGTGGGTGGGCGTAATCTGGTCAACGAGGAGATGATGTTGAAGATGAAGATGTTGATCAAAGCCCCCAGCTGGTCCCGCTCGAACAAGGTTTACGTCTGGCACGAGGTCTACCGTGGGCAGACGGACTTGGGCGACGCATTCCCGGAGCCACTAGAAATTGAGGGCGTGGGGCCATTCCCAGTTCACCCCGACACTGCCGGCACTTCCCATTCCTCCGGCTACCACGAAGGGGAATCATCAGGGGTCGCTCCTTTTGCCTCATCCGCAGACCTTCACACACTACGCGAGGACATGCTACGTTACCATGAGGAGGCCATACGGCGTGACGAGGAGACACGGCGCCGCCAGGAAGAATATGAGCGTCGAAACGAGGACGCCCACAGACGCTACCGCAAGGAGCAACAGCGATATGAGCTGGCCCTTCAGGCGATGGACGGCGCGATGAAACATACACAGGAGTCAGTTCGACTTGCTCAGGAATCGATGGCCCACCTTCGCCCGCGGCCACCATCGCCCCCACCACCACATTAGTTTCGTTTATGTTATGTTTTTCTATTAGTACTCTTTTGTGTTGGTCTAGTACTCATGTACTTGTGATGACTATGACATATTTTGTTATCTTTTATTATTTCTTCCGTGCGTTTAATTTTCTTTTGAGTGTTTTCAGGAAACGTGACACGAATTCAGACTACGACCCAAAATATTTCAAAATCAAGTTCAACTACATCAGATGGTAGAAGACGGACCACGCCATTTTTTTTCAGGGGAGTCACGTTATTTCAATTTCTGTTACCTTTCTTTTATCTATTTTACACGTTGAGGACAACGTGCATCTTAAGTTTGGGGAGGGAGAATTTTGTTTGGGAATTTTGTTGAAAATTTACGTGAAAATTTTTATGACGTGCCGTGGCTATTAAATCAATGAAAATATGGCATGATTATTTGCGTTCATCTCAAAGTGGATTGGATATTAGGGAGTCTAGTAAGCGATAAAGACATGCATCAGTGATTTAATCTTTTTAGCATGAATAGATATAGTGTTACTTTGAGAGATTCACACACATAACCCATGTTCCGTTGTGAGAGTTTGAGCTGACGAGCTTTTGCTCATTTTCTTGGTTGTGTGAGTAGTGCATAATTTACATCTGTCTAGAACTTGCTTGTTTGATACGCATTGAAATTTCTTATAGCGTGTTTTGTATGAATATGACGAAGGCATTAGGAAATAAGTCCACGGCCAAAGTTCCCGACCGCGACTGATCACCGTAGTTAGCCACTTTGAGCCTAAGCCTATTTATTTCTTACACTTCGTATATCATAAGCCACTAACCTAAATCAGCCTTCAGATATCATCTGAACCCGAGTTAAGCAGAAGTGAAAGTCGAATGTCAAAGTCGAAAAGCGTAGTCGGATGACGCCTCAAGACAACGCCGAAAGCAGTCAAGAACCCCCTCTTCAACAAGTTTTAACTCACAAGGAGTTGGCGTAAGGGCAGCGCACCGCCATGCAAAAGGGTATTCATATCAAAAAAAAAGAAAAAAAGAAAAAAAAAGAAAGAAAAAAAAAGAGAAGAAAAAAAAAGGGAGAGAGAGAAATGGTGTGGCTGCTGGGAAACTGAAGCAAGAAGAGGATGAACTGTTGTGAAAAAGAAAAAGAAAAAAGAACCTTTCCTTTGATAATCTTCCAGTCTCGTGAATACCACAACATTTCTTATTTCGAGATTTGGAAGAAGAAAGGCTTAGTGGAACGCAACAGAAATAAGAGAAATACGAAGACGGCGTAATCAAAAGGGTTGATCCTGGCGCGCTTTAGACAATGACATGAAGACCGACATGACTGCTACTCATATGTGATCTCATTACCACTTCATTACTTTCTGAACCTATTTAACCCGAAAAGACCTTCCGATTCATGCTAACTGCTTTAAGTAGTGGACGTGCGATTGACTTGCAAGCATATGGGTTAGACTTTATTATTGCACGAATTGAGTGATTCACCGATTTATTAGCCTATACACTGAGTGATTTGAGTGAATCCCTGTGAGGTGTGGATCTCGATTGGTAGTGCTAAGGAAATTCGTGTCGATAAGTGCTGATTATTGTTGCAGTGTCTATAATTGCTTGCTTGATTTCATGTTGTGCTTTCCATCTGCATGATGAATTGTGAATGGTCATGCCACTATTTTTGTTATCTTTTCTTGCTTTTAATTTGCTTGAGGACAAGCAAAAGCTTAAGTGTGGGGAGGTTTGATAAACGTATTTTAATACGTTTATTGTTATGTTTATTTGGGTTATAATAGGAAAGTTTTGATCATTCTATGCATTTATTGGCTCTATTTACACCCATTTTAATATTGTAGGACCTTCGAATGATTATCGAGCGAATAGGAACGAAAACGAGGCGAAAACGACGCGAAAATGGCGAAGTTAGAAGCTGCCAGAAACAAGTCACGGCCGTGAACAGGCTTGCAAGAGGCCGTGAATGTTGGTAGTAAGCTTAAGGAGCCAAAAGTCCAAGGGTCACGGCCGTGAATCTTATAGCACGAAGCCGTGACAGTAGGCAGTGGGTCGACTAATGAAAGTCACGGCCGTGAATAGCCTCACAATACACCGTGAAACCGGGCAGAACCTCAAGTACTATAAGTCACGGCCGTGAGCCCCATTGTTCAAAGCCGTGAATCACGGCAGTAGCTAAAGTATAGCATGTCACGGCCGTGAATAGCCACACACCAAGCCGTGAAGTCGGGCAGTAGCTGAAAATCATGTGTCACGGCCGTGAGTCAAGATGCACGTGGCCGTGACTGCTCCGGAGAAGTCAATATTTAGGGTTTTAGCCGCCTTCACGGCCGTGAAGCCTATTGTCAGAGGCCGTGACTCATGGCAGAAAGTCAAGAAATAGGGTTTAAGCCGCCGTCACGGCCGTGAAAGCACATTAAGAGGCCGTGAACGTGTCAAAATTCAGGGTTTTAGCCCATTTTCGAAGCATAAAAAGGGGATGCCCCTTATGTCACGACCACACTTTCCCTATCTGCCTATTCTAGCGCATTCCTATGTGCCTAGCGAGTTGTGATTAGTAAAGTATACTGAAAATGCGAATAAAATTTTTCTTTTCCATTTACATAATGGAATGATGTTCTGTACAAGTCAAAAGAATACATGTCGAACCCTAAGTTCCAGACATGACCTAACTACAAGGACGAAGGTGTGTCGGCACAGCAAAAGGCTCCTATGCGCCCGGCCTCACAGGTCGTCATCCATACACCCACGTCCACCCCAAAAGCAGCGCGAAGCATCCAAAAGATTGGCCTTGCCATCTAAGCGATCACGTACCGTGGTCGCTCGCACCTACAACACATAACGTAAGGGATGAGCGATATGCTCAGTAAGTAGAAATCATGCATGACGTGCACGTGATAAAACCCCGCAAAGGCAATCCACGCCGATGCACCTTACGTCGTATGGATCAAACTTAATCTCATATCTTTTATCTTAGGGCCCTTGGCAGACTTTTACCCAGGCGTACACCGTATAGAGCTCTATCCAACCACGGGCATCAGCCCAAAGTATGAGGGCATCGACCCAACCATACTAAAGCATGAGGGCATCAACCCAACCACGCTAATCAGGGATATAAGGGCATCAACCCGACCATGAGGGCATCAACCCAACCATGGTATCCCCCGACGCATCAACGTCGTTCGTAAACTGGCGACGCATCAACGTCGCCGACGGCGCATCAACGCCGTCTCGGTGCCCCGGAAGCCGCCACTTCTTAAAATAATATCCTCATTGCTCACTTCGGCAATTGCTTTTCGCTAATTGCGACATATACGTGCACACTCATCATCTCATTTTTCCCCCAACGTGTCGTGCATGCTCGTGCATATGCAGAATGCATCAACGTCATAATGCTTACCGAAAGCATGGAACCATATCATACAAGTTCACATAAGCACGTAAACACATCATCACATAATCACATAAATTTGGCACATACACATATGTTATGTGTCGTAGTTGGATTTCCACTTACCTGTCGTCCAAGCGAAATTAATATTCTCCCCGTTAGCTCCTAACGTACGACCTTTTAGAATAAAAGGGTTATGATGTTAGTACTTTTGCTTTCCTTGGTTAATTCGTCGAAATAATAATTTTCGTCATACTTAGTTATCTAAGCTTTGTATTAATTCCCTAGACCTCACATCTCTCGATTTGCCTTATTAATTTTCCCAAATCAGTCGATTTCTATACCCGTATTATATTTAAGTAAAGTTCTCGGCCCTTTAGTGAATTTCTTAGTTAGAGAAGTTAAATTTTCTTTTGTGAAAGGCTCGGCGAAAGTCGTTTGATTTATTTGGTTTCGCCCGACTTTACATGCGTGGAATTTCAACTTGATTTCGATATGATTCTAAGGTGGGTCTCGACATTTCTTATAAATAAATCTCGAGTGGGCTGAAAATCGCGACATGGCTTGTACGTGAATCTCGACATGTGGATAAATCTCGGGTTATATGGGTAATTAGGTCTCGACATCTTTTCCTAACAGGTTTCGACATTTTATTTTGCATCTGTGTCGACATTTTCTGTTCAATTCCATTCGACATTTATCTCGCCATTTTGGAGTGAAAAATGTCGACATGGAAATTCAACCAAGCCTCGACATTTATCATGAGTAAGCCTCGCCGCTTTTAACTCGACATTTATAAAATGTCGACATATACGTCATGTCGATATTTCATGCGACATTATCCTAATGTTTCGACATTTACTTCGACATTTTTACTAGCTCTCGACATTGTCCTCTATTTCGTCATTCTATCGAGTTCGACATTTATTTCGACATTTTTACTATTTTGTTGAACTCGACATTTCATCAAAATGGAAGGACCCGACTTTTGTGCTCAACCCGACATTTTGCTCGACATTTATCATTTGTTTCAACATTTTCTTAATGCCGTTTCGACATTTGTCTCGATATGTTATGTACGAGCTCGACAATTAATGTGGTTCGACATTTCGGTATTTTCTTAACATCTCGACATTTTAACTATATTAGCTCGACGTTGCAATTCGACATTTGTAGAAATGTCGACATGACTACCCCCGACATTTATCATCACCTTCTTCATCCCGTCGAAACCCTTAAATTCCATCCTTTCTTCTACCTAAAACGTCTAATACTAACTTAGGATCGTCTCATGCTAAAGTTATGTATTTTAAAACAAGCTAGGTTATCCCATACTTAGCTAACCTCAAGGAAACCCTCGGTTATAGTTTTCCACTCCAACCTATGGTTATCGTTGTCTAGGGCACATGGAAATTCTCAAAATGATCTTAATAGGGCAAATCATAATAGCTTAGGGAGAATAATTTCACTTACCCAAATTCCTAGTTAGTTTGAGGGCGAAATTTTGAGTCTCCTTCGATCTCTTCTTTCTTCTTCTCCCAAACTTTCGATAGTTTCTTCTTGGTGAGGTTATGGAGTTGAAAAGTTTGGATTAGCTAGATATTTTGGCAAGGAACAAGGTGATGGGACTTTGTGGCGTGGGTTTTTCCTTAGTTTAGGGAATTTTGTCTCTCAATTGTTTTGTTATGGATTGGGCCAAGTGTTAAGCTTCTAGCCCAATTTTAATAAATTCATAGTCAAATTTTCTCGTCCAACTTTCGAAAATTCCTAAATAAATTAGGGGTCACTTGGTACGATTTAATTGTACTAAATTCAAGAAATCGCCTAAGCACGTAATTTTCCACACAAATTTCAAGTAAGTCACATAAGCATGAAGGTAACACACGAAAAGCACGTAATTGCATTCCACATTTTATGCAAATTTATTGGCCCTAATATGCTTACGAGGACTCGGGTGCTACATCCTCCCCCCCTTAAGGAGGATTTCGCCCCCGAAATCAGCCCGTTTGGAACAGTTCAGGATAGCGGACCCTCATTTCATTCTCACGTTCCCATGTGGCTTCCTCTACGGACTGATTCCGCCACAGAACTTTCACTAGAGGAATCTCTTTGTTCCTAAGTCTCTTCGTTTCATGCATCAATATCTCTACGGGGGTTTCCTCATAACTCAGGTCTGGTTTCAAGTGTTGATGCAGTGAGTCGTTTATCAACACGTGGCTTGGGTCAGCGATATACTTTCGCAAAGTCGAAACATGGAACACATCGTGTACTTGCGACAACGATGCTGGTAGTTCTAGTTGGTAAGCTACCTTACCAACTCTTTTCATTATTCTGAATGGACCAATATACCTCGGGCTCAATTTTCCTTTCTTCCCGAATCTCTTAACGCCTCTCATTGGTGACACTTTCACGAAAACCCAGTCATCAACTTCAAATTCTAGCGGTCTGCGTCTTCGATCCGCATAGCTCTTTTGTCTGCTCTGTGCTGTTTGCATTCTTTCTCGTATCATTGCGATGATTTCCGTCATTTCTCGTACCATGTCTGGTCCTAGCATCGCCCTTTCACCGACTTCATCCCAATGCACTGGGGATCTGCACTTACGCCCGTATAAGGCTTCATATGGAACCATTCCAATCGTAGCTTGGTAGCTATTATTGTACGAGAATTCCACGAGTGGAAGGTACTTGCTCCAATTGCCCTTAAAATCAAGCACACAGGCTCGTAACATATCTTCTAGCGTTTGGATAGTCCGCTCGGATTGCCCGTCCGTCTGTGGATGATAAGCCGTGCTAAACGATAATTTTGTACCCATCGCCTTATGTAAGCTTATCCAGAACTTGGATAGAAATCTTGAGTCGCGGTCTGAAATTATTGATGATGGTACTCCATGGAGTCGTACTATCTCTTGGACATACAGTTCCGCGTATCGCTCCATGGTGAATGACGTACTTATTGGCAGAAAATGAGCAGATTTCGTAAGTCGATCTACAATCACCCAAATTGCGTCGTGCCCTTTCGCGTTCTTCGGCAATCCGCTTACAAAATCCATCGTTATGTTGTCCCATTTCCATTCTGGGATTGGTAAAGGCTGCAGCGTTCCCGCTGGCCGTTGGTGTTCTGCCTTAATTCGTTGACAAGTGAGACATTGACTGACGAATTCGGCTACGTCTTTCTTCATTCCTGGCCACCAGTAGTGCGTTCGTAGGTCTCTATACAGCTTCGTGGCTCCAGGATGTACTGAGTATGGTGTAGTATGTGCTTCCGCCATTATAGTTTTTCGAAGTTCTGCGTCGTCCGGTACATATAATCTGCTCTTGTAGTACAAGCTCCCGTCGTCTCGGAATACATAGTCTACTGTCGGCTGCTCTGTCTGGGTTCCCTTGATCTTATCATAGAACTCGTCATTTTCCTGGGCCTTCTTGATTTGCTCCAATAGTGTTGGTTGCAGAGTCAGGGTTGC
Source organism: Craterostigma plantagineum (assembly GCA_027422505.1). NCBI lineage: Eukaryota > Viridiplantae > Streptophyta > Magnoliopsida > Lamiales > Linderniaceae > Craterostigma > Craterostigma plantagineum. The sequence goes on from JAPQWV010000536.1 coordinate 8,847, forward strand.
TAACTTTACCTCGACTTCTCCCAACGGTACGATCTCCACGTCGAGCCGTTGAAGTTCCGCGCTCACCGATTTCCGGCTTAAAGCATCAGCTACCACGTTCGCCTTCCCTGGGTGGTAGTTGATCACGCAATCGTAGTCTTTTACCAATTCCAGCCACCGTCTTTGTCTCATATTGAGTTCCTTCTGGGTGAAGAAATACTTTAAACTCTTGTGATCGGTGTAGATTTCGCATCTTTCTCCATACAAGTAGTGCCTCCAAATCTTGAGAGCAAAGACTACGGCAGCAAGCTCCAAGTCGTGTGTAGGGTAGTTCTTCTCATACTCCTTTAGTTGTCGTGAGGCATAGGCTACTACGTTCCCGTTCTGCATTAACACACATCCTAAGCCGTTCTTTGAGGCATCGCTGTAAACGGAGAATCCCCCGGTTCCTGACGGTATTGTAAGGACTGGGGCTGTAGTCAGTCGCCTCTTAAGCTCTTGGAAGCTCAGTTCACATTCCTCGCTCCAATGAAATGGCGTGTTCTTCCTCGTTAACTTTGTCAGCATTGAAGCTATTTTCGAGAAGTCCTTAATAAACTTCCTATAATAGCCTGCCAAGCCGAGGAAACTTCGTACCTCGGTCGCATTTGTTGGTTGTGGCCATTTACTAATGGCTTCGATCTTGTTCGGATCCACCGATATTCCTGCTCCGGAGATAATATGTCCCAAGAAGGCGACTTGGTCCAGCCAAAACTCGCACTTCTTGAACTTTGCGTACAACTGCTTCTCCCTCAATACTCCAAGGACCGTTTGCAGGTGCTGCTCGTGTTCCTCTTTCGTCTTTGAGTAGATTAGGATGTCGTCTATGAACACTATGACGAACTTATCCAAAAATTGTTTGAACACTCGGTTCATCAGATCCATAAAAGCTGCCGGTGCGTTAGTCAGCCCGAATGACATGACTAGGAACTCGTAGTGTCCATAGCGTGTACTGAAGGCAGTCTTAGGAATATCTTCCTCCCGTATCTTTAGTTGGTGATATCCCGATCGTAGGTCGATCTTTGAAAACACCGTAGCGCCTTGTAGTTGATCAAATAAGTCATCGATCCTCGGGAGGGGATACCTGTTCTTGATCGTTATTTTGTTTAACTCCCTGTAGTCGATGCACAGTCGCATGGTTCCGTCTTTCTTTCGAACGAACAGGACTGGCGCTCCCCAGGGAGAGAAACTCGGCTGAATAAATCCTTTCTGTAGTAGCTCGTCTAATTGCTCCTTGAGCTCCTTTAGTTCCGTCGGCGCTAACCGATAAGGCGCCTTGGATATAGGTGCTGCTCCAGGTACTAGGTCTATGGTGAACTCAATTTCTCTATCTGGTGGCAATCCTGGTAAGTCTTCGGGAAAAACGTCTGAGAATTCTCGAATTATTGGCACTTCTTCCAACCTTAGGGGTGAACTCTCTTCCGTTTTCATCGCGAATATGAAGTACGCTTCGCATCCAGCTTTGATTAGGCGTTGAGCCTTTAGTGCTGATATCCTAGAGGTGCTCCTTCCCTTCACCGTCCCTTGAAAGGTGAAAGGTTCGTTCCCTTCTATATGAAATGTGACTACCTTGCGGTTGCAATCAATCACGGCTCCGTACTTCGACAACCAATCCATTCCAAGGATGACCTCATAGTCATTCATTGGAATGACTATTAAATCTATGGGTAGCTCCTTATTACCTACTAACACTGAACATTCCCTCAGTACTTGATTCGTTCTAGTCGGATCCCCATGTGGCATAGCTACACTATATTCATATTCGGATTGACGAGGCCTAACCCCGAGTTTTGTCACATACTCAATGGATGCAAACGAGTGCGAGGCCCCTGAGTCTACTAGGATGCATGTGGGAGTATGGTGGATAAGGAGGGTACCTGTCACCACCGCTGGGTCATTTTCTGCCTCCTCGGATGTAATTGTGTACACCCGAGCTGGTACCATCTGTGGTCTTGTCTGACCTCCGGTTTGACTTCCTGTCGCCCAATCTGGGCATTGCCTCGAAAAGTGCCCTGGCTTCCCGCACTTAAAGCAGTTGTTGGTCTGGGCATAGCAGTCACCAGAGTGTCTTTTCCCACACTTTTGGCAATTAGGGACAGTTGGGACTGGAAATCCTCCCTGATTTGGGTTCGGCGGTCGATTTGGAATTCCTTGCGGGCGTTGTGGTGGCTTATTCTGAAAGTTCGGCTTCCCGCCTTTGGGTACGAACTGGCGTTTCTGACTTCCTCCGCTCCACTGCGTCCCTTGTACTTGCGCAAACTTTCTCTTTGCTTCTTGGGCGCGGACAATCCTAGCTTCAGCCTGTTCCGCCACCATAGCCCTTTCCGCCACCTGAGCATACGTGGCTCCTTGCAATCCCGCCATACTCACATCGCGATATAATTCCGGCTTAAGGCCCTCAAGGAAACGCTCGATCTTTAGAGCCTCTGTGCTTACCATGTGGGCAGCGAACCTGGACAGCTGCTCAAATTTCCTGATGTATTCAGCCACAGTCATTGACCCCTGTCTGAGGTTGATGAACTCATTCAGGCGCTGAGCTCTCACTGGGGCCGTAAGGTACTTGCCCCTAAATAGTTCCTTAAATCTTTCCCAGCTCATTGTCGCAGGGTTTTCGAGCACCATAATGGTCTCCCACCAATGCCCTGCGCTTCCTCTTAGTAAGAACGCGGCACATAGGGCCTTTTCTGCCTCAGGAACGCGGCTGTAAATGAACATGCTCTCCAAGGTCCTGATCCAGTCTTCAGCTGCCGTTGGGTCGGCTGTATCCTCGAATGTTGGTGGGTTCAACCTCCTGAACCTTTCTCCCACTATCTCTGCCCTGTCGGCCTGAGTGTTCCCAACATTCGGGGTGTTCTGTTGGATCAGCTGTTGTATTTGGGTTGACTGCTGGCGTACCAATTCCGTAAGTTGGAAAATGGTCGCGTCGCGGTTGTCAGTAGGGGCCGTGTTCCCCCTATTCTGGTCATCGCCGCCGCTCGACTCACCTCTTGTTCTTACCATCTTCTATCCCTATCCTGATTGTCCTAGGCCAATAAATTATGCAACGTATAGACCCACATAAATTTAACACTTACTTGCAAGGCCGCTTCCGCTCTTTTGGGTGTGTGTGTATGGACAGTCTACAGAACCTGTGACCGAAGCTCTGATACCACTCTGTCACGACCACACTTTCCCTATCTGCCTATTCTAGCGCATTCCTATGTGCCTAGCGAGTTGTGATTAGTAAAGTATACTGAAAATGCGAATAAAATTTTTCTTTTCCATTTACATAATGGAATGATGTTCTGTACAAGTCAAAAGAATACATGTCGAACCCTAAGTTCCAGACATGACCTAACTACAAGGACGAAGGTGTGTCGGCACAGCAAAAGGCTCCTATGCGCCCGGCCTCACAGGTCGTCATCCATACACCCACGTCCACCCCAAAAGCAGCGCGAAGCATCCAAAAGATTGGCCTTGCCATCTAAGTGATCACGTACCGTGGTCGCTCGCACCTACAACACATAACGTAAGGGATGAGCGATATGCTCAGTAAGTAGAAATCATGCATGACGTGCACGTGATAAAACCCCGCAAAGGCAATCCACGCCGATGCACCTTACGTCGTATGGATCAAACTTAATCTCATATCTTTTATCTTAGGGCCCTTGGCAGACTTTTACCCAGGCGTACACCGTATAGAGCTCTATCCAACCACGGGCATCAGCCCAAAGTATGAGGGCATCGACCCAACCATACTAAAGCATGAGGGCATCAACCCAACCACGCTAATCAGGGATATAAGGGCATCAACCCGACCATGAGGGCATCAACCCAACCATGGTATCCCCCGACGCATCAACGTCGTTCGTAAACTGGCGACGCATCAACGTCGCCGACGGCGCATCAACGCCGTCTCGGTGCCCCGGAAGCCGCCACTTCTTAAAATAATATCCTCATTGCTCACTTCGGCAATTGCTTTTCGCTAATTGCGACATATACGTGCACACTCATCATCTCATTTTTCCCCCAACGTGTCGTGCATGCTCGTGCATATGCAGAATGCATCAACGTCATAATGCTTACCGAAAGCATGGAACCATATCATACAAGTTCACATAAGCACGTAAACACATCATCACATAATCACATAAATTTGGCACATACACATATGTTATGTGTCGTAGTTGGATTTCCACTTACCTGTCGTCCAAGCGAAATTAATATTCTCCCCGTTAGCTCCTAACGTACGACCTTTTAGAATAAAAGGGTTATGATGTTAGTACTTTTGCTTTCCTTGGTTAATTCGTCGAAATAATAATTTTCGTCATACTTAGTTATCTAAGCTTTGTATTAATTCCCTAGACCTCACATCTCTCGATTTGCCTTATTAATTTTCCCAAATCAGTCGATTTCTATACCCGTATTATATTTAAGTAAAGTTCTCGGCCCTTTAGTGAATTTCTTAGTTAGAGAAGTTAAATTTTCTTTTGTGAAAGGCTCGGCGAAAGTCGTTTGATTTTATTTGGTTTCGCCCGACTTTACATGCGTGGAATTTCAACTTGATTTCGATATGATTCTAAGGTGGGTCTCGACATTTCTTATAAATAAATCTCGAGTGGGCTGAAAATCGCGACATGGCTTGTACGTGAATCTCGACATGTGGATAAATCTCGGGTTATATGGGTAATTAGGTCTCGACATCTTTTCCTAACAGGTTTCGACATTTTATTTTGCATCTGTGTCGACATTTTCTGTTCAATTCCATTCGACATTTATCTCGCCATTTTGGAGTGAAAATGTCGACATGGAAATTCAACCAAGCCTCGACATTTATCATGAGTAAGCCTCGCCGCTTTTAACTCGACATTTATAAAATGTCGACATATACGTCATGTCGATATTTCATGCGACATTATCCTAATGTTTCGACATTTACTTCGACATTTTTACTAGCTCTCGACATTGTCCTCTATTTCGTCATTCTATCGAGTTCGACATTTATTTCGACATTTTTCTATTTTGTTGAACTCGACATTTCATCAAAATGGAAGGACCCGACTTTTGTGCTCAACCCGACATTTTGCTCGACATTTATCATTTGTTTCAACATTTTCTTAATGCCGTTTCGACATTTGTCTCGATATGTTATGTACGAGCTCGACAATTAATGTGGTTCGACATTTCGGTATTTTCTTAACATCTCGACATTTTAACTATATTAGCTCGACGTTGCAATTCGACATTTGTAGAAATGTCGACATGACTACCCCCGACATTTATCATCACCTTCTTCATCCCGTCGAAACCCTTAAATTCCATCCTTTCTTCTACCTAAAACGTCTAATACTAACTTAGGATCGTCTCATGCTAAAGTTATGTATTTTAAAACAAGCTAGGTTATCCCATACTTAGCTAACCTCAAGGAAACCCTCGGTTATAGTTTTCCACTCCAACCTATGGTTATCGTTGTCTAGGGCACATGGAAATTCTCAAAATGATCTTAATAGGGCAAATCATAATAGCTTAGGGAGAATAATTTCACTTACCCAAATTCCTAGTTAGTTTGAGGGCGAAATTTTGAGTCTCCTTCGATCTCTTCTTTCTTCTTCTCCCAAACTTTCGATAGTTTCTTCTTGGTGAGGTTATGGAGTTGAAAAGTTTGGATTAGCTAGATATTTTGGCAAGGAACAAGGTGATGGGACTTTGTGGCGTGGGTTTTTCCTTAGTTTAGGGAATTTTGTCTCTCAATTGTTTTGTTATGGATTGGGCCAAGTGTTAAGCTTCTAGCCTAATTTTAATAAATTCATAGTCAAATTTTCTCGTCCAACTTTCGAAAATTCCTAAATAAATTAGGGGTCACTTGGTACGATTTAATTGTACTAAATTCAAGAAATCGCCTAAGCACGTAATTTTCCACACAAATTTCAAGTAAGTCACATAAGCATGAAGGTAACACACGAAAAGCACGTAATTGCATTCCACATTTTATGCAAATTTATTGGCCCTAATATGCTTACGAGGACTCGGGTGCTACACCTTAGAACCGAAAACAACTGGAGAGGGACGAAAACTTAGAGCAAAGAAGAGAAGGAAGAACACTAGAAGCAGTCCCGTGATTCGGAGAAGCTCAAGGGACGATCCAACAACGAAGCTACGCTCATACGATCGAGGAACGAGAGCTCCACCTCGGAAACGCCTTATTCACTTCTTAGGGAAGTTTTTATGAGTTCTCTATCCTCGTTTCTCTTAAATCTCGTGACGTTCAATATGAGTAGCTAATCCTCTTGTATGTTTGGGAGTAGATGAACGTTGGGATATGTCGTAGTTAAGGCGTAGGATAATCGTGAACACTTGTATTCGACTATTTATCGTTCTATGATATTGTTTCTTCGTATCAATATGTCTACGTGTTGATATGAATGTGTGGTATATCGTTTAGGGCGACAGCTAAATAACGATCAGGCCGTTCGTAGACGTTAGGATTCGAGTATAGGGCGACAGCAAATACTCGATCCTCGCCATCTAGTAATCGCTAAACTTAGATTCCCGCGAACGTTTAGGGCGACAGCAAATCCGCGAGTGGGTAGGAAATTACTGCGATTTAGTCGATTTTCACGTAGGAACGATATTCCGTAGCTTTAGCCGACAGCACCTAGCGGGATTCGAATCCCGAACACACATTTGTCATCTTAAGTCACTCTTATTACTTCTAGTTGTGTTCCTTAGTCTTCCGATCCTTTAAGTTGCTCTGTTAAGTTAGTTCATAGTATAAACAAATCCTACTATTTTATTTAGCCTAAATATCGATTCGACAGGTTAATACTAGTATTCATTTTATTCCTCGTGTTCGATACTCGGATATTCACTATAGCTATATTACAAACGATAGGTACACTGCCTATCGCGCGTGATTCTAGTTATAATATATTCGTTTTAGTTATTACTTGACGTACTCGCACGATCTTTTATTTAAACATACAAGCACGCGATCATAGACGAATGCGTAGAAAATGGTTGTACGATGAGCAGAAGAATATCTATCGACTCTTTTTCTGGGTTAAATATTTCTCCTAGCCGCACATCGTGCGGCAACCCCTATCTAGTTAAATAGAAAAGTCTAGAAATTCTGTGAGCTTCTAAGCATTATATGGTAATCATAAAAAATTGAAAATATAAATACATTAAAGGCAAAATTATAAAATTACGTCACTAAGTATACAAGTTTTCATTTGTGGGTCACTATGTTTGATAATTGTAAAAGTAGGTCACTATCTTTTTTCATGTGAAAACAATTTCGGGTCATTTTTCAATTTTAGGTCACTAAGAATATATTTTTTCGATTTTGGGTCACTAAGTTTAGATTTTTTCAATTTTGGGTCACTATGTTTGTAACATTAGTACCAAATGAGTGACACCAAATTGAAAAAAATGTAAACTTAGTGACCCAAAATCGAAAAATATATTCTTAGTGACCTAAAATTTGAAAATGACCCAAATTTGTTTTCATATGAAAAGTTAGTGACCTATTTTTGCAATTATCAAACATAGTGACCCAAAAACGAAAATATGTATACTTAGTTACCTAATTTTATAATTTACCCATACATTAAATAATTGCTCAGTTGTCAAGGCCAGATCAAGACGACCAGTCTCAGCTCAGCAATACACAATTTAAACTAAGAAAAAAGAAAAAAAGAATAGGTATAAGGGTATTATAACGTATCAATGCTTATCCAATCTGTCAATCTTTTGTTGAATATTTTCGAATAAAGAAAATAAAATATTAAAATAGTATATGACTTAGTCGAAGAGTAGTATCCCTTCGTAGGAAATAATTAATGAATTGTTATATCACTTCAATGAAACATTATATCTGTTAAGTTATCTCTTTTGGCGAATAGAAGTACCACAGAAGGCACCTCTCTGCAACTATAAATACTTGTGTTCTTTCTTCTGCAGAGAATCAACTCAAGCAATCAAATATGCTCAAACACACCAAAAGAATTCAGTGCATACTTCGCTAAAGCAAAAGCGCAGTACGTGTTTCTTTGTATCCTGAAGGTATTCGATTATTCTCTCGTTTTCTTTGTAGAGAGCGAAAAACACCTTTAGGAAAGTGGCTTATAGATACACGCCTAGAAACAGATTATCTCAAGTTCCTGCAGAATTCCAAACTTGAAAGAGGACGAAGTCTTTTGATCACTACAGCCTTATCCTTCACAACAATCTAAAGGTGATTTTTTGAATCTGTTTTCATGGCGTCACTCAAAGAATTAGCAAGCAATTTAATAAAGCTCGACCGCTTCGATGGTGGGAGCTTTATACGCTGGCAAAAGAGAATTCATTTTCTCTTAATTTCGCTTCAAGTAAGCTATGTTCTCAACACTCCAAGGCCCGAAGAAAATCCTGAAGAAACTATCGCCGACGCAAGGAGAAGGCAAAAATGGGATACCGATGACGAGATATGTCGGGGACATATCTTGAATGCTATGAGCGATGCACTCTTCGACGTTTATCATACCGTAGCGACGGAAAAAGAATTATGGGAAAGGTTAGAGACAAAGTATCTTCAGGAAGACGCTACAAGTAAGAAATTTATTGTCTCACGTTTTAATAATTTTAGGATGGATGATAACAGACCAACTATGGAGCAATTCCATGAGATTGAGCGTATGTTGAATAATTTTAATCAACATAAAATGGTCATGGACGAGACAATTATCTTGTCTAATGTCATCGACAAGTTGCCCCCTTCGTGGAGAGACTTTAAACGAAATCTAAAGCATACGAAGGAAGATATCTCTCTTGAACAGCTTGCAAATTCTCTTCGAATCGAAGAGGAATTTCGCAAGGAATTGAAAACACAGGAAAATGAGAAGGAACAGATCAACTCGAAAGTGCTCGTAGTTGAGGATGGTAATCGGACCAAACCTTCAAAGAAAGGCAATTTCAAGGCAAAAATGCACAGAAGTTAACAAGCAAAAGAAAGGACGTTGCTATCACTGTGGAAAACCAGGCTATTATAAAAATGAATGTCGTCTCTTGAAGAAGCAAAAAGCGAATGGCACATCCTCTAAAGCAATAGATAACCTAGTTGCAGTCATATCAGAAGTAACTACGATCGAAGATGACGATGAATGGTGGATCGATTCAGGAGCCACCCGCCATGTTTGCAAGGATAAACAAATGTTCAAAAACATGGAAGCAGTGCCTGAAGGAACCGTCCTCTACATGGGAAATGCTACGGAAGTCCCTGTTCTTGGAAAAGGGAGCATAGAGATGGAATTTACATCCGGGAAAAGGTTGACACTAAATAATGTGTACTATGCGCCGGAAGTAAGGAAGAATCTAGTATCGGGTAGTGTTCTGAATAAATTTGACTTCAAACTAGTTTTCGAAGCAAATAATTTTGTACTTTCGAAGGGAGGATTGTTTGTAGGGAAGGGTTGTGTAACGGAATGTTCAAGTTGAACATTTCCAATAATATTAAAATCAGTTATGCTTATATCGATTCTCCTAACTTATGACATAATAGATTAGGACATGTTCATTATGGAAGAATTCGTTGCATGTCAAAACTAAATATGATTCCGCATGTCAAAACTGAAATAACATTTGTCGAACATGCATGCTAACAAAAATAACTCGAAGTTCTTTTCCAAAAGTAGAAAAAAAGTTCAAAATTATTAGATTTAATTCATTCAGATGTATGTGATTTGCAGAGTACTCCTACAATCGGAAGTAGAAAATATTTTATTACTTTTATAGACGACTGCAATAGATATTGTGTTGTCTATTTATTGCATTCTAAAGACGAAGCTCTTGAAAAATTTAAGATTTTCAAGAATGAATCGAATTACAATGTGAAATGTTTATAAAACGTTTAAGAACTGATAGAGGTGGAGAATACTACAATCCATCATATTTTGAGACAACGGGTATAGTCCATGAGACTACTGCTCCGTATACTCCACAACAAAACGGAGTGGCAGAGCGCAAAAATCGAGTTCTAACGGAGATGATAAATTCTATGATGTCAGCATCCGGATTAAATTCTGGGTTTTGGGGAGAAGCATTGCTAACGGCATGTCACATCCTCAATCGAGTTCCTAATAAACGGAACAAAGTAACTCCTTACAAAATTTGGAACAAAAGAAAACCTAACTTGAGTTATTTCATGGTTTGGGGTTGTCGAGCAATCGTTAAGGTTCCAGGGCCCAAAAGAAAGAAACTGGGTGGTGAAAGAGGTATTGAGTGCATATTTATTGGTTATGCACAAAATAGCAAAGCATATAGATTTTATGTTATGGAACCTAATGACTATATATCGGTTAATACCGTAATGGAGTCATGTGATGCCATTTTCGATGAGCAACGGTTTAAGTCAATACCTCAGATTAAGGACATGGATATACATAAAAATATCTCACTAGATGACACAATTGAACGAACCGATGGACAACAAGATGTTGAAATTCGTCGAAGCAAACGTGCTCGAAAAGCTCGTGATTTCTGATTTCTTTATGTTTCTTGTGGAAGGAACAAGAGAAAGTGTTACCCAAGAAGTCCCATTCTGTTATAACACAGAAGATGATCCTCAATCATTTGAGGAAGCCATGAAATCACGGGATGTCGCTTTCTGGATAGAAGCGATAAATGATGAAATGGATTCAATCATGGGAAATCAAACATGGATTTTGGTTGATCCACCACTGGGCTCGAAACTTATTGGGTGCAAATGGATATTCAAAAAGAAAACTAAACTCGATGGTACGATCGAGAAGTTTAAAGCTCGATTAGTAGCTAAGGGTTTCAGTCAGAAATCAGAAATCGATTACTTTGATACTTATTCTCCAGTGGCGAGAATGACAACAATACGATTGTTAATAGCAATGGCATCCACATATAAACTTATTATTCATCAGATGGATGTGAAGACGGCCTTTCTAAACGGAGAGCTAGATGAAGAAGTTTACATGAAACAACCAGAAGGGTTTGTTATGCAAGGCCGAGAGCAAAAAATATGTAAACTTATAAAATCGTTATATGGTCTGAAACAAGTGCCAAAACAGTGGCATCAAAAGTTTGACCAAACGGTACTTGCTAATGGTTTCAAAATAAACCAAGCAGACAAATGTGTCTATAGTAAGTTTAATGGAGATAAAGGAGTTATAATTTGCCTTTATGTTGATGATATTTGGTACTGATTTCAGAGAAACCAAAGAATTCCTACCGAATAACTTTGCCATGAAAGATATGTGTGAAGCAGATGTTATTCTTGGGATAAAAATTCTAAGAGGAGATGAAGGGATAACACTTACTCAATCTCATTACATTGAGAAAGTATGGAGAAAATTTAATCACTCAGATTGCGTTCCCGCATCTAGTCCATTTGATCCAAATATAAAGTTGATCAAAGATACCGGAAAACCAGTATCACAGTTGGTGTATTCCAAAGTGATAGGTTGTCTGATGTATGCGATGACATGCACAAGACCAGATATAGCTTTTGCGGTTGGAAAGCTAAGTAGATACACTAGTAACCCTAGTGATGCACATTGGCATGCAATCACGAGAATCTTTAAATATCTAAAGAAAACTAAGGAATATGGCATATGCTATGGTGGATATCCTTCAGTTGTAGAAGGATATTCTGATGCTAGTTGGATAACTGGCAGCGGTGATCATGCAAGTACTAGCGGTTGGATCTTTATGCTTAGCGGAGGTGCGATTTCTTGGGGATCTAAGAAACAGATTCAACTATGGCATCTGAATTTGTTGCCCTTGCTTCTGCAAGCAAGGAAGTAGAATGGCTACGCGATTTACTATTTGAGTTGCCAATATTGGAAAAACCAATTGCACCTATTTCGATTCATTGTGATAGTGAAGCAACTCTTGCGAGAGCATACAATCATGTTAACAATGGAAAATCAAGACATATCGGAATACGACATGGTTATGTAAGATATTTAATCTCTACCATCGATTATGTACGATCTAGCGATAATCTCGCAGATCCATTGACAAAAGCTTTATCACGAGACGTAGTCAACAAGACGTCTAAGGGATGGGTCTCAAGCTCATTAAATCGAAGTCACCCATGGTGGAACCTCAACCCGACACTTGATATACCTTCTAAGTCTTGAGTTCAATGAGTCAAAGTACATCATCACCGTGATTTGGAGTGCTACAATATATTATGCATCCCAAGTTTAAGTAGCACTTGTTGCCCGTTAGTAAAAAGGTAGGTTGAGATTTGATCTCTTAATAGGTCTATAGGCTATATTTTAATTTTGTCGGATATCGAACGACGGGGATATCGTGATAGGTCTACCTATGTGAGTGTAAAAGTTTGACCGCTTAAAAGAAGTTCAAGAGCTTGACTTCGACACACTCATGAAGGATACTGGACACAAGGTCTATAATGTGTCGCTATAAATGAATGTCTGGCGGTGTGAGAAAATCAAATGTGTGACCGACTCTACAGGTTGTCAGTATGAATAATTGGTTCAAGGCTGTATCCACCATTTTATTCGGACCTCTTGTATCGAGCCTTCACTAAGTGATGGTTCAAATCTTTTGGAATACCATTATCTATGAATGAGATTTATAGATTTGTTTATCATTAAGGAGAGTTTCCTTTATGTTGAAAATGGCGGGGGATTGTTGAATATTTTCAAATAAAGAAAATAAAATATTAAAATATTATATGACTTAGTCGAAGAGTCGTATCCCTTCGTAGGAAATAATTAATGAATTGTTATATCACTTCAATGAAACATTATATCTGTTAAGTTATCTCTTTTGGCGAATAGAAGTACCAATTCAGAAGGAACCTCTCTGCAATTATAAATACTTGTGTTCTTTCTTCTGCAGAGAATCAACTCAAGCAATCAAATCTGCTCAAACACACCAAAAGAATTCAGTGCATACTTCGCTAAAGCAAAAGCGCAGTACGTGTTTCTTTGTATCCTGAAGGTATTCGGTTGTTCTCTCGTTTGCTTTGTAGAGAGCGAAAATCACCTTTAGGAAAGTGGCTTATAGATACACGCCTAGAAACAGATTATCTCAAGTTCCTGCAGAATTCCAAACTTGAAAGAGGACGAAGTCTTTTGATCACTATAGCCTCATCCTTCACAACATCTTTCAATCATCATACCAAAATATGTTGTTTACCAAAGACCAGCTGTATATGGGCCCACTTACCATGTGTTTCGGTCCTCATCTTCTACGATCTTCTTCAACCTTTTTGATAACCAACAACAGAAAAAAGAAGCAACTTTTTTTTATTGTCTCAGTCCACTTTCCAAGCATATAGGAACAGGCAAAAATCTGACTGAAAACCCTCCATTGTCGTTGAGCTTTGAAGCAGTGCTTGAAGATGATGATGAAACATATGGAGACGATGATAGTAAATTAACTGACTTGAACACAAACAAGGCGTGTCCTAAACCTGGACAAAATAGCCAATTATGGGCATCCAAATACACTTCGATCCTCGATTTGTTCAGTTGAATCGACCGATTTCCTCTGAACTTCCACTGCAAATGCTTCACATATATGACCTGATAACCATCGATGTAAATCTCCATCTCAGGCTCAACCTTACTATTACTACTAGTGTTATTATTATTACCACCGCCGCCGCCTTTTGTCCAACACTCGATGATTATGTCGTGAAAGCTGCCCTTTTCTTGAAACTTAACCCTAGTGGAGAACTTTTTCTTGCCAAAGATGTGTTCCTTTCTCGAAACTAATATAGGGTCTGCAAGAGCTGGCCTGCATCTTGTCTTCCTATAAGCCTCCTTCTTCATGTTCCCCAGGAGTAAATCGACCTCGTTTTTAGACACGATGGCCACGTAATAATCCGAACTAGGTTCTATTTCGCCGTTGAACTCGCAGCCCTAAGATCCCAGAAAACATCGATGCGCGTTTCGTCTACCAAGAAGCGTTTGGACCTGTTGGAAAAAAACTCACGCTAACACAGTGAAAACATGATATTGATTTGTGAAGCTGAATCGACTACTGTTTCCGTAGCCTCTGTACTCCTTAAATAATAGTTTACATGGACGCTATTAAATGCCTTACAATCAGGCGACTAATTTAGCCTACGCTAATAAGGAAAAGATAATCACTCCCTAAGGAAAATAAAATCATATCCTAAGCTAATTAAGGAAGGTAGATCACAAGGATTATTTCCCACAATCTCCTCCTAAGCCTTGTGTCCACCGTTGATGTCGATCAGGCCGATCTTGCCTCGTAGCTCATGAAACTTGGTCCTTCCAATTTCGTCACAATGTCGCCCAGCTGATCCTCGTTTCTGATGAACTCTACATCAATTAAGCCTTCTTCTGCAGCCTCCCGAATGAAGTGGTATTTCACTCGGATGTGCTTACTCTGTTCGTGGAGTACTGGATTCTTGATCAAAGCAATAGCAGACTTATTGTCCACCCTCAGCATTGGCGCTCTTGCTGTTGTTCCCTGCACCTCAGATAACACACGAGCGAGCCATAATGCTTGACAAGCAGCATTAGCAGCTGCTATATACTCCGCCTCACAGCTGGACTGAGCCACCACCTTCTGCTTCATGGATTGCCAGGTGATCGGGCTCCCGCTGAGGAAGAAAATCACGCCAGTTGTGCTTTTACTTGTATCAACATCCCCGGCGTAATCACTGTCACTGAAGCCTGTCAGATAAAGCTCCTCCTTCTCCTTCCTGCCGAACCAGAGTCCCCAATCTTGGGTCCCAGCCACATAGCGCAGGATGCGCTTCACAGCTGCAAGGTGATCCCCGCGTGGATCCTCCAGGAACCGACTCACATAGCCAACCGCAAACTCAAGATCGGGGCGAGTGTTGACCAAGTACCTCAAGCTCCAGACGACACTCCTGTATGCCGTCGCATCGACCGGCGGCTCTGTGCTGAGCTTGCTCAACTTCAGGCGCGGTTCCATGGGCACGTGATATGGGTTACAACCTGCCATGCCGCTCGTCTCCAGGATCTTGCCGGCGTAGGCGCCCTGGCTCAGCGAGATAATAGTGAAGCAGGCCGAGGTCACTCATCTTGAATGCGGCCGCCATCTCCTCCTTGAATGACTTGATGTCGTCGCCGTTCGAGCCGGTGATCACGAGGTCATCGACATAAACCCCGATCACCAGCTGCTTGCCGCCGTTCCGCCTGATGTAGATGGCGTGTTCGGAAGGGCTCTTCCTGAAGCCGAACGACAATAGCGTGCTGTCCAGCTTCGCATTCCATGTGCGCGGCGCTTGATGCAGCCCGTACAGTCCCTTGCGGAGCTTGAGCACCTTGTGCTCCTTGCCGGTGATGTCGAACCCCGGCGATTGCTCGACGTAGACCTCCTCCTCCAGGTCTCCGTTCAAGAACGCTGACTTGACGTCCATGTGGTGCACCTCCCATCCTTCATGCGCCGCGAGGGCGATGATCAGGCGCACCGAGTCCAGCCGCGCCACCGGTGCGAGCACTTCATCGTAGTCGATGCCGTGCCGCTGAGCGTAACCCTTCACCACGAGGCGCGCCTTATGTTTGGACACCGCCCCGTGCTCGTCCCTCTTCACCTTGAAGACCCACTTCAAGCCGATAGCCCGACGGCCCGGCGGGAGGTCGGCGAGAGACCACGTCTGGTTGTCCTCAATCGAGTCAATCTCCTCCATCATCGCCATCCTCCAGCTGGGGCTGCGTTCCGCCTCGACGAACGACGCAGGTTCGTCGGAGCTCATGGCGTGGAGCTCCTCTCCCATCAGTGCTCGTGGCACGAAGCCACGAGGCGAAGCCGGCCCGATGATGTTGTCGATCTTTCGAAACTGGAGAGGGGCGTCGTCGTCGTGGTCGGCGTCCAAGTGCTCGTCGACGTCGTTCGGCGGTGAGGCAAACTCCACCTCATGTGCCCCACCAGATCCTGCTGGTCCACCACCTTGAGGCGATGTCGGCGGCGTCAGCTTGTCCTCCTGAGTTGTAGTTCCAGGTGCCTGCTCAGTGCTCTCGGCCACCGGATGTCCCTGGTTCGCGATGGAGTACTCCACCGTGAACACATCGTCGCCGCCTTTCGACTCGCCGTCGGCCTCAGTCCCAGTTCCATTGGGCTCCCTCGTCGAACACCACGTCGCGCGTCACGTGGACACGCTTCGTGACAGGGTCGTAACCGCGGTATGCTTTGGAGCCGCGCTCGTAGCCAATGAAGATCATCTTACGGCCATGATCCTCGAGCTTCTTCAGATGTGGCATCGTATTACGAACGTAGACGATGCAGCCGAACGTCCTCAAATGGTGAACTGCCGTCTTCTTCCCATGCCACGCTTCGAACGGCGTCACTCCGTCCACGCTCTTCGTTGGGCACCGACTGAGGATGTAAACTGCAGTGATCACGGCCTCGCCCCAGAACCATTCGGGCAGCCCCTTCGCCTTGAGCATACTCCTCGCTGTCACCACCACCGCCCCGTTCCTCCGCTCGACCACGCCGTTCTACTACGGACTGTATGGTGCGGTGTGTTGGCGATGTATTCCTTCTTCGGCGCAATACTCCGCGAATTCAATCGATGTGAATTCGCCACCACGATCGGTCCGGAGAGCCCCCAACTTCAGCCTGGATTCCCCTTTGCCCGTGCTTGGAGTTCCTTGATAGAGGCCGCGGCACGATCCCTCGTAGGAATGGTGGCTACCCACATATAACGGCTAAGGTCATCGATGAGCAACAAGAAGTACCTGTTGCCGCTTGGGGTTGCTGGTGTGATTGGCCCGCACAGATCGCCATGCACAAGCTCAAGTCGCTGCTTCGCATGATAGTCCGCTTTTGCCGGGAATGGGGTGCGCTTCTGCTTCCCGGCCAGACATGCATTGCACAGCTGGTCCACCTGTCCGATCTCCGGCAGTCCGCGCACCAGCTCCTCCCGAGCTAGCTTTCGGAGCACCGCCATGTTGACATGGCCGAAGCGATCATGCCAGCGCCATGCCACCTCGTCGCCGCGCCCGCGCACCGCTAAGCACATCGGCGATGCTATCTTGATCCGAAGAAGGTATAGACGGTTCGCCTCGCGCGTCACCCTTGCCAACAGTTGACCGCCGAGCTTCTGAATCCGTATCACGCCATCTTCGACCTCGATCTTGTAGCGGACCTCATCGAGCTGGCCAAGACTCACGATGTTCGTCGTCAATCGTGGAATGAACTAGACGCCGTCGAATGAACGGAGCTCCCCGTTCTTGCACACAAAGATGACGGTTCCCCGCCCTTCAATGCGTGCCACCGAGTCGTTGCCGAAACGTCGAGCTTCGAGAAGGCGGTCCTAGACCCGGACATGTGATTGGTTGCCCCCGAGTCCAGGATCCACGTCCCCGCCTCCCGTTCCTCTTCTTGTTCCCCGAGCTGCGCGAACACCTTCTCTTCGCGGATCTCGATCTGGGCCACGGACGACGTCGATGAATTCGCCGTCGATGGTGGCGTCGGTGAGGAGAAAATGGGGGAGCACTTTGCGAGACAAAGTGAGGCCTCTTCCTCTTCGTGGACTGCATGGGCCTGCACCTTCTTGGGCTTCGACCAGCACTCCCGGGCCCAGTGGCCCAGCTTCCCACAATTTCGGCACTCGTCGCCTGCGTGCTTGTTCAAAGTAGCCGGCCCACTTGGCAACGCACCAGCTCGCCCACGACCGCGCCCTCGTCGGCCGCCTCCTCTCTTCGCGCCACGACCGCGTGAGTGGTTCTCCGCCTCTCGCTTCTTTCGTTGCGCGTCCCACTGCTCCTCAGTGAGATACAGCTTGCCCTCGTGCTGTAGTGACGCCGATAACAGTTCATATTTAGGTCCTTATCTATAAATTGGGTCATTTAAACTAATGTTTTTTTCGAAAAAGGTCTTAATCCTATTTTAAAACATTTTTGGGCCCTGAAACTTAATATACCCTTAAAAAATGAAGTGGCATTGAAAAGTTTATCCATTGAAGGTAAGGTACTATTTTGGGCCTTACTTATTTAATGAACTTTGAGTGCGTTCACTTTGATGGATGGAATAATCAACACAACTTTGTCTTGAGATTATTAATCGGAAAGGATATTCATTTGGAAAATAAAAAAAGTATGCTCATTTGGCTTTCTAAACATTGGCCCATTGGACTATAGTTCGGTTTGCAACACGTATCCCTATGTAATGTATGGAAATTACAAAAATATCCTCAGAAAAGCGAAAGGCCACAAAGCAGTTGAACATCCCATTATTCGAACCTTCTTCTCGTGCTTTAACAGAAGTGAAGCTGCGACAATATCTCGTGGCCAAAAAAGAGACTGTCCAAACTGCTTTTCAGCGCTTCAAGTTAATTTCAGTAACATCGAAAGTATCTCCATTTCATAGCTTGTGGTTTAGCGAATGGGTTTATGGGTTGCGCTAACATATCTCCATTTACTTGTTTGGTGTTAACGATTTGATAATCACTGCATTCCTGTCAATGTTTTGCATATCTCATTTGTTAGGTAGGAATTGCATGCTATTTTTTGTAAAGCTGCTTCATCATTATCTGTAATGAGCGTTTTTCTTTGTTCCATATATTGTTAGATATATGGAGATACTCATTCCTTATCACTTCATTGATAATTTTTATATGTACTTTAGGATGTCTACCGAACGTGGCTTTTGTCCTGGGCAAATAATGGAGATACGATATCGTTGACAAGTGTTATTGTCCTTACCCGGCACACGCCGGAATTGCAGTTGTGGGTCCGAATAAGGTTACTGCTTGGAAATTGTATTCCATTTGTCGAAATCGAGCGTGTCAATATTGGAAACGACTAAACCCCAAAAATACAAGTTTTCATAACGTGACCACGCCATTGCCCAACGTCACGGCTATGACATGCTAGGTGAGAGGCCGTGACCTCCTAGACACGGCCGCGTAAAGACCAACATGTAACCGTGAGCCTCGACCAGGAGGTGCTGTCGTTACCTCACGGCCGTGAAGGTTGCCAACAACCCTCTGCCGTAGCTCACGACCGACATGCTTACACAAGGCCGTGGCCCGCGGCAGAGGGCCACTGACAAACTTCACGACCATGAATTAGCCACCATGTGGCCGTAGGTCGTGGCAGAGAGCTGGTGGCGTGCTTCACGGCCGTGAAGAGGCCAACATGTGACCGTGAGTCACGGTAGAGAGCTGATGCCCTTACCTAACGGCCGTGAAGTGATGAAAATGTGGCCGTGAAGCTGCACCACATTTCACGTGAAGGAAGGATGCGAGCGGTTCAGAGGCACGAGAAGCTCGTTTGAAGGTCAGTTGATGTTCATTCGAAAGGCAAATTTTGGTCGTCAACAATAACATTGTTATACAGACCAACTGATGATTAACAAAAGTACATAAATCACTAGGAAACCATTTAGTGTACGTTAAGTATCCGCAAGAAATCAACAAAATCCCATAGCAAGCACCAACTTTACATACCTGATATCAAAAGATTAGTCCTCCATCAATGACATAAGAAATAAGTGGTCTAGACTTCGCACCAACAAAATGAACATCAATCATCTTATATCACATTAGGTCGGATAATGTGTTAATGACATAACAATATTTCATACTTGGATGCAAGCTGACAAACAATCGAAGTTCGTCCGAGTGATTAACGAGGAATTTGCATATAACTAACTTTTGATCCGGGCTAAGACCTTCCATGGCGCCGACTTGTTCGAATACTTCATACTTCTTTGGAATTATGTCACTTTCGACCTCGACCATGGAAATAAAACGTTGGAGTGCAACACTTGTCTCAGCACAATATTTACCATTAATGTTGGTGAACTCTCTATCCATATCATTGGTTTTCCATTTTTCCTCGTCGTTGGCTTGTATTTTGGCCTGCCCCGACATACCCGCTTACAGCCTCATCAGTTGCAGAACCTTGTGCAAACTCGTTAGTAGAAGAAGTATTATCATGGTCCGATGGAATGCCTTACAAGTCGACCCTATTTAACCAGAAGTATAATACATCCTCTATGTCCTCGGCGTGCTCGCCCGTAGCACGGTCCTTGGTGGATAAGCAATGATACCATTTTTTCCATTTTTGTAGCCGCGAGGTGATGTGTGGTGTAGCACGGATATCGGTTCCAGGAAATGCACTCATCATACGTGATTCTAAGATCTTGAGATCGCCTTGAATTCTTTCTCCTGTCTCCAACCACCGGCTACGATCTCTTTCATGGCATTAATTAGTGTTTTTTCATCTTGTTGGTTCCATCCATGCCGACTGCTTTTCTCATTCGATGTTTGTTGCAATGTTCGTATCCCTTGTGTCGCCCATGGCCACATGTAGTTTTCTCAATTAAATAATATTTCATAAAATTAGAGGAAAAAAAAAGCATAGCATGGGATGTTTCTAGTATAAGAAGCATGTAAGAAGCAGAAGCACATTGTATTCAAATTGAGTAAACATAGTACAAAAAGCATTAAACACACGACAAGTCACAAAAACATATCATTTAGGACAAGTCATTAGCGCATCCTACTATTTCTCCACTCATTAAATGAAGTGTTCACTAACATATCTCTCTTATTTTCCATTCTATTGATGCATCCAAGGTGCATATATTTTTTGCATTGTCTATTCGCATTATCCCCCGGATATGCATCGATATCTGCCTCGGAAGGGTCTCCTGGTATCTCCTTAAGAATGAAGTTGTGTAATATACAACATGCCATCACAATTTTATTTATGCGTGACAACTGGAAAGAATGAAGGCGATCTTAGTATCGCCCAACGTTTTTCAATAAGCCAAAGCACCGTTCAAGAACATTTCTAGCCTTGTTATGGATCATGTTCGGTGCATTTCTACCTTGTCTGAAATCATATAAATGATACCTTATTCCCCTATACGGTGCCATTAAACCTTCTGCATTCATAAACCCACTATCACATAGTTCCCTGTAAAATAGAGGAGAAAACATTATTTTATAAGGTTGTACGTGCAGTTGATGCACGTATTTGCGTTGCAAGAAGTTACCTTTTGGGATCTCTAAAAACTCTAGCATGTGCCATAGAACCTTCCCAACCACATAACACGTACATAAACATCATACTTGGATCACATGCACCGAGTACGTTGATCGTGACATCACCTTCTCGATTGCGATACCTAGTTTTGTCAGACTCGGGCACAAGTACCTTAATATGAGTTCCATCTAATGCTCCAAGACAACCCTACATAAATTTATATTAGGATTGAAAAAATAAAGAAATAACATAAACTAATTCTAAAATTAACCAAAGTAGTAGGAAGAAATTACCTTAAAATGCTTCCATCGGTAGTCTGTGTTGTCTTCGGCTGTAGGCTCGGGTGTCACGATTAATAGACGATGCAATCTCAGTACCGCATTTAGAACCTCGTGGAAGTATTTAGAAATAGAGGCCGTATATTTTCTAAAACTTTTCTGAACTACCCGATTTTCCGTATGGTGAGAAACAATAATGAAAAAACATAGTCACTTTCTCCTTTACTGAGTTAAATTTAGAATCCTTAAGATCACTACATTTTCTAAAAGAGACACGAGCGTAGCAAAAGTTTTCCGATTCATTCTCAAATGATTCTGGCATGTTACGTCGGACATCGAGACTAATTCCATAAGATGATCCATTTGTTTCGGTATTTTATTCGATGAGGCTGTATTTAGTTGGGTTCCGCTTTCGAAGATTCTATCACTACAAAAAAAGGTTATTTACCGACTACACATCTTAGTTGCACTGCAGAAAGGTAGTTGCTAAACTGTTTAGTTACTACTATTGCAGTCGCCAAACAGATAGTCACTAAGCTGATGTGGTCGGTAGTCAGTCGTGTGTTCCGACTACATCCGACCACTGGACGTAGTCGGTAAAGTTCCGACTAGCTCGACTGACGTGGCAGTCGTCAAGTTACGACTAACTTACGACTGCCTGTTAGTCGCAGTTTAGGGACTACAGTGGCATCCACGATTGTAGTCGATAATACGACTACGACGTAGTCGGCATTTGTCGTCCGCGACCGACTACAACATTGGTCGATTAGATGTACTTTCTACAATTGTAGTCGTTATATTATTTTTTTCTTTATTTATTTATTTGTTTATTTATTGTATTACTTAATATATATATGAAGCTTATTAGAAATCCAAAATAGCCAAAAATCCACTAAGAATGAAGACATCTAAAAGTCGAATACATATATAAAAAGTCGTCTCAACATAAAAATTAAACCGACAAAGAGTGCTAGAACTACATGCCGTGGCCAACACCGTTTGGGAAGTCATCGTGGCGACGAACACTTCTTTTCAGGGAAGCCGCAACGGCACATATCTGCGTATCATCGGTATCCAGGTCGACCGCGTCCGAACTACATGACTCTCTAAGAAAACCCAAAAGCTCTAAGAACTGACTGACCTCAGTGTAGTCCTTCTCGACGCTTCAAGCTGTGCTCGAGTCTCTTTCAACTTCTCTTGCATCTGAACATTCTGGGAAGGCATGTAGCTTTTGAACTCGATAGGGATGGCTCTGAAGGTGCCTCAAAGAAGAGGTTTGACGCATTACCCATGCCGGGTACATTTTGGAACCTCGTATAACTTCCTGAAACCTCATAGAAAGCTTGAGCGTCCGACATGGATGGATTAGATGTCTTCTTCGCATTGACATCCGCCTGTTAACAATCAATAACACAAGTAAAAAAACTTTCAAAGGATAATAAATTTCGACAGAACCTCCCCTATAATATGACCAACCTAAATTTTTTAAAACCATCATTTGCAGCACCATAACCCAATATACAAATCAACATATTTCATTCCACAACACATAATAACAAGAATAATTTCATTCCAACATATTCATATGAAATTTACTTACTATCCTCTTCTCAGCTTTCTCATTGATGAATGACTTGTCCTTCTTCTTGGTGTGGCTCTGCAAATAAATCTTCTATGCAGCCTGCCCATGAACATACAATTTGAAAATATAACAATAACGATAAAGAATGAATATTGAAGATTGAAGGGGTTTTTACAAAAATAATTGAATGAAATCAAAACTTACCATCTTCGCAAGGTAGCTCGTAGGGCACGATCCTTGCGTGGACTTCATGGCTTTACCATCTCGACCAAAATGTTTGTCTTCCGAGTTATTGTTGGGGCGAGTGAATTTCAAAATTTTTTCACCGCCGTTACTAAGATCGTGCTCGGTAGAATAAAGAACACGTGCATGTACGACACATAATAGAGTATAAGGGATGACCTCGTAGTGAAGATCCCTAGCTCCCGGTTATAGTAAACTGTTCCACGCTTCAACGAGCCGCGCCAACCGAGACGCATCACAAACCAAGTCCCTCCCAAGGTTGGCTAGAGGGAATGGAGTTGTTTTAACAGATATTTTCCACAAAATTTCCTCTAAGGATGGTACTTAATTTTTCTTTCTCGAAAGTGAAAAATGCACATGAAAACTTAAGTTTTTCACTATGAAAAACTTATGTATTTATAGGCCACGAAAATTACAAAGAAAATACCATATTTTCAAGCTTTGAAAATGATTTGTACCATACAAATAAATATGTCAAAACATAATGGCCTACCTTTGACAAAAAAATTCACTAAGGGTTAATACTGCTTAAAAATATTTTTGGCATTCAATACAAAAATTAAAAAGAATAGAAAACAACACTTTGGCATTTTTCATTCCACATGAATCATGCCATAAATATATTTTTTATTTATAAATTTCGAAAATTGAAAAATAAAATACCATTTTTACCCTTGTGTTAAAAGTTGGGCCAATAAATTAAGCCCAACATTTAATAAAGGCTTAATATTATTATTAATAAATTAAGCCCAATATCTATAAAGGCTTAATATTATTTTAGTAGAAAAATAAATTAGGCCCAATATCTAATAAATGCTTAATATTATTTTTCAGTCCAAAGCCCATACTTAAATATTTTTTCAAATACTCACGTACCATTATTATGAATGACTCAAAGCTTCTTATATCTCTCTTTGATAGATACTATCTTATTGATCCTTTTAAGCTCGACTCTCTTGGTTCGTCTCAACCCGGCAGGGGAGGAATCCAAGAATTCCGTAAGCACCTAGCCAATCCTACGGTACCGAATAGATCTCGTGTTGAGAACGATCTTCATCATTTTCACGAACCGACTATAGATTATCGTAGTACGTATAGACCCTTCACTTATGTCCCGGTTGAGTGAGAATCATGGTTACGTCAAACTCACTAAATCGACTCTATGATTAATTCGTGAGGGCAAAATTACTAAACTACAGTCCACGTCCACATGAGTTAGTTTATTGCTTTGGCCAAAGACTTTGTAATTTCCCGTCATCGAAATACATAGAACATATATCTCGATTACTAACGAGACCATGAATCCCTCACGACTGTCTATGACCGGCAGTCATCCTTCGTTGTCAAGACCGCATGTCGCAGCTGACCCATGTTCTACCTCGAACAATGCGGGCCTAGCAAACTAGTGACAAGTTAAGACCCCTGAAGTCAACTCCGTCAAATACCCTTTGGTCTTAGGTCCACGTACACTACTATAGTCAATCGAATTATCATTGACGCTTCCCAAAGTAATAGGCCATGTGATCATCAATTACGAGTCGTGTCCAAATATAAGTTAATCCCCTATTCGACTTATATCGATGTTATGACCTCCCACATCCCAAGTGAATGGTTGGCACAACCATTTTAGAGTCATCAACAAATAAGTCATAATCGACATTCAGTCACCCTACTGAAGTCAAAGACTTATGGACTACTTTAATATCCGAGAATAATAGCTCACCGGTGCCTCCTCCCTCATCCCATGAGAATCAATAACTAAACTCGTATATATGAGATTTATTTATTTACCATCTTACCGGATGCCAAATAAAAACTAATGGTAAATAAATAATAAGCCTATATAAAATTATATAAAAACAAATACTCCATAATTAATTATTGGAATACAATATTCATCTACACGGTGAATAATACATCGGGTGACATAAATGCCCTATTCATTTCATCCTCGAATGGCATACCGAGGGCATATCCCTAACAGATCTTTCTTTAAACCGTTTTAAGTTCTTGAGCGACTGTATCGCTCAAGAACATAGACTTATATGATAGGTCTTTCTCCAATTTAAGTTTTTCAGCTCGCATATTATCTTTAAGCCGCTTACGAAGAACATCGAGAAATTTGGTGTTTACGACCGCGGCCACAGAAGGATCCCAAGAATACCTCTCCTAAAAATTTTCTAGTTAGTGTAGCACAATGAAATAAAGAATTAAGGTCACTAACCCGAAAATAGAACCACCACGCTCTATTACATCATCAGAGACATCGCTATGAGTACATGGTCCTTACATGTAGGTCTTGAAGGCTTGAGTAACCGAACTTACCACGAAACTCTTGTCGAACTTAAACCAAACGAAACATAACAAAATGTAAACTTATTATTAAAAATGTATATAGTAGTTTAATTACATACCATTCTAGACTATCAGGAATCAACTTAGGCTTTTGTGGCGCTCTGCGTTGATCCGTAACGGGAGTCACAGATGCAGTAGAAGATGATGGTCCACTCGCCGATGTCATGCGCAATTGTGGAGAAGGCGATGGTGGTTGGGTGATTAACGTATATTAATACGTTTATTATAGTAGTTATTCATTATATAATAGAGTATTCTTTATTCGCTTCTTGCATTTACATGCTCTATTTACACTTATTTGCATATTATTGGACCTTAGACGGCTTTCGGGCGAAAAAGAGCGAAAATGAGGCAAAACGTACAAATGATGGCGCTGAAGATCGTCACGGCCGTGAAGAACTTGCACCAAGCCCCGACAATAGGCTGGGAGCAAAACCAAATGTTGCATACGCCAGTCAAGGCCATGAAGTTCATCAGGCCGTGACAATATGTTGAGACCAATGTCAATGTCAGTCACGGCCATGAGGTCCTTACACCTGGACGTGACAGAATGCCGAGAACGAGCTTCAAGTGAGTGACGGCCGTGAAACCTCTTGTTCCTGGCCGTGACAATGGGCCGAGGCCATTGCGTAGCCATGCCTATACATTCACGGCCGTGAATGGTAGTGCACCAGGCCGTGACAAGTGTCTGAGAGCGACGCAAAGCAGATTAATGATAGTCACAGCCGTGAATACCCGTGTTCTAGGCCGTGAAGCTTACGAATTTCGTTATAAAAGCCCATTTTCAACTCAAAAAGAGGGACTTCTTTTCAAAACTCAACCCTAATCACTTAGAGATGAAAAAGTGTTGGGTAACCCTGGGTGACCTGAGGCCTTGCCCCGGACGCAGCGGAATTTAAATTTTTTCTCGGGGTTCCCCGTACGATTTCCATAGGATACTCGGTTAAATAAAGAAAAACGCATGTAGACACGTATAAGGTATAAGGATCTTACCCTCGTTGCGAAGATCCTTAGCTCCCGTAGCTCACGAACTGCGCCGAAGAGAGTCACGCCGACCCCGTGACGTGCCGCAGAAGAAGATAGGAAGCCCTAGAAGGTGACTATGAGGCCAACGGGAGATGGTCAGGATGAGATACTCGAGTTTCCAAGAGGGGGAACCATTCGAGTAGCCCGAGCAGGGAAGCTCCGTAAGAAGTCGGAGGGGAAGATAAAAGGAGAGGATTCGGTCTGGGCAGCCGAGTCTGGGATGTCGTGAGCTGCCCGAATGGACCTGCCTAAGAAAGGGGGAAGGGCAGACCGATCGAAGCAAACAGCCAGAGACTGAAGGGACGAACAGACCAAGGTGGGTTGCTCCAGTCGTTCAGGCGAAGGAGAAGACAAGGCCAGGCGAAGCCGGATTCCTCGAGAAGCCCGAGTAGGGCAATTTCGTGACGAGAAGAAGAAGTCGGAAAGGAAACTGAAGGAAGAAAGAGGAAAGGAGTGGAAAAGAGAACGTGGGAAAGTGGGGAAGATCACGTCTAACACGAGGTTCGCGAAAAAGGCGGACCAGGGTGAAAGACTAGGTCATCGCAAGACCAGGCGAGGTTAGTATAAATAATAACGGCCAAATATTTCCAGGTACGCTTTCAAAATAACCAAAACTACTTACAAGCCTAAACACCTATTTCCACCCATTTTTCTGACTTAAGCATCGGAGGGGCTATGCCGGCACCAACCCCAACCCCCTTCTGACGTGTTTTTGTTGAGTGTTAGGTTCGACGGAGACGATCGACAAGATTGAAGAACTCGCGCCGGAGGGAAGAGAAGTTGCACCATTTCGTCGTTACCAGTAGTCGTTTTATGAGATCCACATCAGACACATAATCCACAGCGACTAGAATGTACTTTTTATTATACGAGCTAGGAAATGGACCCATGAAATCTATACCCCATACGTCAAAAATCTTACATACCAAAATGAAGTTCTAAGGCATTTCGTCGCGTTTCGAGAGGTTACCCACACGTTGACACTGATCATAAGTGTCAACATACCTTTGGGTGTCTTTGAAGATTGTAGGCCAGTAGAATCCGTTTTCTAGTACCTTCTAAGCGGTTCGGTTGGCTGCGGAATGCCCTCCAGTCGGCCCGCTGTGGCAATGCCTAAGAATCTGCGTCGTCTCAGGGAATGAGGCACATCGACGTATCACCTGGTCCGCACATCGCCTGAAAAGGTACGGACCTTCCCAAAAGTAATACCTCAGGTTATAAAATAATTTCTTCTTTTGCTGACTAGTGTACCCCTTTGGTAGGACCCTCACAACAAGATAGTTAGCAAAATCTGCAAACCATGGAGTATCATCACTTACCACATGTATCGAGTACAAGTGCTTGTCTGGGAATCTATCATGTATCACCCTTCTGTCCTTGTGGTATATCTCGGACTCCTCTAGTGAAGAGAGGTGATCCGCCACTAAATTCTCTGCTTCTTTGTTGTCTCGGATCTCTATATCGAACTCTTGAAGGAGTTGGATCCATCTGATTAGTCGAGGCTTGACATCCGGCTTTGCTAAATACTTAAGGGCAGAGTGGTCAGTAAACACAATAATTTTTGATAAGATAAGATATGACCTGAATTTATCGAAGGCGAACACGACGGCTAACAGCTCCTTTTAAGTGGTCGTGTAATTGGCTTGGGCCGCATCTAACGTCCTACTCACGTAGTAGATCTGTCTAAATTGGTTGTCCTTGCTCTGCCCTAACACGGCTCCGACTGCATAATCACATCGCACATTAGTTCAAAAGGTAACCACCAGTCGGGGGCAACCATAATCGGTGCTGCGATAAGTCACTCCTTAAGTAAATTAAATGCATGCAAGCACTCATCATCAAACTCAAACAGGGAATCTTTTTCAAGTAATCTAAACATGGGTCGTGCAATCTTAGAGAAGTCCTTAATAAACCTACGATAAAATCCAGCATGACCTAGAAAACTCCTGATCGACTTCACGTTCGAGGGAACGAGCAGCTTTTCTATCGTCTCTAACTTAGCTCGGTCCATTTCGATTTCTTTAGAGGAAATCTTATGGCCCAGACTATGCCCTCTCGAACCATGAAGTGACACTTTTCTCAATTAAGTGCCAAGTTCATTTCCTCTCAGCGTGCGAGTATGAGCTTCAAATGAGATAAACGTACGTCGAACGAAGACCCAAAAATAGAAAAATCATCCATAAATACCTCCATTACCTCACCTACGAGTTCGTTAAATATTGCTATCATGCATCGCTGAAAGGTGGCTGGAGCATTGCAAAGACCGAATGGCATCCTTCGGTACGCGAACGTCCCGAATGGGCAAGTGAAAGTGGTCCTCACCTGGTCCTCGAGCGCTATAGGAATCTGCAGATATCCTGATAAGCCATCAAGAAAATAATAAAATGAGTGAGTGGATAATTTTTCTAACATCTTATCGATAAACGGTAAAGGAAAATGATAATTTCTCGTGGAGTCGTTCAACTTCCTGTAGTCGATACACACGCACCACCCAGTCACGGTCCTCGTCGAAATCAACTCGTTCTTGTCGTTGGTGACGATCGTCATGCCTCCCTTCTTCGGGACCACTTGTGCCGGACTGACCCATGCGCTGTCTGAAATGGGATAGATCATCTATGCGTCTAATAGCTTAATCACCTCCTTCTTGACGACGTCCTTCATATTGGGATTAAGCCGCCTTTGGCGCTTAGCGACCGGCTTGAACTCGTCCTCCATCAGTATCTTATGCGTGCAGTAGCTCGGACTAATCCCTCTGATGTCGGATATCTTCCACGCCAACGCCTTCTTGTGCGCTGGTAATACGTCCAAAAGCTGATTTTTCTATCCATCATTGAAGCTCGAAGAAATAATGATTGTAAGTCTCTCGTTGCTGCCGAGAAAGGCGTACTCAAGGTGGTTGGGCAGCAGCTTCAATTCTAGGACTGGCAGCTCCTCGGCTGAACTTTTCGCCTTGTCCTCCTCGCTGCTCTGGTCGACGGCTATAATGGGCTCGTCGTCCTCCTCCTCGCTCTGGTCGATCGCCATAATCGTGTGCATATTCTGCTCGCCGACCTGTGACAGACGTTGCACAGAAAAGAGAAAATCATGCTCAAAGACGTCTAAATAATAACACTTATCATCCTGCTCATTACTCTTTTTTCTTCGAGTAGGCCATATTAAACGTAACTTTCTCTCCATCTACCGTCAAAGTTAACGTCTCATCCTAACATCTATCATAGTTTCGCCTGTAGCTAAAAATGGTCGACCTAGAATCAACGGGACATTATCATCCTCCTCCATCTCTAATATAACGAAATCGGCGAGAATCACGAACTTATCTACTTTAACCTGACATCTTCGATAACACCTCGATGATATTTTAATGATCTATCAGCTAATTGGAGGCTCATCCTAGTGAGTCGTGGTTCACCTAATCCTAAGCGCTTAAACATGGAATACGACATTAAATTAATGCTAGATACTAGATCAGCTAACACACGTTCAATTACTAAATCGCCTATAAGATAAGGAATATTAAAACTTCCTAACTTCCTAGGTCCTTTAGTTTCTTTGGGATATTGTTCTGAAGTATCACCGAACACTCTCCTCGTAGGCATACGGTGGAGACCTGTTCAAGCTTCCATCAGTTTGTCAGCAGGTCCTCCAGAAACTTAGCGAAACTTGGGATCTGCGTAATAGCTTCAACAACGGTAAGTTAATATGTTATTCTTTGCACATACTCATAAAATTACCGAACTGCGCCTCGTCTTTGTCATTCTTCAACCGAGCTGGTTAGGGGATCTTCAGCTGGTACGACTTCACCAGTGGTCACACAATCTCCTTCGCCTTTTCTTTTTCAGGCTCGACCTTCTCCGTCGCAGCTTTGGCCTTCTCAACATCGTCGCCTTTGATTTCCTCCACTATGGGTTGTCATGGCCCACGAAGGTGGCTTTCGCCTTTGGCTTCTTATGAGCGAGCAATTTGGGCAATTCTCACCCGTTCCTCAAGTTCACCGCCTTGCAATACTCCTTCGGATTTGGCTCGGTATAGCTCGGGAGTGATCCCTGATTCCGCCCCGCCAATTGCTTCACCATCTGGCCAACTTGTTGCTCCAACTTCTTAATCGAGGTGTGTCTGAGCACGTACGGTTTGAGCTTCCATATACCCCTCCATCTTCGTCATTCGACTATCATGAGCTTTAGTGGTGTTGCTGAAATTCGTGAGGAGCATCTTCATCATGTCCTTAATCACCCTCATATCGACAGATCCTAACCCCATGGGTGCGTTCTGATACTGTCGTGGTGCCCCGCTTTGGAAACCGGATGGTCTAGGTTGAAATCCTGGTGGTCCTTGCCCATGGTGGTTTTGATTCCCATACGCCAAGTTGGGATGCGCTCGAGGCTGGTAACTCCGTTGGCCGCCATGGTAATTCCCCATGTAGTCCACGTGCTCTAGGGATTGCCCGAGTTGGCATTCGGACGTCTCGTGGGCTGCGCCCCAAATCCCACACAGCGGTATGTATGGTGTGTGTTGTGATGTGCAGTGGTCGTCACGGTGTTTGTAGACTATTTTGGTCCAAATGATTATGAGAGTTTTGATTATTCCAAGTAATTATGTATTATGGTGGGGGGTACAATTTAGAAAACTCGATATGTATGATTTATGATGTTTAAGTATGTGAGAATATTCGATTAAGTTCTTCAATATGATTTAAATTGTTAAGATAAACGAATGTGTGTGATCTTGTGCTTAAATGGAATATTGCTGTGATCACCTGGTTATGAACGTTCTCGTATGAATGGAATCTCACTGTGTTCTATATATGGAAAATATACTATGTTGAGTGATATGTCTGCGAGATTGAGTTATATTAGGAGAGAATATCGTTGAGATCACCCGGATATGGACGGCTATGTGTGGAAGATATATTTTGTTAAGTGATATGTGAGCTGTACACGTGATTGAGTTATTTTAGGAAAGAATATCACTGTGATCACTCGGATATGACTATACTATATATGGAAAAGATATTCTGATTAAGTGCTTACATGTGATTGATCTATTTTAGGAAAGAGTATTATGAGATATCTGTTGAGTGCAATATTATTTGACTTTTAAATCAGTGAATCAATGATCTACCTTTCCTTATGCAACTTATGATTTATATTTTGGAAAGTGATTAATTGATTGGACTTATATGTGGTAATATGCTGATTGAGTCTATTTATGGAATGTGCTGAAAACGGATGAGATCACCATGCATGTAAAGTCTGTCTTTACCTTATACTCAGATCAAATCTTTCCTTGTGCGAATTGGCTATCATATTTTGGGAAAGAAATTAGTTGATTGAGCTTACTATTGATAATATGCTGACAACGGATGAGATCACCACAAAAGGAAAGTAAGTCTGTGGTATTTATGGTAAGTGATCATGCATAACTATTGTGTTGATATGACTTATTCTTGGCATGACATATGTAGTTAATGCACGTGATTATTGAGCTTTCTTTTGCATATTCTGTGCTTAACTTTCCTTGTGAAGTGTAGAAGCTATTCTTGGGTCAATATAGAAGATAAACACTTCACGTTGAAGGGTACGAAACAAACACACAAGCCATCGAATTCCTTAGACTGTTTTGAGCTTTAATTTGCGAAAATTCGTAGTTTGTGTTGAGCTTTCATTAGCGATTATGTACCCATGAGCGATCTTTAGCAATACCCTACCCTAAAACCCTTGTCTTCGGACGTGATTTGTCTCCGGACGTGTTGAACGCACAAAGGAGCACGAGTGGAGTCTTTCACACGTGGAGGGATGAATTTGGTGGATTCGGTGGCCCTTCGGTAGCAAGCTGTGTCCATTCGGGGAATAGGTTTCCTGGGAAAATGACGTGGAACAAAACTTGGCGTACGACAGCCTAGTGGAGGTATAGTTTCCATAGTGCTTCGTTTGTGTAAGAATCGGTCATTCTGTAAGCATAACTGGTAATACTCAGTGATTGATTTGAACTCTTGGGGAGATCACACCCCAAGGACAGGATTAAACCCCAGTTGGGGATATAACCTGTATAAAAATCTCGTCTTACTTTACTTTCAGTTATTTATTTTTTAGTGAGACAAACCCGGAACGCATGCAAGTAACTAGGCAATATCATTGAAACGATTTCCGGAATTAACGTCATATTTTGTGAAACAGGGTCAGGGAGATAACGTTGATACTCTTACTGCTTTATGGGAAATAACGTACTCTGCAATATCTTCTTAAAGAAAAATATTTTTCAAATAAGAACAAGCCAAATTTTTTATAGCCTAATACACACGCCCTCTTAGGCATATTATACACTTCTACAGGTATCAGAGCGGGTTACTCAACGAAAGGCCTAATACGCCTCAGTTAAGATCTAATGGCTTTTTCGAGAGTTGTTTTTGCAGATGGTCAATCCCACTCTAGGCCGCCTCTCTTCGATGGAACGAACTATGCAGCATGGAAGAATCGTATGATGGAATTTCTCATTGCTGTCGACTACGATCTTTGGGAGACAATCATTAACGGACCATACACAGCTGTGAAAGAAGATG
This sequence comes from Craterostigma plantagineum, assembly GCA_027422505.1. Taxonomy (NCBI): domain Eukaryota; kingdom Viridiplantae; phylum Streptophyta; class Magnoliopsida; order Lamiales; family Linderniaceae; genus Craterostigma; species Craterostigma plantagineum. The sequence continues at coordinate 41,865 of JAPQWV010000536.1, forward strand.
GAACCCCAAAGGCTGCCAAAGAATACACTACTGATGCAAAAAGGGAATCACGCGAAATGCAAAGGCGAAAAACATGCTCGCATGCGCACTCACGCAGGAAGAATACATTCGGGTTAGTTCCTGCTCAACGGCAAATGCTATGTGTGGTATGCTCCAAGTTACTCATGAAGGAACCCAACGAGTCGTACAAGAGAGATTGGCTCTGCTCACTCATCAGTACGAACTGTTCTCAATGGAATCGTACGTGTTAGGTCCTCAGATTAACAACTCTACGATCCTAGGCTAGAAACCATAGCATTTCGATTGTTTAGATGATCAATTGAATTCGATCAAAAAACTCAAAATAAGAACACGAGAGAGAATTCAATTAGAGTGAGAAAGTTACTGTTGTTTCTCTCTCTAGAAATCGATTTGCAAGCCCTTCGGATCAATTCTCTAAACTTTCTCTATTCAGCCAATTCATTTACAAGTATTTATACCAACAATCTTGGTATAAATATCTAACTAGTCATTAATCTAAAGACTAATATAAGTAAAGCCCCTAATTATAAGGACAACTAATGAAATCAAGCACAATTACAAATGATATTCTACATTCTCCCCCTTTGTGCTTGATTGCGTTTCCGCGCTGTTCGTCCTTGTCGGGCATATTACGATCTGCGCAAGCCCAGCGCATGCTCGTCGTCCCTAACGGTCTCCCTGAGCTTCAGGCGCTCCTCGATGTCATCCAACAATTCCATCAGGAGCGGCTGTTCTCTCACAAACCGGTGGATCCTCAGCATCGTGTCTCTATTTATTTCTTCCAACCTCTGTTCGATATTTCGCCTGACGATCTTGAGGGTTCCGTCACAAAACTTGTGAATTTCTGTCTTCAGCATCATCCTGGTCTTCTTGGCAATTGGATTGTTGTAGGTGATGCCGGTGACAGAGCTGATGTGTATGTGATTGCTTGGAAGTCTCTCGATCTCAGGTCCTTTGAGGAGTGGTTCGGCCATATTGACCTTCTTCATATCTCTCAAGAGCCATTTGAAGGTCGTGAGCGGCGAAGTATTTGATGAAGCCCTGAGGACACCTTTGCACTTCTCCACGTATAGCTGATAAAGACGGTAGACTTCATCGGCGGGGAGGTACGGCAGGTCGCTCTCGCTCAGTTCCTCTCGGGTCCTGCCCACTCGTTCGATGATGTAGTGAGGTGTTGGAAGTCCTCCTTTGGCACAATAGACACTGAGGAGTTGGCAACTTGAGGAGAGTTCCCTGAAGTGACTCTTCAGTCGATTCTTCGGGATCCCCAGCCTCACGTACGGTCCTAGTTGGGTCAGCATCCACAGATATGTCATTTTCTTCTGCTGATCCCAGTGAGAGATCCCTCTCAGCTCGAACTCATCCGGCTTCTTAATTCGATCCGGTGACCTCCAAATGTTTTCCCTGACTTCTTCAAGGAAAGGTATCTCTATGTGGATGTTCTCCCACGGCGTGTCGATCCGAACGGTCCCTGGCATCTATCTTGTAGGGGAGGCCGCTCGCTGTGCGATCAATTCTGGTAGCCTTGGGATTTCATTTTGGTAGTCTACACCTTCTTGAAGTTCGTCGTCTTCAATGATCACGAGGTCCACAGATGCTTGTTGTAAGAAGTGGCGTACGTCCTAAAGCCATTGTCTTTGATGCTCCTTGGGCAAGGAATGGGTCATCCACTGGCCTTCAAAGATGTACTTGTCTAATACTTCGTGTGGATTAACTCCATGTCCAGAGCGTCCCGGTTGGTCTGGAGCGACGGAGGGAGTAGCTTGGGTAGCTGCCAGCGCTACAAGCATTGCAGCGCTTGATTCTTCTTCCGGAAGCAAGGGGCTTGAGTAGATCGGCGGTGTGGGCGGAGATGTCCTGAGGTGAAAGGTTGGTGGGTCGATATGTGGTAGAGTGGCCGTGCGGTGCGTGGTTTGGGTAGTTTGGGTGGTTTGGGTAGTATGGGTGATTTGGGTTTCACCAGCTCCAGCGCTCGTCTGCGTAGCGCCCGAGCCTTGTCCTTGGCCAGAAGTAGATGTCCGCGGCCTCTTCTCCCCCTCATGAGGGTCCTGATCGTCAGGATCGTCATGTCTGCGCCGGGAGTGGGAGCTTTGGCCTCGGGAGGTGTCAGTCGGTGGCTCAGGAAGATCCACCAATCGCCGATAGTGGGATTCTTTTTGAGGCGATCGGATGGACAGGCCTATCAAACGGGCGAGGAGAATGTCGTGGAGCTCGGTGATGGGGATGGTGTATGGGTTGATGAGGATGGAGGAAGTCGCTAGAGGGTCGGTGGGTGTAGGTTGTGGAGGTGTGGGGTGGGTTTGTGACGAAGGGCCTTCAGAGGCACGTGCTTTCCCGGTATCTCTTCGGGATACCTCGAGAGCTTGAAGTACTCTCTCCGTGATCTTGTCTTCCATAGACTGTACAGCGGCAGAGAGAGCGACCTGGAACTGCTCGTTCGTCACAAAGGGTTTGGACGCCTCCATGGATGGACCAGGACGACTGATGTCGCCTGTTATCAACCCTAGAGTAGACACCGACTCTTGGGGTTGGCTCACAGTCACTTGAGGTTGTGACTGTATGAGACTTCCACCCAATCCTCGAGTCGAATCCTGAGGATTCGCCTCTATGGGTGTTAAGGCAGGCTCAGGTTGCGCCTGCGAACCAGACACCACGTGAGTTGGTTGCGGCTCAAGATTGAGCGAAGAAGTGCCAGCAACACTTGTCGATGTGGGCAGCGTAGTATCTGGTGCGGCAGTGACGGCCGAGAAGAGAGACTCCAGCTGAATGCATAGTCTTCTGGGAGTCCTCCTTATCAGGCTTATTTCCTCGTCAGACTCCGTGTCAGACGGGGTGGCCGTGTGAGGAGTGAGGTCACGATTGACGTCCTCCAGTGCATGATCCGTCACCGGTGGAAGAGAGCTTTGCCCCATTTCATTTTCGGGTTGTGCTTCTTGTTGAAGAACCTCCTCAAAAGTTTCTTCGAGCACGCCAACACGTATGGGCACTTCCACTTGTAATTCGAGTGCAGGAGCCTCGAGCGCCATCTCGGTAGCCACGACGTCTATCAAAGTATCTTCTACGTCGGGCATTGGCTCTTCGACCAAGGGAGGCTCCTGTTGAAGCTCCTGAGCGACAGCATCGATCATCGTGTCGTCCGGGCTTGGTTGGTGTTGGGGAGGCCTCACATGGTGATCTGCAGGGGGCCCTCTAGTCATTGCTTCCGTTAAGTTGTGTTCCCGGCGGAGCCTCTGATACTCAGCTCCCGCGGGGTCGGCGAGCCTGAGTAAGCTGAGTGGAATTGGCATCGACGGTTGGTCCAGGTCCGTGAGCCGTGGGTTGTGGAAAAACTTAAGCCTTGGCGGCTGGTAGTTTCCACCAGGAGGTAGCTGATGGATGTTCTCTGCATGTAGCTCCATGAACTCTCTGATGATTACGTTGAACCAGCGAGCATAGGGCACGTTCTTTGACCTTCGGTTCTCGTTCAGCCGAATCTGTTCAGCTAGATCGTTCCAGATCAGCTGTGCAAAGTCGTAGTTTCTGGCGAAGGCGAGGCCGTGAAAGATCCGCAGTATGTTGCCGTTGCCCTTGTCGAATCCAGTGTGTTTGGGTGATAGACACTTGTTGCCGAACAGTGTCTTCCAGGGGTGAGGGATACCGCTGCTTTGGACCTGAGCTAATCTTGTAAGCGGCGGTTGGTATCCCATGTGCATGAAGTCTTGAATCATCTCAGCGTCAGTCGGGAGCTGGTCGTAGTTGTCGTGGTGGGGCAAGTCCAGCATCATCCCGAACTGGCTCTTGCTCATAAGAATATGCCGCGTCCCGAGTTTTGTAGTGAAGGAGAATGATCCATTTGCTACAACTCCTTGTATATATCCCCAGAATTGCTGGAGATAGACCATCGGCACTGAGGCAGTGACCTCAGCGCGTGCCAAATGGGGTGACCTCTGAGGATGGATACGATGATCTCGTCCGGGCACCGAAATGTGTCCAGATCAAGCTGAAAGTTCGTATCCTCAACCTTCAAGTACATATTGTGATCATATATGTGGTTGTATCTTGGGTAGCGATCCATCTGAAATATAAGATATATAAAAGTTCATTAGTTCAATTTTATTTTTCAGTCTTAATATGAATAAATTTCATCAAACTATAGTAATATTGCAAATAATAGCATGTTCGATGAATGTTGAATTGAAATCATATCAAATGCATAGTGTATGTCCAATTTCAAAAATCGTGATGGCATGAATGTAATTTCGAAGGAAATATTTGTCGCGTGAAAAATGGTTCGAAATTTCGCTAAGTGTTGAATCAGTAAGTCACTGTTCATACCGAGAGAATTTACTCGAGAAAATTGAATTGCAATTTGATTTTCTATACACTGATTTCAATTGAAACGTTTCCGTGCAATTTTTCGATCGAGATAATTTTATTCGCTAGCGTTCGGTACAGTGTAAAAGACTTAGGAACAAAAATATCTAAGTGTTGAGTTTGGAATTGAGACTGTAGTCGATCAATTTTACGATCGAGAAAAATTCCGTGTAAATTTACGATCGAGAAATTATTTCTCCGGTAAATTTACTGTCGAGAAATTTTCTTCGCGTGAATAAAATTTTTCGATTTTAAAATTTGTCGAGCGATATGTGATTTTCGATTGTAAGTAAAAAAAAAAGATTCGCGGCGACATATTTTTATCGAGAAATTGGTCAATGACGAAACTAAGTCAATCGTCGAGAAATTTTTCGATCAATTTATTCTAAGCGGCGAATTTTACGATCGAAAAAGTTAAGCATTGAAAAATAAATTTCTCGCTGCTAACATTTTTGCGACCGAAATGAAGTGAAATCGAAAATTTAACTTTGCGATGGTAAGTTTAACGCTCGATTTGAATTTTCATCTAAATTATCTATTCAGTGCATAAGTTTTTCGCTCGCAGAAAATTATAATTGGATTTTTTGATGAAAAGGTTATCAGTCAAAATCTTTTCGTGATGACTTAAATCAAAATTTTGCTATCGAAAACTAAATCGACACAACAGTATCTCAATCGAATTGGATTCAATTAAGATTATTTGCGATCGACGAAGTTCTTGACAGCTTCAAAACTTCAAAATACCCAGTTTCAGCGAAACTCATATAATCATCACAGATGGAAATTTTCCTACGATTTACGCTATCTGTTTCATCAAAAACATCGAATCTATCGAAACAACAGGCATTTAACTCAGAAAATCCAAGAAGCATGCCTAAATTTAGTGAAACAGTATACATTTAAATCCTTTTTGAAGAACAGTTGAAAAATCTTAACAAAACACGCGAAAAACTACAGAATGTAGATGCAAATCAAGTTATAACATTCGCAATAGTTAACCGAATCGAGTTTCTACCTTAATCCGACGATTTGAACTGAAAATTAGAAGATTTTTGAAGAAATTTGTATCGTCTGACAAAGTTTTGCGTGACAGAATTTCTTTCGATTAGGGTTGCGTGAGAAAAAGTTTTTCGACTGACAAAAAAAGTGAACTTTTAATAACTCGCTGTAAATCAATGTTGGGTTTGCGATTGGACGTTTTGCAATTAAATGGATCAGGCCCATTACTATTTGCGCTCGAGAAACTTATGATTCGAAAATTGCTTCTCAATTCAAATTTTTCGATCGCAAATTATCGCGGCCAATCAAAATCGTTTCCAACACTGTTTACGATCGAGAAACTTTAGATTGCAAATTAATTCTAATATCCAGTTTCTCGATAGTAAGTTCTTCTAAAGAATTTCAGATTGACCCCTATTTCAAAATAAAAACCATTACAAGGCTCCCCCTTAGTAATTAAAATATATGCAATTAACTCCTTGTATTTTCTGTGTAGTAACGTCTAGCTCCCCTGGCAGAAGTTTAAAAATCTGTACCACTTAGAGATAAACGTTAGTAATAATGGAGTTAATCAACAATTATTTTTGGCAATGTTATTTTTGAAATATCTGGTCTTCTGTCTAGCTCCTCTCTTTGTAGTGTCGACGTCTCACTCCGTAATTTTGTTTGAAGGAATCTGATACACTTAGAGAAAAACGTCAAGAATATTTGGAGCTAATCCACGATTTTCATATTTGCTCCCCCTCAAATAATGTGCAAGAATTGACTAATTATGCAAGCATATTAAATCAATTCAAGTCACGAGCATATAACACACAAATTTACCAAGTACGTATACATGGTCCCCGAGAACATGTACTTCAAAATATTGTGTGAGGGTGGAAGCAAAAAAAATTATCGCATTTAAACAATTCAGTACCAATGCAATCTAAAATTGCATTTAGAATGTGCGATATACTAAAGAAATTCGCATTTATTCAATTCAACGCATATGAAACATAACATTTCATGTCAAAATGTGCGAATTAAGTTTAAATTTTTCATTTTCATTTTTCATATAAAAAAAATTTATTATATATATTTTTTTCGTATTTTACTATTATTATAGTATGGGGTCAGATTATTTTGCTTCGATCAATCGTCAAGCCTAAAATTTTACGAGACATTTGAGAGAAAATGCCGTCAAGACTTGTCGTCAAACTAAAGTCCTAAGTTCATAGACTGCTCCATTTCGACAACTCTCACAAGGTTCGCTCTTGCTCTCAATAATTTCTATCTTGGGATTTTTATAGTATTATCACTCAAGTCAACACAAGCAGTTTCAAGTCAATTTACCTGTGATCGAGGTGTGTTTAATCATTTCACCCAAGCCAGAGACCGTCGATTGGAATCAAAGGGGCGTAAAGGTTTTAGTTTGGCTAGGACTTAGAAGGGAAGGAAGAGGAAAGTGAGCTTATCTCTTCGTCATCTTCCATTTCTATATCTGTCTCCTTTCTTTTCGGCATCTTTCTTCCTTTCTCCCTCGTTTACTATCCCTTAATGAGCTATGCTCAAGCTGAAGCTCCGCTTCTCCATGAGGCTATAGGAGATTATCGTAGGCGAAGTTCTTCTTGTTGATTCTCGGGCTGATACCGTGCTCCTCTTCTCTTAGTCCCTAGATAGGTTTCAGAGATTATCCATTTGGAAAAGTTCATGGTTATGGAATTCGTACCCGAGGCTGCGCTCCTCTTCTCGTTTCCCGATATAAGACCGGATTATCGTTGGAGAAGTTCACTTCGTGGTGCTCCTCTTCCAGCCGTTCTGACGAGCGTACGAGATTATCGTTGGAGAAGCTCGCAGCAGGAACCATGCCACTTTCTGCAAGGTAGTCGGAGGGCCGGTTCCTTTGGTCATTGTGCGTTGAGCAATACCTTCTTCTGTCATCATCCTACTTTTCTTTTGTTATCTCCCCCTTCTTTTCTCGTTTGAACAACCATTCAAAGAGCATAGAGTTCGGTTGAAGGTTGGGAATGAGTTTTAAAATGAAGAAAAAGGACGTCGGAGAAGGCTCAAATTCGATGACTAGGGGCAAACGTGGGGGAATTTATATAAGGCCGAATGAGGAATATCCTAAACTCCCTTATCATTTTCCTAACGATCTGACGCAAGGTGAGTAGTGAAACCAAGAATCACTAGGTAAGACAAGTAATTGGTGTGTGATTCACTCGAGAAGTAGATCCAAAGAAAGGAAAAAGAACAAGGCTTGAATCCTCACGCATGTAAAGTGACTTTGTGTCTAGTGGAACAATCAAATGACCTTTTAGACACAAGAATGCGACTTAGACTGACAAAATTTAAGCAATTAAATCGATCGCATGTCGGGGTAAAATTCTTGGTGACTTTAGATCAAAGCATCCTAAAGGATTTCGTCATACCCCATTATATTATATATATATATTTTATTATTATTATTATTATTATTATTATTTTATTATTATTTTTATCATGCAAGATAAGAACAAATAAGCATAGAAAACACATAGAATAGAGCATATGATAGCACAGAAGATGAGGTAATGCACATATTACAGAAGATTCAACATGCCTAATTTTCCGACAAGGAATTGGAATCGTTTCTCATCCAAGGCCTTGGTGAAAATGTCGGCGAGTTGAAACTCCGTGTTCACAAAGTACATCTCTATCGTGCCTTTTTCTACGTGATCTTTGATAAAATGATATCTAATGTCTATGTGTTTTGTGCGTGAATGATGAACAGGATTGCAAGTAATTGCAATTGCACTCTGACTATCGCTATATATGGGTATATTAGTTAGATTGTACCCATTGTCGCGAAGCTGTGTCCGCATCAGCATCTGTGAGCAACAGCTGGCGGCAGCTACGTATTCTGCTTCTGCCGTCAAAGTGGACACACAGTTCTGCTTTTTGGATGACCAGCAGACCAGCTTTTCGCCTAGAAATTGAGCGCCGCCGGACGTGCTTTTCCTGTCCATTCGGAAACCTGCATAGTCAGCATCAGTGTAGCCGATAAGTTTGAAATTCGTACCCTTTGGATACCATAGGCCAAGGGCAGAGGTGCCCTTAAGGTAGCGAAGAATTCTTTTGACCGCGAGCATATGGGATTCTTTGGGTTAGGCTTGAAAAAGGGCACACAAGCAGGTGGCAAACATGATATCCAGCCGGCTCGAAGTGAGGGAAGAGATCCAATGATACTGCGATATAGTGTGATGTCGACCGATTTACCAGAGGGATCGGCATCCAACTTGCAGCTTGGTGACATAGGAGTGCTGAGAGGCTTGCTCTGGTCTTGATGAAACTTCTTCATAATATCCTTGATGTATTTTGTTTGACTGATGAAAACTCCATCATTGAGCTGCCTGACCTGAAGGCCTAAGAAAAATTGCATCTCTCCCGTGTGACTCATTTCGAATTTGCTCTTCATGAGATCTCCAAACTTCTCGCAGAGCCGAAGGATTTGTTGATCCGAAGATGATGTCGTCGACATATACTTGGCGACCATCAGATCTTTGTCATGCCATTTAATGAAGAGGGTTGTGTCTATCGTTCCTCATATGAATCCATACTTCACGAGGAAATTACTCAGGACATCGTACCAAGCACGTGGGGCTTGTTTAGTCCATAGAGAGCTTTGTCCAAACGATAGACGTGATCGGGATGTTCTTTATCAACGAAACCTTCCGGCTGAGCGACGTAGACTTCTTCTTTTAACACGCCGTTGAGAAAAGCTGTTTTAACATCCATCTGATAGACTTTGAAGTCTTTGTGAGCCGCATAGGCCAGCAGGAGGGGGATAGCTTCGATACGGGCAACATGACATAAGTCTCGTCGTAGTCGATGCCTTCCTGTTGATTGTATCCCATAGCTACTAGCCTGCTTTGTTCCAGATCACTTCACCATCTTCATTTTTCTTATTCTTGAAACCCATTTAGTTCCGACCACTACTTGAAGACGTTCGAATTGATTGATTTCCTCTTGCATTGCAATTGTCCAATCCGGGTCTCGAAGTGCGTCTGCTACTTTGGTAGGCTCATTTTGGCTCAGGAAGCAACCGAAAAGACTGTGTTGACGACGTGTCCTCACACCATCCGAAGGATCACCAATTATCTGATCGACCGGGTGACCTCTAGTCCACTTGCGCTCATGAGGCAATGCTGTAGCAGATGCGTCAGCCATCTGTGGATCTAATTGCCTATAGTCTCCGATTGATCATTTGTCCGAGGAAGTTCCAATTCTGTACTTGGATCGATCGTCTTTGATGATACTTCGTCGAGGACCACTGTAGGTTCTTCGGTATTCTGTGGCAAATCTGAATCGGGTGGGGTAGAGGTGTGAGATGAACTTGGTACGTCGGTCTCGAACAGAGGAGAATACACTGTATGTGCAGTGGTGCGTGACCGATATACTGGTTCGAAGAGAGATTCCTAGTCGTCTATTGCAAGTCTCGTTGCTTCGTCTGACATTGACTTTGATGTTGTTGCCATCTTCTGTTGGTTTTGTGCCAACACACCAGTGATTACATGTTCTGAAATGTTGTCTTCAAAAGCCATCGCGTTGAGCACGGGTCCTGAACTGATTTGAGCAGGAACCATCGGGTTAGGCACGGGTCCTGGACTGAGTTGACCAGAAGCCATCTCTGCCACTTCGTGAAAAGTGACATTATAGCTTTCCCCAATAGTTCGGTTGGACTTGATGTATACTCGGTACGCTTTTGAAGTTGAAGAATACCGGACAAATGTAGCTTCGAATGCTTTAGGTCGAACTTTGCACGTTGTTCTCGGTCGTTCGCCACAAAGCACTTGCACCCGAAGACTTTAAAGAAAGAGATATTGGGCACTCTATTATTCACAATCTCGTGCGGAGTCTTGTTGAACCGTTTGTGAACCACCGTCCTGTTTTGAGTAAAACAAGCGGTATGACTGCTTCAGCCCATAGAAAGTGTGGAAGTCCTGACTGGATCAGCATTGTACGAGCGCCTTCCACTAGTGTTCGATTTTTCCTTTCGACGACCCCATTTTGCTGAGGTGTTTTGGCGGCTGAAATTGTTGACTTATTCCAAGTTTTTGATAAAACTCACTGAGGTGGTTGTTTTTGAACTCAGCCGTTGTCTGCTCGAACAACTTGAATAGTCTGTTGCAACAGATTTTGAGTTGTGTTCACAAAATTGATTATCAAGTCACCGGTCTCATCGTTCGTTCGGAGGAACTTTGTCCATGTGTAGCGAGAATAGTCATCTACAATCACTAGGACATACTTTCTTCCATTGATACTCTGAGTCTGCATCGAACCACAGTGATCCATGTGAATTAGTTCCATTGGTCGAGAAGTTGACGCAATTTGCTTCACATGATGAGATGCTCGCTTCATTTTTCTTCGGTGACATGCCGAACAATGATGCTCCATTTGTAGTTTTATAGTTGGAAGACCGTGAACCAACTTTTTCGTAGAAAGACGTTGGAGAGCTTTCATGTTTAGATGAGACAGTCGTTGATGCCAGGCTGTTCCTCTGTATATCAATCTGAGAAATGAGGCATACAGCTGTCGAGGGCCGCACGGACGTCAGGTTGATCGTGTAAAGATTGGATTTCCGAAGTTCTTGAAGGAGTTTTGTGTCCTGACTACCCAAAATTCTGCACCGGTCAGCATGGAAGACCACCTGGAAGCCTTTGTCACAGAATTGGCCTATGCTGAACAAGTTATGGCGGAGGCCTTCGACGTATGAGACATCTTTGATGGTCAGATTCTTCAAAATGATATCCCCAAATCCTAGAATCGGGGCTGAATCGTTGTTCCCAAATCTGACTTTGCCATTTGGTCGGTCTTTGTAGTTGCTCAGCAGCTCTTGTTTACCAGTCATGTGTGTGGAGCAACCAGAGTCGAGGTACCACACATGATGGATCTGCAAAAACAATATAGAGAGCTTTAGGTACCCACTTAAGCATGAGTCCTCTCAGATTAGCAGATTTAATTTTAGGTTCAGATATGACTCCTAAATCTATTTTTGGAAGAGTCTTAATAACCCATTGCACTTTTGGAGAAGTGAGTTTGGGTTTTGCCTCTGTAGGAGACTTGACCCTTTTGGCTTTTGTCGTCCTAGGCGGAGATTTAGGAACCCATTTGGGTTGAACCTTACAGGGAAGGTTAACTTCAGCTCGTACAAATGCCTTGGAAGGTTTGACTGAGGAAAAGATCTTTTCTTGTGATAGTCTCCTAAGGTGCTTGGGGGATTTAATTTCTACGGGATACCTTAGGTGAGTACAGTCATGTACGGTGCCATAAGCTTTCTTTATGACTGGATCTTGTTTCCTACGATTTTTCCTTTTGCCATTTGTTTCAGAATGATTTGTAGTAATTTTCGATGTAGAGCCTATTTCGATATTTTCACTTCTATAGGTGATGGGCTGAATTGAGCACGTAGAAGCAATTATTTTGAACGTAGAAATGGCTCTTTTATTACTACGAGTGTCTTTTGTTTTGACAGAAGGGATAACATGTTCAGAAACATTTAAATCTACTCGCTCCTTCTTTATTTTAGGACTAGACACTCTCGCCTTCGTAGTCGGTGCTGGCTCTACGCTCCCTGTGGACGTAGGTGGAGTAAAATTAGTCTTAGCACTTTTAACAGAATAATTAATGCTTTTTTGATCTTCCGAAGGCGATTTTTCTATTTTCACGCTTTTTATGATAGCGTGTGAGATAGTTTGGGAGGACGAGGAAGCCTTGAGATTTTCCATCTCCTTATAGAATTTTTTCTATTCAGCTTCGAAATTCTCTCTTTCTTTGTCTAGTTTCGCTTGTGACTCCTCTATCTGTTTTATGATAGGGGGTTTGTATAGAGAATTTTGATAATTAACCTTTTTGACTTCCTCGTGGTATTCTTGAGAGTCCGGAGGTAGAACTTGAGCTAATTCGCTGACAGGTGTTAGAGTAGGTTTCCTATTTTTGTCCTTTTCAATTAGTTCACCATAGTCAAAGGGGATCTCAGGCCCATGTGAGGCTTGTTTGATAGATGAATCAAACGCATTTTCATACGTCGATTCCGTAATGTTCCTAAGAGAGGTTGCAGCTAAACCCATGTTCTTAATGTCATACATTTCTTTCTTTTGTAAAATACGTGGGTTAGTGTGCCTTCTATTGGATTATAAAACACTATATCATTGGGCTTGTTTAAGAATATCGTCTGTTCAGAGTGTCCCCTACGCGTAAGGAGATCATCTAATTTTTTAATTTTTGCAAACAGCTTCCTGCGTTCCTCACTTAGGAGAGCATAATTATTTTCTACCGTCAGTTTGGCGGCTTGACAGGTGTCTAGTTCCTTACTAAGCTCACTAACCTTAGCGTTAGATATTTCTAATTGAGCTTCTAAGTCAGTGATCTTAGAGGTAGCTTCGGTTATCCTACAATTTAAGGTAGCTTTGTCATTGAGATTCCTAACCAGACAATTGTAGTTATTTGCTAGCCTGTCTTCTAACTCTTTAATCTTTTCACTATGCTGTCCTAAAGGAGTTTTCGGCGTCCATTTCGTTGTCGAGACGAGCCATGAGGGCTAAGTTCTCTTCTTCGGAGTTCGACGTGTCCTCGAGCCATTGGTCCTGCTCGGCCATGAGAGCTACTCCAGCTTCTTTCTGTTTTGTCAATTGAAGCTTCCTGGAGTAGTAGTTTGCATCTCTCTTTTGGGAGAGTGCACTCTCTAGCGAAGTGACCTGCTTTGCCACAATTAAAGCATTTGTTAGTCTCTTTGGGGTTCTTGACCTCGGAACTCTCCGGAGCACGTTCTTTGTTCTTGGAACTTGTAGTTCGAAGTCTGTTGGCCGAGGTTGAAGACTTTTTCTTGAAGTATTTCTTGCTCATCATTTGTCCAATGAGAGCTAACTGCTTTCCAAGGGCTTTCATGTTCGGCTCTATGTCGCAGTCCGATTCATCTTCCGACTCCGATGATGAAGGTGGCCTAACGATCTTTTCTTTTCCTGATCTTGTGCTCCTCTTCTCCGAGACTAAGGCAACCGAGTCATCGGTTTGTTTGCTATTCTGCTCTTTGATAATCTCTCGGATATCATCCTCATGTTGAGCTAGATTATCGAACACGGCATGGACATCCAACTCTTCGAGATCTTTATTTTGTCGTATTTGTGTGGATATTTTCTTCCATTCCGTGGGCAGAGAAGATAGAAATCTAATGTTTGTTTCCATGTTTGTCTTTGTTGTTTCTATCTTCCTCATCTCGTTGAGAAGAGTGAGGTATCGTTGGTAGATTTCATATAGGCTCTCCTCCGGCTTAGCTTTGAAGGAGTCGTATGTAGTGAGAATGTTTGCCTTCTTGGCCTTTATGCCAACTTCTGTCCTTTGCATCATCGTATGCAGCTCATCCCACATCCCCTTAGCCGATGAAAGGATGTCGATTTGTCTGTATATATCGTTGGGGATCCCCTGCATAAGGGTATTCATGGCTACTAGATCATCCTTAGCTCGAGCTCTTTCCTCCAGAGAGTATTCTCTAGGCTCCTTTAGTCGCCTAGAAGCTGGAATTACTAGAGTAGCTGATTCATCCCCGTGCACATGAACCCAGAACTGTGCCGGTCCCTCTTCAAGGGACTGCAGTAGATTTTCGGCTTGATCTTTTAGAGCTATGAAATTCAGGAAGCGGCTTCTCCACACTGTGTATTCGCCTCTTTGCAAGATCGGCGGACGGTTGTCATTTCCGAGTGAGTATGCATCCATGTTTGTATTGTAGTGTTCGAGTTGTTCAAGGATCTCCGTTGATTGTTTTGAAGGATGAAAATGATGTAAAGTGCTTCACAAGTGACAAAATTAGTTAGTAGCGCTTGATTCGAAAATTAGATCGACAATTATTTTCGATTCAATCTTTGAAGTTTGATCGAAATTAATTTCGTCGATATAGAATGTATTTAATGTTCTCGTGCGAGAAATTTTGTCAGCGAGATATTTTACGAGCGAGAAAAATTGCTTAAAATCATTTGGTCAAGAAAAATTTCTTGATCGTGAATTTATTTCGATCGTAAAGAAACAGTACGTTAGTAAGTTTCTCAACAAGTCAAAATAAATCTGTTGACTAGAAAAGTTTCTCGCGTGTAAATGATTTTCGCCTGGTCAGACGTTAAATGTTTGACCGAAAAAGTTTTTCGAGAGAAAGTTTTCACGCATGCCAAGTCAAAATTAGTCTCTCTCGAAAAAGTTTTTCGCTGAATAATGCTCGAGAAATATTTCTAACTAAAATCGTTTCTGCTAATGACGATTCTAGCGCTGACTTCGTATTCTGACCGAGAAAAATTTTCGCGCCAAGTTTTTCGATCGAGAAAGTAATCCGATCGCAAACCCTAGCGAGAAAAATTAGGACAATCGAGAAAAATTCACAGAATACGATTAACACGAATTCGAGCAAAAACAAGGAATTAGACAGTGAAATTTCATGTAATCGCTCGCAATCAAATACTAATCACGCACGAACAAACAATTAAACACGTTATGAAGCAAAATATATAGAATTTAATCAAAATCAGAACGTGTTCTTCATGTTCTTCGTCAACAGTAAAATTCCAGAATCAAGTTAATCCTCAATTCGACGTTCAAACAGCTACAGATTTGATCGTAATCAACATTTAGCACTTAACTGAGCACAGAAACATCAAATTCAAGTCAATTAAGCACAGAATTAAGCTATTGGATCGAAAATCTTTTCGCGCCAAATCTGTTCTTCGATGGAACAGTGTTCGAAATAAAATTTCGATCCAATTCTAACAATTTACGATTCAAAACAGAACGAATCCGCTCTGCTACCAATTGTTAGGTCCTCAGATTAACAACTCTACGATCCTAGGCTAGAAACCATAGCATTTCGATCGCTTAGATGATCAATTTAATTCGATCAAAAAACTCAAAATAAGAACACGAGAGAGAATTCAATTAGAGTGAGAAAGTTACTGTTGTTTCTCTCTCTAGAAATCGATTTGGAAGCCCTTCGGATCAATTCTCTAAACTTTCTCTATTCAGCTCAATTCATTTACAAGTATTTATACCAACAATCTTGGTATAAATATCTAACTAGTCCTTAATCTAAAGACTAATATAAGTAAAGCCCCTAATTACAAGGACAACTAAGGAAATCAAGCACAATTACAAATGATATTCTACAGTACGAGAATATAAGCCAGATGCCATATTCATGGGAATCATCAACCGAATGTTCTCCCTCGGAAAGAAGGTTCCCGACAGCGAACAAGTCAGAAAGATACTGAGATCACTGCCACGAGAATGGAATGCCAAGGTAACTGCTATCTACGAAGCAAAGGATCTAGAAGCACTGAGCATCTCCGAACTGATTGGATCTCTTATCTCATACGAGATGATTCAAACGTCAATGGACGAGAAGTCGCAGAACGAAAATCAGAAGTCTATTGCGTTCAGATCCAACCAAGAAGAATCTGATTCTGACGACGAAAAAGAGAGCTTGATGAACGACCTAGCCATGCTTACAAAGAGATTCGAAAGATTCGAAACGAAAAAGAGATTCAAAGGGAACTCCAACAAATTCCAGAACAAATGTAAGGGAATCTCCACGACTGAGAAGAAATTTCAGAAATGCTTCCGATGCAACAAACCAGGCCACTATGCACATGAATGCCCAACAATCAACGATGAGAAACCAAGGAAGCAGAAGGCCATGGTGACAGAATCTAACGACTCTGAAATGGAGCAAAGCGAGGACGAGGATCACGCTTATATGGCTGCGAGGACCAGGTATCTTGTTCCTCCTCCATTGAGAAAATTCATATCCTAAACAGTTTATATAACAATGGTTATGAAAGTGACTCATCTGTTTCGGATATAGAAGAAAGTAAGGAAGAATTGTGTGGGTTACTTCAAAAATAGGAGAGAAAGATTAAGTCAGTAAATTCCTTGAATAAGGAACTGATAAAGCAGCGAGATGACCTAGCTAAGGAAAAACATGAGGTTGAGTTAGAGATTTCACGTTTGAAAGGAGAGTTAGTTAATGCTTAGAAAGAGAAAATTCCATGTGATTGTGAGAAATTAGATTAGAAAAACAGTGACTTATCTAGAGAATTAGGAATTCCTTCGATAGAGTAAAGCATAAAGTTGGTAAACTCCTTGAGGGTAAGCAGATGCTAGATATGCTGTTAAGTACTCCTAGGAACATTGGTAGGTAAGGGATAGGTTATTCCACTGAAGAAAAGCATGCTAAACATTCTATCCCTAAGCTTAAGTGTTTTTATTGTGGTAGAAATGGTCATTATGCATACAACTGCCCTTTAAAGAAAGTTGATAAAGCTAAGTACGTTTGGAGACCTAAGAAGTCACCTGTAAATTGTTGTATCTGATAGTGACAGTTGATCACTGTCCTTGCAGAATGATATCCGATACGCTAACAGAAGTTATTTCTCCGCTAACATGTTAGGACCCAACAGAAATTGGGTACCTCAGAAGAGTACTTTTTTCTATACAAACGAAGAATTCTAGCAAGAAAAGCCGATGGTATCTCGACAGCGGGTGCTCCCGCCACATGACAGGTGATATAGGTACTTTTGTGTCGTTAAAGGCGGTTGATGGAGGATACGTTTCGTACGCTAACGACGCAAAAGCCAAAATCATTGGAGTTGGTATGGTTGGTAACAATTTAAATATCACTATAGATAACGTATGGTTTGTTAGGAACTTAGAGCATAATTTAATTAGCATTAGCCAATTATGTGACGTTGGACATACCGTAGCTTCCGCCAAAGACAAGTGCTTTGTCAAAAAGGATGATGAGATTGTGTTCAGCGTGTCTAGGCATGGAAATGGATAATTGAAAGAGCTATGCCTCTACAACCAAAGATAAAAAATAATCCTACTCAAATAATACAAACAACAGATGGAACTGTTCAAATACAATTTGAGAAGGATAGAAAATCTGTCGATCGAAAAACTCTAAGATCTAGACTTAGATCGAGTTCATCTCATTATCATATATCACCATGTGATTACATGGTAAGATCTCCTTCTAGAGCTTCGACCTCCCAAATTAGGGAATCAACTTCTAGCGATTATTTGCAAACTAGAGTTGAAGAATTAAGAATTAATTCTGATAATATAGTTCATGGAGTTTCTAAAAATAAAGACGAGGAAATAACCGAGTCAGAAATGGTTTTTTGTGTTTAATGGATTTAAAACAAAAAATCGATTTTAGTCCGGGTTCTCCGGCAAGAAAAGAAATTCAACAAGAATTAATTTACCCAAATGGGAATTATTTAGAAAATGGTTTTTTTTCAAATTTTAATAACGAAGATAAAACTATTATTGAAGAAAAATTTTATAATGACTTGTCAAAACAGAATAAAAATTACCTTTTATTCCTTGGTTTTTGACAAAATATTTTAAAAATATCATTTTTGTACTTGAAAGAAATTATAAACTTTCAACAGGGAAAAATTTAAATTCAATTTATCCTCCTCAAACTAGTTTTCAAATGGAAAAAGAAAATGAAATTAGATATTATATTGCTTATCAAAAACTATTGAAAATGACACACTCGCAGTAACTATTAATCATATTAATTGCCTAATATATATATATATATATATATATATATATATATAGTGTGTGTACGTATTCGAACACTTCATTTTCTTATGTATGATCTTGCGTACACAGGAATATAAGTGAGGGGCAACGAGGTTGACGATTGGGTTTGATAGATAAGGCTCATTGTTTGAACCTGTGATATTATATAGTTTCTACGATGTAATAAAATCGTTCTGTTCGTCTATTTAAGAAATGGGATTCTCCTTGTCATTCATGTCACTTTTTTTTTCATGTCTTGGTACGTTATTAGATTTCATTGTGACGTTACGAAATTGAATTGGCAATGCGACATATTCATGCTACACAACAATTGAGCTTAATGTTTCATGTATTTAGAAAATAACTATAAACTATCTTGTAGACATTATCAGACAGATACCAATATAAACTTCTTGTGAGAAAATCCATTGTTATTAATGGTGTGGTTAATGAAAATAAGAGAAAAAAAGAAAGAAAAATAAAAGCATCATAACAAACAGTCTCGGCTCACAGGACCACAAATCCGGCCCAGTGTAAATGGGCCCACAAAATGAAAAATGTGGCCAAGTAAAGACAATTACTTGGGCCAATAGCTGTGGCCCGTTTGACTTAAACAATTATTGTAAATTACTTAATGGAAAAAGGGCCCATAAATTAATTAATAGAAAGACCAAAAAGTTTTTAAAGGCCCATAAAGCCAAAGGGACCAGGGTCACCCAAAACGAAAAACGGCCCTGTGGATTAGCAAATGATAGGAGGAGAGAGATGGGGGGGGGGGGGAGACCCAAGTTGGAATGTTTTTTCGTTTAACCACACATTTCTGAAGCAATTTTCACTGGCCATACAACAGGAAGGTGAAGTATTTCAATTGACAAATTGGATAATCTCAACGGAACAAGTATGGTTATAAACACAAACGAATTGAATTTGATTTGCAACAAATGGTTCGTGTGTGACAAGCTCACTCAAGGAAATAACATCACCCACGTAATCCTTTGAGGCTCATTGGCTTTGTTAATGGGATTCGACACTAGTAGAAGATATAGTATACGCCACGGCACTATGGGCGACGGCTACCAAAAACGCGTCGCCCAAAATGGGCGACGGTTATGATAAAACATGCGTCGCCTATAATCCCACGTCAATATGGGCGACGGTCGGTTCGCAGAACGCGTCGCCTATAGGTTTAATTTTTTTTTGTTACTCATGGGCGACGGTTACGGGAAAAATTAGTAGTAACCGTCGCCCATAACCCTTTTATTAAGACCCCTTCATCCTCACTTCATCATTTCGACCGAGACCAAAACAAGAAAACCGAGCGCGGCTTCGTGGCGATTTTCCGGCGAAATTGAACGTTTTCCGACCTATCCGAGCTTGGGGAGCACGGTAAGAACTCCATTATCAGTTTCCCTCTTCCTATTTTGCGGTATATGGCTTAAATAGTTCGAATTTGGGGTTTTTTTTGAAATATTAGGTTACGAATTTTTGAGTTTTTGGAGCTTGATTTGTGTGATTTCATAGCTTATTGTTGTTTTATAATTGATTTAAGGTTGATATTGAACTTGATCTTTGTGGAAATTAGGTTTTTGGGTGAAGTTTGGACAAGTTGGAATTTTTTGTTGTAAATTGGCCGCGGCCTCTCCCCTCTCGGTGAAATTTTCCGGCAACGTCGACTCTTTTCCGACGATTCTGGGCTACTAAAACACGGTAAGCCCTTGTTTTTAGTGAAGTTTGGAGAATTTTGGGAATTTTGGTTGAATTCGTCGAAAATCGAATTTTTCATATTTCTTTAATTCGATAAGAGAATAATTATGTGCATAATTTTGAGTCTGATATTGAGCTTATATTTTGCGATGCGTAGTTTTGGGACGAATTTGGAGGATTCTGGTACCTTGTCGACTTTTGGGCGATTTTTGGGTGATATTCGTGCTTCGGACAGCTATACGTAAGTTTTCAAATCCGTATTTGATTTATATGCCTTCGTCTTTGTGAATTTAAGTTTTTATTTAACCTTAAATAATCTCACATTTCTGAATGTAAATAACATTCAGAAAGGTAAAGTATTTTCACCGGCCGTACAACAGGAAGGTAATGTTAGGAATATTATAGAAGTGTCCAAAATATTGTTCTAAGTCTTGTAATTTCTTTACGATGTATTATCTTATGTATTTGGGTTGTGTTTGTAATGGGCTTGTTAGGGGCCCAATAAACTTAAATACCTCTCAAGGTATTTAAGCTTAAACCCTAACAAGCATTAATCAAGTTTTCAGTCTTGCAAAACTCTCACGTATTCAACACTAAACCTCTATAGCACACTATTCACATATTACGAAGGTTTAATCTGTTGAAGTGTTCTTGGATAATCTGGAATTAAAAGTGGTATCAGAGCAAGCGTGTAGGTGAGGAAACTTCATTTCAAGCCTTAAAGATTCTAGCAGGGTGAGTTCTTGTGTGGTAGTTTATCTGTCGCAAAGCTCAGACCCATCTATATCAACTTCTCGAAGATACTATATTTTTGTTAAGGCGAGTTTGTGGAACTATCAGTTCTGAGCTATCAAATTGGTTTCCGTGAAGGCTGTGTCAGATTTGTTGGATTTCTATCTAAAACACTTGAAGAACAGCCCTGTTTCTCAGACTGTTCTTGAGTTTGCGCACGGAATTTCTTTTGGGAACTAGGTTTGCGAACTCAAGGATTTCTTTCGCTTTGCGGCTCCTTCATTTCACTTGGTTGTTTTTTTTAAGTTTGCGCATCGACACTTCGCAAAGTTCTACTTTGAGAGTTCAAAGTTCCCGAACCGTTAGATTTTCAAAGATCAACGCATCAGGTTCTTTCTCACTTCACGAATCCAGTTATCAATTCGCAAAATCAGAACTTTGCGACCTCTTGATTACTTTGCGAACTTGGACCACTTTGCGAACTCATTTGAACTAGATCACTTTGCGAACTCAGACTACTTTGCGATCTTCGCTCACTTTGCGAACTCCAGTTTACTTCGCGAATTCAACACACTTTGCGATCTCTTGACACTTTGCGAACTCACAACTGCTTTGCGAACTTTACTCACTTTGCGAACCGTGTGAACTTGCTAACATTACTCACTTTGCGAACCTTGTCAACCTTGCGAACCCACATATCTATTCGCAAAGTAACACGTCACTTCTTCAATTCGCAAAATTCAATTCCGACTTTCCTCACAATACACGTCAACGATCATATCCAAAACACAAGCAATGGACTCTTTCAGCATGGGAAATGATATTAGACCTCCCATCATCCGACATGGAGAGTACGCAGTCTGGAAGAGAAGATTCATCAACTTCATAGAAAGCAAGGACAATTCTGAGAATCTACTAGAATCTATTTACAATGGACCTACACAGTATTGGACAATAATTCCCGCCACTACTGACACCACCCCTGCAAGAGAGGAACAAAGAATCTTGAAAACTACTGATCAATGCAATGATGAAGAAAAACTGCGACTAAAGGCAGATAAAGTGGCGAAATCATACATGATGCAAGCCATTCCCAATGACATTTTGATGCAACTCGAATGTGGTGAGAGTGCAAAAGAAATGTGGGATGCTCTTCGAATTATGATGCAGGGGACAGAAGTCAATACAATGGCAAGAATGGCAAACACACTCATCTCGTATGACCGCTTTCATGCTAACAAAGGGGAAACTCTCCAAGAAACCTTCCATCGATTTCTTGTTCTTTTAAATGAGCTAAAGATGAATGGAGTCACAAAAAGTGTAATGGAAATCAATATCAAATTTTTAGGATCACTTCATCCAGAATGGGAGGCTACTACAATTATGATAAGACAGATGAACGACCTAACTAAAGTTAGCATTCATACATTATTCGACTACCTCAATCAACATTCCAATCATGTGGAGAAACGAAGGGAGGAAATCAAACCAATAGGAAGCGAATCGCTTGCTCTTATGACTGAACGATCATCAAGAAAACAATTCAAGGACAAAGAAATTATCCAGTCATCACAAGTTAAGGAGGGAGAAGACTCTGGTTCTGATGACGAATTCAAGGATCTTACCAAACATGCAGACCAGGAAATCACCCTCAAAGATCTTGCTAAGCAACTCGCTCTTGTCTCGAATTTCGTGCAGAGGAAATATTATAAGAAGACTGGTTCCTCCTCCAATCGTCAAAGAACTTCCTCCAACTAAAAGGAAAGACTCAGGATGAGGACAACAACTCTGAAACTCCTCAACAAGGTGGCAAATGCTTCAACTGCGGCAAGAATGGACACTTTGCCAGAGAGTGCAGAATGCCCAAGAAAAAGGATGTTAACTATTATCGCAGAAAAGTTCAATTAGCTGAACAAAAAGAAAAGGGGCTGGTTTTAATGGCAGAAGAGGATCATTGGCTTGAAGATACCTCAGACAGCGAGAATGAGAACGTGGCACTGATGGCCAAACTAGATGACGAAGAAGATGGAGTTGGAGCTGAAGGTAGCGAGTCAGACAGGGAAACTTCTAACTATTCAGACATCGTGGAGGTAAGTGAAGCAGATTATGATTCCTTACTTAAGATGAAAAATGAATTTTTATCCTTATATAAATCTAACAAATTTGGGAAAAAGAAAATCAAAGAACTTGAAACTAACTTAGAGAAAAATTTAGCAGTATTAGATAAGTTTAGATATGATTATGCATGTGAGCAGAATCGTGTAATTGTGGCAAATGAAAAAATTGCTAAGCTAGAAATACAAGTGCAAAAATCCGAAGCTAAAGCCAAGGATTTAGAAAAGGAAATGAAATCTCATAGAGATCAGGCAATGGATGCTACAATTAAATATGACTTACTAAGTAAAGAACGGGAAAGACTGTACTCCAAAATAAAAAAATTGGAGGACATCTTAACCCGACGAGATCAATCAGAACAAACGATCTTCTTGAACAAACCAGCTAATGTTGATTTTTATAATCCCCATAAAGGACTAGGTTTTGAAAACCCATGTAAGTTAAAACAAGGCATATCAAGTGCACCTTATCTATATGATCTCAAATTCATGCAGACAGGTTGCCTGGCAAATCTCATGTCTTTCGTAAGTAAAGATGAGACACCAACACACAGTAAAACTCAAACATCATTTGATTATTCAGAGTTAAATGACAGTAATAAAGATCGAAATTGTCCAGCAATAACAGAATTTGAATCAGATATCCCACGTCCAAAGGAAGTAGAAACACCGATAGTTACATATACAACAGGATATATGCCTGATTGCATAAAGAAAATCAGTGATCTTCACTCCACTATCGAAAACGAGAGAAAGTCATTTGGAGAAGAAAGGCAGAAACTTCTTCAGGAAATATACTCACTTAAAGAAAAATTAAGATTACACACAATATCATACACCTTAGTTTCGCATGACAAAATTTCCTGCACTAATACATTGAAATTTTCAGGACCCACAAAAGAGCCATTGAAGGGGCAAGTATGGGTTAAAAAGGAAGATATCTTGAAGAAGACTAGTGATCTCAATACACCTTTTGTCATTGAGTATTTTTCTCCCAGAACTTTTGTACCATCTTTTCGCCATGTATCAAAAAAATTGTATTCTAAATCAAAAACAAAGCTTTCCATGCATGATCATGTCACCAAGCAAACTCACAAAACAATTCATAAAAATAAAAATACAAAGTCAAGACACGAATCAAAATCAAAAGCTACCAAAAAACCTATGCACAAATGGGTTCCAAAGCTTCCGACTTCAGGAACGCAAATCCCAACCCTAGAAATAACTAGTGACTCTGCGTCATCCACCAACAAAGGACAATCTAGGGAATCTAATCGGACTAATATATATAATAGAGGTGGACCCATATTTCAATGGGTACCTAAAACCCTCTAGTTTTATTTTGCAGGCCCTTCATGTGTGGTACTTAGATTCTGGTTGCTCCACACACATGACTGGGACAAAGGAACTGTTGAGCAACTACGTTGATAGACCAGGAGGACTGGTACGCTTTGGAATAGCAATGGAGCCAGAATCCTTGGTTATGGCGATCTCATATGCAATCGACTCACAATTAAACAAGTCTCGTATGTTGAAGGGCTGACACACAACCTCTTATCAATAGGACAGTTCAGTGATTTTGGACTCCAATTTGTGTTCCTAAAGAAAACTTGCAAAATTCTCAATGCCAATGGTGAAGAACTTCTCACTGGAACTCGCAAGACAAATCTCTACACCATTGATATTAGAACTGTCAAACCAAAGACTGACATCTGCCTAATCTCCAAAGCAACTTCAACTCAAAATGACTTGTGGCACCAGCGATTATCTCATCTTAACTTCAAGACCCTCAACAAGCTGTCAACCAACAAATTGGCTATTGGACTACCATCACTGAAATACCAAAAAGAGCATATGTGCTCTGCTTGTGAGAAAGGAAAAATGAAGAAAGCTTCACATCCTACAAAAACACATCATCCGCTCAACATCCTCTAGAGCTTTTACACATGGATCTGTGTGGCCCGATGCGAACTGAAAGCATAAGTGGAAAGCGGTATATGCTGGTTATCGTCGACGACTTTTCCCGATTTACTTGGGTACGTTTCTTACGAACTAAATCAGAGACAGTAGAACATATTCCAAATCTAATCAGAACAACACAGATCCTACTTCAGAGAAATGTTCAAATAGTTAGATCAGACAATGGAACAGAATTCAAGAATCAACAGCTCAGTGACTTCTACGAATCCATAGGAATTACTCAACAGTTTTCTGCTATCTACACACCTCAACAAAATGGGGTTGTTGAAAGGCGAAATCGAACACTCGTAGAGGCTGCCCGAACAATGATCATTCAATCATCACTACCTCATTTCCTTTGGGCGGAAGCAATGAATACTGCTTGCTATACACAGAATCGCACAAACATTCATCTAAGATTTGGTAAGACGCCCTATGAACTTATAAATGGAAGACTGCCCAACATTGCCCATTTTCGAATTTTTGGATGCAAGTGCTTCGTCGCCAACGACCGTGAAGACAAGTCCAAGCTCGATCCAAAAGCTACTGAAGGAATCTTCGTAGGCTACTCTGCGCAATCTAAGGCATACAGGATATTTCTCAGAAACAGAAGGATGATCATTGAAAGTATAAATGTCACCTTTGATGAGGGACTCGAACCTTCTACTGGACATAGCAGTTTGGAACGAGTAACTAGCACACCACACCTTATTCATTCTCATACAGAAAAGGGAGAATGTTCGTCAGATGCATCTGAACGGAACTCTTCAGAACCAGGATCCGACAAAGCAATTGACTATTCTAGACATAGCAATCCCACATGCTCCACTCGCCAAACTCAAGAGGAACTGGATCTGGATCTACTTTTTGAACATATCTATATCTCTCAAAATCCGAAAAAACCACCCACAACTTCCATTCCACATACTGAATCCAGCCCTAGTTCATCAACTCATAATTCAGAACCCACTCCTGACCAGACAATTCCTCCCTCAGATGCAGAAGGCTCGATCCCAACAACCGCAACAACGACGCAGACAGATACCTCCTCTTCAAACTCACCAGGCAACACTACCGTGTCTGCAATCGACTATCCACTCAGTGAGGAATCCCAAATAGGCGAAACGACATTACCCCACGAAAAGAAATGGATCCGACATCATCCTACAGATCAAATAATAGGAGATCCCAATACAGGAGTAACAACTAGAAGAACACATTCAAATGAATGTAATTTCGCCTGTTTCTTGAGCCAAACGGAACCTAAACGAGTAGTTGATGCACTACAGGATCCCAACTGGATAGTGGCTATGCAAGAGGAGATTAATCAATTCGAACGTCTCAAAGTATGGAACTTAGTTCCTCGTCCAAAAGGGAAGACTGTGATTGGAACAAAGTGGGTATTTAAAAACAAAAAGGATGAAGATGGTGTTGTAATTCGAAACAAAGCCAGGCTCGTTGCTAAGGGATATAATCAACAGGAAGGAATTGATTACGATGAAACGTTTGCCCCTGTAGCCTGAATCGAAGCTATTCGGTTATTCCTTGCATACGCCGCACACAAAGATTTTACAGTCTATCAAATGGACATAAAAACAGCCTTCTTGAACGGAATTCTGAAAGAAGAAGTGTATGTGTCACAGCCAGACGGATTTCTCAATGCTGATCATCCCGACTTTGTTTACAAACTCGACAAATCACTGTACGGACTTAAACAAGCTCCAAGGGCCTGGTATGAGGTGCTCTCCGACTTTCTTATCTCTTCAGGCTTCACTAAAGGGAAAATTGACACTACACTGTTCGTAAAGAAAAATGATTCTGATATCATGCTTGTGCAAATCTACGTGGATGATATCATTTTTGGCTCTACTAATCCTAAACTTTGTGAAGAATTTAGCATTCTGATGCAATCGCAATTTGAAATGAGTATGATGGGAGAAATGTCATTCTTCCTCGGACTACAAATCAAACAACTTCAGGATGGGATCTTCATCAATCAGTCAAAGTACATCCATGATATTCTCAGAAAATATGGGATCGACAAGAGCAAATCATCGAGCACACCTATGTCCACCTCATGCTCACTGGATGCAGATCACCTTGGTGAACCTGTAGATGTTACTCATTATAGAGGGATCATTGGATCACTGCTCTACCTCACTGCCAGTCGACCAGATATCTTATTCTCTACGTGTCTATGTGCTCGATTTCAAGCTAATCCCAAGGAGTCACACCTTCATGCTGTCAAAAGAATCTTGAAGTATTTAAAAGGAACACCAGACCTTGGACTGTGGTATCCTAAAAACTCAAGTATGAAACTAATAGGCTATTCTGACGCAGATTTTGCAGGATGCAGACTGGACAGGAAAAGCACCTCTGGACACATGCAATTCCTAGACGATAAACTTGTATGTTGGGCATGAAAGAAACAAAATTGTGTGTCAACTTCCACGGCGGAAGCAGAATACGTCGCTGCAGCAAGTTGCTGCTCACAAATTTGGTGGATCAGAACTCAGCTACGGGACTACGGGTTTGATCTAAATAAAATTCCTATTTACTGTGATTCCAAGAGTGCTATCGCAATTACCTGTAATCCTGTACATCACTCACGCACTAAGCACATAGATCTTCACTATCACTTCATAAAGGACCATGTAGAAAGAGGCATAATAGAAATGTACTTTGTCAATACAGAGCTTCAACTAGCCGATTTGCTTACAAAAGCATTGGATGAAAAATGCTTCCAATTCTTAGTTGCAAAATTAGGAATGTTGAACCTCAATTTTTAATCTCGATTATGCCTTACTACAATTCAATATTTTTCTATTTGCTATGGTTCACTTCTCTTATTCTGTGTGTGTTTATTATGTTAACCATTTATTTAGGACTTTAGTTTTTAAATTTTGAATTTTCAATAAATTGTTTCTTGTGTCCAATAAGTCGATGTAGCGCCGATGCTGATGGCGTTACATCGAGGGGGAGAAATGCTATATCTATGCATCGAGGGGGAGTAAGTGAATTCATCAATAGTTTATTTTTAAGATACTCGATAGGCATTGCATCGAGGGGGAGTAAGTGAATTCATCAATAGTTTATTTTTAAGATACTCGATAGGCATTGCATCTAGGGGGAGTTTTTCAACAGTTTATTCTTAAGATAACTCTTAAAAAATTCTTCAAAACACGAACAATTCTCTCAAACACATAATACGCAGATAACTCTTAAAAATTCTTCAAAACACGAACAACTCTCTCAAACACATAATACGCAGATAACTCTTAAAAACTCATATGCTCGATGAAGACCCAAAGCAGAACAGCAAGTAAAACAACGAATAAGCTCAAAAGAAGGAAAATCTCAATAACCAGCATATCCAAATTATGCTCAAAGTTACGTCTTAACTCTGCATGTTCCTCGAGCTTCTTCTCTTCTTCCTGCTTCTGCCAATTCATTTGTTAACGCGAAAAATAAGAGATGAGTTAGTTCTTAGATGTAAGGTACTTCAATGAGATTTGAGACCTATATATTTATAAACACGAAGGAAACTTGCGTCATTTATTGTCCCGACATTAAGACGAATTTTTTACTAAGGCGAAGATTTTTTTCAATAAGGATATCGTATCATGAAAATCGATCTTGAAAAACTCATAGATTTGATGTTATCCTTGTGATTGATCGCGCCAAATTGGTCATTTTTGGGTCCTCATTATTTGATGTCTTTGCTAAGTTGAAAATCTCGTACACTTACATTTTCTTCCTAAGTCATTTTTTTTCAAATCAATTATTAGAATTTAGATTCGCAAACTATAATGAATTTAGACAACTGTTATTCGCAAACCATCTTCAATTTTGACCAGTCAATGAATTAGATTGCGAACTCATAAATCGCAAACTGATCAATTCGCAAACTACCAATTCGCGAATCTAAAGTGGGCTTTTTGTTTTCTCAAAAGTTTACAGCCCAGCTCAAACTAAGGTTCATACTTTAGGCCCGCAAAGTTGTCTTAAAACATCAATTCGTAAACTGAACCCGCAATACAAAAAAAAATCCCAAATGATAAACTTCTACTTTGCGAATCCCGTTCATCAAACCCTTCATCGTCGCTTGCATTGTCTGTGGTTTGCCTGCTCAAATCGTTACCTTCACTCACTCGCGAACATCTCTGTGGTATGAATGAAAAGTTGCGTTTACTTTTACTGTTTCTTGTTTAACGATCGATTTTCTTAATTGCAGGAGTGATTTCTCGAAGAACAGGTGTTTTGCAGTTGATTCCTGTAGAAATTTCGTTGCTTTTCAGTGATAATACGAGCTTATCTGTTTGATTTTTGCACTAAATCGAATTTATCTTCTCAAATCTGGTGTTTTTCAAAGCGATGGATTTTTTTTCGGGTTCGAAATTGTTTAAGGGTTCCTTTTGATTCTTCAGAGTTAAGCTTTGCGGGTCCAAAAATGTTTTATTTTATCAAACTCGCGAATCACTCACTTTGCGGGTTATCCACTTTGCAGCTTTGACCGTCTATTTTGCGAATTCGAGGATCGCGAATCTTGGGATTCGCAAAGTTCATTTTGCGAGCTGATGCTTTGCGATTCCCCGATTGACCTGGTCCATTTGCGAATCCTGAGGCTGTGATACAGAATTCGCAAAGTTCTTTTCAACCAACCCGCAAACCCCTCAATTCGCAATATAAACGTCACGAAGTTCTTTTTTTACTCAACCTGCAAACCTTTGAGTTCGCAAAATACGACTTACTAAAATGAAGCTAAGCACTTTGAAGTGAACCCGCAAACCATACTTAAAGAAATTTTTGACAAAATTTTTCTCGAGTGGGCCAAAGTGTTGGGCTAAGCCTTCTTATCATCAAACGAAATTTTATTCCAACTCATCACTATTCATAATAGCCAAGTCCTCTTATCATGGCATATCTAATTTTATTTATCTTCTGTGTTGCAGTTTCAGCACGAATTCCCGGTGTCATATATAAAAAAAAAAAGGAAAAATATGACGACACCCACGGATCTAGTCTACCCAACTTCGAAATGGATAACAACCAAAGATAATAATTTCCAACTCGACCTGCATACATTCAAGTGCAAGGACGAAATCATCATATCCATTCTGAGGAATCACCATCTTGGGCATGCCTTCTCCGCCTCGGTCCAAGTTCCTACCGTTTACCTTCAACAATTCTGGGGGACAATGAAGACCAAAATTGCCCAAGATAATAGCATCTACTACGAGGCCCAAATCGCAACTGAGACTGTCACCATCACAAAGGAACTCATTCGTAGTATTCTAAGAATGCCAAGTCAACCTCAATACGAACCTGAGGCTTCCGAAAATGAGCTCCTGGAGGACATGATGAGGATGGGATACTACACGCCGATCAAGTTTGTCTCCCATTTTCAGAATTCCATGATCCCGCATCCGTGGCGAACGCTCTTCGCATTTGTCAATAAGTGCTTCTCACCCAAGCACTCAGGATGGGATAGATGCAATATCACAATTCTTCGGATCTTCCATGGGATCGTGTTTCGAAGAAATTACGACTTTGCCAAACTTATCACCACAGATCTCGACGACCAACTTTACCAACGAACTAAGTCCAAAAAGCCACAGAATTTGCCATATCTCCGCTGGTTCTCACTTATAATCCACCATTTTCTGACCACAACAACAGGAATACCATCACGACCTGTGGAAGAAAACTTCACTCCACCCAAACTGCGCTACCTTCATAAAGGAAAGTCTGATGAGAAATACTCACGCACCGCAATGCCAATCCCTCACGAGTTACTCATTCTTGCAAACCCCGACCATATCGATGCCTACTACGAAGACTACAAAGTTCCCAATCCCACGACACAGGATAGCCCACCTGAGTCTAACCCAGGGGTTAGTGAGACTGAGAGAGCTGAAACGAGCGAGAGAGAAAGAGAGAGTGAGATGCTGAGAGAAACCACAGAAACTGAATCTATCCCACACACACAACAGACTACATCTCAAGAAGCAATCCCTGACCAACCACCACCATCCTCTGAACAAACCATACCTGAACAATCACTCGAGGAACAACCACATGCCGAACAAATTGAACAACCACTAATGGATGTTCCAGAGATAACTACTACTGCACTACATCAGTCAGAAAAAGCCGGGTCAATCCATAGGATAGAAGACGTCGTACATGACCTAACGACGCATGAGCGAACCCCACCTGGCCATTCACTTGTCTCCCAACAGACAAGTGTCTCAACACAACACGAACCACCCCAAGCCTCCAGCAGCTCGGTTCCTGTGTCTGAACCAACTCAAGAAATACCCATTCTTGTGACACAGGCCGAGCCTCTGCCTGATCTTCAGGCCTCAACGTTCATAGAAGAGCCCCAAATAGAGGCTCTTCAAGGATTGGACGGAAGTCTCTCGGATGTTGATGATTTCAGCAGCTCACCATCCGCGAGCCACCGTACAGAACCTAGTTTTGGACGTGTGCTAACGAGACGCCTTGGCGATCTCGGTGAGAGCTCCACCCAAGCCCGTCACACTGACGTGGCAACAACGACCCGAGCACCATCTCCGAAAGATGTATCGCAAGGAGAGGTCGGAAGACCCGTGGAAACTGAAGTCCATCCGACTTCGGTTGACAAGGGCCACCGTACAGAACCTAGTTCTGAACGTGTGACAACGGCAACTCCTAGTGATGTCGGTGCATCAATCCCCACACCCCTAACCGTGACGACGGCCTATCTGGAAAATCGCCTTTTTGAGTTCTTTGAATCCGTGACCTTACCACGGGTTCGAGGACTCATTAAGGATGCCATGCAATCAGCATCCACAGACAAAGGCAAGGCACCCTTGGTAGACCAATCGTCACAGCCTCGCCTCATCTCACTACCACCACCGCGAGCACCGACTGATCCCAGCCCATACAGCATGCCTCTACTTGAGCTATTCGATGTTGGTATTTCTCGCATTATTTCTCTCGACAATCAGCGGACTCCGGAAGAAGAAGCTTTCTACAAAAAGCTGATTAAAGGTGGAATCATACCTGACCCCACCACATGTCGTCAAGAAGGCTCAAGTCAGAAGCGTCGTCATGACGATCCTGATGACCAAGATCGTCCTGAGGGGGAGAAGAGACCAAGAGTCATGCTTCCAGTCACTCGCGGCGGACGAGGGCGCGGGGTCCTAACTCGTGGAGGCGGTTCTTCCCGACAATCCAACCCACCACCAAAGTCCTCAAGGGGCAGACAAGCTACGCCAGGGCCGAACCAGACAACTTCCCTTGACGAAGTCGAATCTGACTCCTTGAGGATTTCCACCCAATCAGTCCAAACAACCACAACCCCACATCTCACAAGCCAGATAAGTCCCCAAACTTCCATTCCATCCCTTCAGATCGACAATCCAGACACCTCAGTCGAAGAACTGTACAATCCACATGATGTTGTGGAGAGGTACATCTTTGGCGAGGAATGGAGAACTCATCCTGTTAATCCGACTATGGCCAGAAACCTTATGACAATGCTAGATACTTTCTCTCGAAAGCTAACATTAGTCTAATTCGTCTTGAAGATGAGGAGCTCGAGGAAGGAGAAGACTACGAAGCAGAGATACCCGAACTTCCAGAACTTCTAAAACACACGGTCATAGACGAAGATTGCCCTCCAGATACACACAAAGGAATTGACGAGTTGCAACTTCCATGGAAAAATGTGAAGGTTAATGCTCCTTATCAAGAAGAGATACGAAGAAAAATCTGGAGGAGGGAAGACAGGATCTTGAAGGTGGATGAACTTGACCTCAGAGGTTTAACCCATTTCCCACGACCAAAAGCCATTCAGTACCTGCTGTCTATCCGTCGATCACTGATGTTTAGAGGAAAAGAAACGAACGTCGATGAACTCCGAAGACTTGAGGCAAAACGACCCAGAATCAAACAGATTCTGACCGTTCGAAAGGAGCGATTTGCAGATATTGATTTCCCTATTTACATTGTACGACGTGAAGATAATTCAGCTGAAGAACTGAATGAAGGGGATCTCTCCTACCTCAGAGGTGAAGACATTGATCAATTAGTAGGAGATTATAGGAGGCTTGGAGTACTCAGGACTCCAGAATTAAGGATGGGCTATGCTTCATTAAAAAGGTTCATGTTGCGTCAAGTGAAGTTCAACTCTACACATGATCTCCAAATGGCAATTGAAAGCAACATAAAAAGAGTGAATCTCACGAAGCCCTCTTTTGAAGCACCTGAGTCAGAGAGCTACGGAGAAGGCCATATCTTTGATGGAGAAGATCCTTCGGTAATCTACATCAATTACAAGGGAGAGAAGAGACTGATGAGAAAATCAGAAATCCACAAGTTCTGTGATGGAACTCTCCGTATTATTCTTGCTAAGCTCAAGAGGATCGTAGAGGAAATGAGAGAAGTAGAATCTGAAGTACAAGAGAAGTATCATAAGATGATCGAAATCATCTCCGACAAAATTTCTTTTCGTAGAAGATTGAGATCATATGAATTAAAACTTGGACTCAGAAGATCAGCCTACGAACTTCTGGAACCTCGGCCTCCTCCCCGCTCGAAGAAAAAGAAGACCTGAAGACTTAGATAGGTTTATTTGTAATTTGGACACTTAGGGGGAGAATGTTAGGAATATTATAGAAGTGTCCAAAATATTATTCTAAGTCTTGTAACTTCTTTACGATGTATTCTTATGTATTTGGGTTGTGTTTGTAATGGGCTTGTTAGGGGCCCAATAAACTTAAATACCTCTCAAGGTATTTAAGCTTAAACCCTAACAAGCATTAATCAAGTTTTCAGTCTTGCAACACTCTCACGTATTCAACACTAAACCTCTATAGCACACTATTCACATATTAATAAGGTTTAATCCGTTGAAGTGTTCTTGGATAATCTGGAATTACAGGTAAAGTATTTCAATTGACAAATTGGATAATCTCAACGGAACAAGTATGGTTATAAACACAAACGAATTGAATTTGATTTGCAACAAATGGTTCGTGTGTGACAAGCTCACTCAAGGAAATAACATCACCCACGTAATCCTTTGAGGCTCATTGGCTTTGTTAATGGGATTCGACACTAGTAGAAAATATAGTATACGCCACGGCACTATGGGCGACGGCTACCAAAAACGCGTCGCCCAAAATGGACGTGGTGGCATTATGGTTATTATTCTTAAGTTTCGGAGCTCATGGGCGACGGTTATGATAAAACATGCGTCGCCTATAATCCCACGTCAATATGGGCGACGGTCGGTTCGCAGAACGCGTCGCCTATAGGTTTAATTTTTTTTTTGTTACTCATGGGCGACGGTTACGGGAAAAATTAGTAGTAACCGTCGCCCATAACCCTTTTATTAAGACCCCTTCATCCTCACTTCATCATTTCGACCGAGACCAAAACAAGAAAACCGAGCGCGGCTTCGTGGCGATTTTCCGGCGAAATTGAACGTTTTCCGACCTATCCGAGCTTGGGGAGCACGGTAAGAACTCCATTATCAGTTTCCCTCTTCCTATTTTGCGGTATACGGCTTAAATAGTTCGAATTTGGGGGTTTTTTTGAAATATTAGGTTACGAACTTTTGAGTTTTTGGAGCTTGATTTGTGCGATTTCATAGCTTATTGTTGTTTTATAATTGATTTAAGGTTGATATTGAACTTGATCTTTGTGGAAATTAGGTTTTTGGGTGAAGTTTGGACAAGTTGGAATTTTTTGTTGTAAATTGGCCGCGGCCTCTCCCCTCTCGGTGAAATTTTCCGGCAACGTCGACTCTTTTCCGACGATTCTGGGCTACTAAAACACGGTAAGCCCTTGTTTTTAGTGAAGTTTGGAGAATTTTGGGAATTTTGGTTGAATTCGTCGAAAATCGAATTTTTCATATTTCTTTAATTCGATAAGAGAATAATTATGTGCATAATTTTGAGTCTGATATTGAGCTTATATTTTGCGATGCGTAGTTTTGGGACGAATTTGGAGGATTTTGGTACCTTGTCGACTTTTGGGCGCTTTTTGGGTGATATTCGTGCTTCGGACAGCTATACGTAAGTTTTCAAATCCGTATTTGATTTATATGCCTTCGTCTTTGTGAATTTAAGTTTTTATTTAACCTTAAATAATCTCACATTTCTGAATGTAAATAACATTCAGAAAGGTAAAGTATTTTCACCGGCCGTACAACAGGAAGGTAAAGTATTTCAATTGACAAATTGGATAATCTCAACGGAACAAGTATGGTTATAAACACAAACGAATTGAATTTGATTTGCAACAAATGGTTCGTGTGTGACAAGCTCACTCAAGGAAATAACATCACCCACGTAATCCTTTGAGGCTCATTGGCTTTGTTAATGGGATTCGACACTAGTAGAAAATATAGTATACGCCACGGCACTATGGGCGACGGCTACCAAAAAACGCGTCGCCCAAAATGGACGTGGTGGCATTATGGTTATTATTCTTAAGTTTCGGAGCTCATGGGCGACAGTTATGATAAAACATGCGTCGCCTATAATCCCACGTCAATATGGGCGATGGTCGGTTCGCAGAACGCGTCGCCTATAGGTTTAATTTTTTTTATTTTCTTTGTTTACTCATGGGCGACGATTACGGGAAAAATTAGTAGTAACCGTCGCCCATAACCCTTTTATTAAGACCCCTTCATCCTCACTTCATCATTTCGACCGAGACCAAAACAAGAAAACCGAGCGCGGCTTCGTGGCGATTTTCCGGCGAAATTGAACGTTTTCCGACCTATCCGAGCTTGGGGAGCACGGTAAGAACTCCATTATCAGTTTCCCTCTTCCTATTTTGCGGTGGCTTAAGTAGTTCGAATTTGGGGTTTTTTTCTAAATATTAGGTTTCGAATTTTTGAGTTTTGGAGCTTGATTTGTGCGATTTCATAGCTTATGGTTGTTTTATAATTGATTTAAGGTTGATATTGAAATTGATCTTTGTGGAAATTAGGTTTTTGGGTGAAGTTTGGACAAGTTGGAATTTTTTGTTGTAAATTGGCCGCGGCCTCTCCCCTCTAGGCGAAATTTTCCGGCGACGTCGACTCTTTTCCGAGGATTCTGGGCTACTAAAACACGGTAAGCCCTTGTTTTTTAGTGAAGTTTGGAGAATTTGGGAATTTTGGTTGAATTCGTCGAAAATCGAATTTTTCATATTTCTTTAATTCGATAAGAGAATAATTATGTGCATAATTTTGAGTCTGATATTGAGCTTATATTTTGCGATGCGTAGTTTTGGGACGAATTTGGAGGATTTTGGTATCTTGTCGACTTTTGGGCGATTTTTGGGTGATATTCGTGCTTCGGACAGCTATACGTAAGTTTTCAAATCCGTATTTGATTTATATGCCTTCGTCTTTGTGAATTTAAGTTTTTATTTAACCTTAAATAATCTCACATTTCTGAATGTAAATAACATTCAGAAAGGTAAAGTATTTTCACCGGCCGTACAACAGGAAGGTAAAGTATTTCAATTGACAAATTGGATAATCTCAACGGAACAAGTATGGTTATAAACACAAACGAATTGAATTTGATTTGCAACAAATGGTTCGTGTGTGACAAGCTCACTCAAGGAAATAACATCACCCACGTAATCCTTTGAGGCTCATTGGCTTTGTTAATGGGATTCGACACTAGTAGAAAATATAGTATACGCCACGGCACTATGGGCGACGGCTACCAAAAACGCGTCGCCCAAAATGGACGTGGTGGCATTATGGTTATTATTCTTAAGTTTCGGAGCTCATGGGCGACAGTTATGATAAAACATGCGTCGCCTATAATCCCACGTCAATATGGGCGACGGTCGGTTCGCAGAACGCGTCGCCTATAGGTTTAATTTTTTTTTTGTTACTCATGGGCGACGGTTACGGGAAAAATTAGTAGTAACCGTCGCCCATAACCCTTTTATTAAGACCCCTTCATCCTCACTTCATCATTTCGACCGAGACCAAAACAAGAAAACCGAGCGCGGCTTCGTGGCGATTTTCCGGCGAAATTGAACGTTTTCCGACCTATCCGAGCTTGGGGAGCACGGTAAGAACTCCATTATCAGTTTCCCTCTTCCTATTTTGCGGTGGCTTAAGTAGTTCGAATTTGGGGTTTTTTTCTAAATATTAGGTTTCGAATTTTTGAGTTTTTGGAGCATGATTTGTGCGATTTCATAGCTTATGGTTGTTTTATAATTGATTTAAGGTTGATATTGAAATTGATCTTTGTGGAAATTAGGTTTTTGGGTGAAGTTTGGACAAGTTGGAATTTTTTGTTGTAAATTGGCCGCGGCCTCTCCCCTCTCGGCGAAATTTTCCGGCGACGTCGACTCTTTTCCGAGGATTCTGGGCTACTAAAACACGGTAAGCCCTTGTTTTTTAGTGAAGTTTGGAGAATTTGGGAATTTTGGTTGAATTCGTCGAAAATCGAATTTTTCATATTTCTTTAATTCGATAAGAGAATAATTATGTGCATAATTTTGAGTCTGATATTGAGCTTATATTTTGCGATGCGTAGTTTTGGGACGAATTTGGAGGATTTTGGTATCTTGTCGACTTTTGGGCGATTTTTGGGTGATATTCGTGCTTCGGACAGCTATACGTAAGTTTTCAAATCCGTATTTGATTTATATGCCTTCGTCTTTGTGAATTTAAGTTTTTATTTAACCTTAAATAATCTCACATTTCTGAATGTAAATAACATTCAGAAAGGTAAAGTATTTTCACCGGCCGTACAACAGGAAGGTAAAGTATTTCAATTGACAAATTGGATAATCTCAACGGAACAAGTATGGTTATAAACACAAACGAATTGAATTTGATTTGCAACAAATGGTTCGTGTGTGACAAGCTCACTCAAGGAAATAACATCACCCACGTAATCCTTTGAGGCTCATTGGCTTTGTTAATGGGATTCGACACTAGTAGAAAATATAGTATACGCCACGGCACTATGGGCGACGGCTACCAAAAACGCGTCGCCCAAAATGGACGTGGTGGCATTATGGTTATTATTCTTAAGTTTCGGAGCTCATGGGCGACAGTTATGATAAAACATGCGTCGCCTATAATCCCACGTCAATATGGGCGACGGTCGGTTCGCAGAACGCGTCGCCTATAGGTTTAATTTTTTTTTATTTTCTTTGTTTACTCATGGGCGACGGTTACGGGAAAAATTAGTAGTAACCGTCGCCCATAACCCTTTTATTAAGACCCCTTCATCCTCACTTCATCATTTCGACCGAGACCAAAACAAGAAAACCGAGCGCGGCTTCGTGGCGATTTTCCGGCGAAATTGAACGTTTTCCGACCTATCCGAGCTTGGGGAGCACGGTAAGAACTCCATTATCAGTTTCCCTCTTCCTATTTTGCGGTGGCTTAAGTAGTTCGAATTTGGGGTTTTTTTCTAAATATTAGGTTTCGAATTTTTGAGTTTTTGGAGCTTGATTTGTGCGATTTCATAGCTTATGGTTGTTTTATAATTGATTTAAGGTTGATATTGAACTTGATCTTTGTGGAAATTAGGTTTTTGGGTGAAGTTTGGACAAGTTGGAATTTTTTGTTGTAAATTGGCTGCGGCCTCTCCCCTCTCGGCGAAATTTTCCGGCGACGTCGACTCTTTTCCGAGGATTCTGGGCTACTAAAACACGGTAAGCCCTTGTTTTTGAGTGAAGTTTTGAGAATTTGGGAATTTTGGTTGAATTCGTCGAAAATCGAATTTTTCATATTTCTTTAATTCGATAAGAGAATAATTATGTGCATAATTTTGAGTCTGATATTGAGCTTATATTTTGCGATGCGTAGTTTTGGGACGAATTTGGAGGATTTTGGTATCTTGTCGACTTTTGGGCGATTTTTGTGTGATATTCGTGCTTCGGACAGCTATACGTAAGTTTTCAAATCCGTATTTGATTTATATGCCTTCGTCTTTGTGAATTTAAGTTTTTATTTAACTTTAGATACCCGTTCAAGGTTTTCTCATCCGATTGGGACCGTTCTTAAACGTCCACTGTCGCTTTAGGATGTAAATGTGTGTTTGAGCGTCGATGTTGATGACAAATTTGGTTAAATTTCCCTTAAATGTTCTCCGGGTAGACATATGGATTGGATGTATATCCTTTTCATATATTTTTCGTCTACTTGGAGAACTGTGGGAAAATGCTGCCGAATTTTTTTCAACATAGAAGCTCAAAGACACATTTACAACGGCTGAGTATGCGAAGGGTGTTGACGAATTTATGAGATGTGCGGAACAGAATCGTAGGAAAAAAGGCAATCAAAGATTTCGTGCCCGTGTCGTAATTGCAATAACATGAACTGGTGGAATAGTGATGTTGTGAAGGAACATTTGCTAATAGCCGGTTTTAAATCTGGGTATACGAATTGGATATGGCATGGTGAAGCCATCGTAGATGTAGCTAGTTCTGCGGGTGTCGGAACTAGTACAAGGGAACCACTAGATTTGAAGGACGGTGGGGGTAGCTGAACGTTCTTTGGACGACGATAATGATCGTATCGAGGACATGCTGCGTGATGTCCAAGAGCATTTGACATATGAATTTTCAGTGTTATTTATGTTAAATTATTACCACTATTCGATATTGAATCACATGAAAATCTTTCTAAATTAGTGCCCACGACAACCAAACGAGAGCGACTTCTGTGGATTTTACGTCATGAGATACATGTACGATATTGTCTGCAATCGTATCAGCAGAGATGATACATCAAACTTGCCAACGGTATGAACTTTAAAACCATCAGCTTCTTTAAGTTTCAAGTTTAATATGTTTATTTAGTATGTTTTAACATTATCCGGTTTTATAGATACTAGAGCACTCCTCTTACGACGCCGAAAAGCTCAATGAAGTACGTGAATTGTGGGCGGAGCATTTTATAGGCAATCGTTGATGTAGGTTAGACGACTTTTACGTTATGTTTGTTTTTATGTTACGAGGATTTGTTGGACTATGATGTAGATATTGATTTTAATTACAATTATTAGTAATTTAATGAATGTTGGTGCTATTTTGCGTTGCATTGTTGATTTTGGAATTGATTTTGGGTTGCATTGTTGGGCATAAACAAAAACAGAAAAAAACCAAAAAAAATAGTAACACAGGCGACGGTTTCTAGCGGAGCAACCGTCGCCCAAGATAAGCTGGGAAAAATGAAATAAATAAATAAGATCATGGGCGACGTATTCTGGGAAAGAATGAGTCGCCCATGAGTGAAAAAGATCATGGGCGACGGATTCTTCCCCAGAAACCGTCGCCCATGATAAGCAGGAAAAATAAAAAAATTAAGATCATGGGCGACGCATTCTGGGGAAGAATCCGTCGCCCATGATGTGTCTTCAGCGACGCTTGTTTGTCTGTCGCCCAAAATTTTGCGCATGGGCGACGTTGCTCTGGGCGACGCCTACAAACCGTAGCCCATGAGCCCTAACATGCGTCGCCCATGAGCATTTCTGTACTAGTGCGAGTTTAGTTTCCTAAGTAATGTGGGATTCCAACCCTCTAACACTTAGCTAAGAAAAGAAGGTTCTAATAATTTATCATGCCTGATGTGGCACGGAAATTAGGCAGACTTAATAATAAAATTAACGGGAATAATTAGATTAAGGTGATTATTAGAAAGACTTAGGGAGCTACCAACAGGAAATAAGGGTTTTAGGGACATATCTTAGGGAACTAACGCCCGTATTAGGGAAGTGTTTTGGGACCTATTATGCTAAACAGGTACCGAGAAGCGTCAGGAAGCTTTATTGAAGAATCGGGAGATTAGGAAGATATTCTGGTGGCCACGTGGCTGCTGAAGATTGGGCCGCATCACTGTAGAAAGTTGTCTGTAAGCTGTCAACTCCTGCAGAAGGCTGTCTCTGGCAGACGGCCTGTCAGACTGTGCATTTTAGGTGACGGGACATAATACGTCCCATCTACCGGGAATTCTGGGACGTAAGCCAGAGTAGCTGTTGGAAGCTCCTATACAAAGGGAACTTCGCCACTTCAACAATTCATTCACATTTAACACATTAAATACTTAAGAAAACTCTCGTTCTTGAGAAAAAAACGTGAGGAATAAGTAGTTTGAGTGTGTAAATCATTAAAGTATAGTGAAAAACAGTTGCAGAGCGCCCTTGGACGTAGAATCCGTAAGGATTCGAACCACGTACATATTGTGTTCTTTCGTTTACGTCCCAAACACGTCCCCAACACGTCCCAAACACATCCCTTTCAGTTCCCTTTCAAACAAGCACCTTACGCACATAAATCTTTTGATAATCGATTCTACCGCTATATAAATTTCCCGAACCACATATAAATCTCTTTCATTGGGATAGCCCCATATCAAATGGCGACGTCTGTGGGAAATCCAAAGTTGAAGGCGTGAGTGATTTTGCCTATATCGTGCGAAGCTGTGCTTGACGTTTATTCTTTCTTCTTTTTTTTCTTTATTTTTGCTGGGACAAAACGAAACATGCGGAGGGGAGGAGGACCTCCAGAAACTGCCAAACGTGTTGAGGAACGGCCAGGACTTGAAAGCCGACCCGAAGTGACGAGGAAGAGTAGGTCGGTACAGACAAGTCAGAAAGGTCTCAGGACACCCAAGCGGACCTCCACGAATTTCACCAGTGAGCCACCCAAAAATGCGAAGGGAGCTGGGAGCTCCAGAAGAACGAAAAGAGCTGAGCCATGCTTGGGAAAAGGAAAGATACTTGCGCCGAAAAGGAGAGGGAACTTCGAGACCAACTCATCGACCTCAAACGGGTTGTGTCCGGAATTCCGAAGAAACATGCGAACATGGGGAGTTAAGCTCCCCAAAGCCTTATACTATTAAGTCCCTAGAAAAAGCAAGTCCTCACGCAAAGACGGAGGGAGATGTAAAAACCATGGACGAGGAAAGCCGTTGCCACGGCCTCACCAAAGGGAACCTCGGGGATCTCCGCCAAGGATCCCATGGAGATCATACCACTACGCAAATCCAGAAGAGATCTTGACATTAGCCGGGAGACATCCCATGATGAAAAGGCTCTTAGCCGGAACTCCAGGGCCCTCTGAATCCCATTCTTGATATTATCAATATCATAATAAATACATGTATCACACTAATAACTGCTATCATTTGAAGGATGAAATTAAAGACCCATCCTATCGGGACGTCTAAGGAAGTTCGTTGAGCATGGCCTCGACCAAGGTCGGAAGGTAGCCGAGAAGGAGTCCGGGGGATCTGTGCCGAATAAAGGCAGACAATCCACGGCTCCTCCAGATAGGGACCAGTTCCATTTAAGTCTCGTATCCTTATCATAGTAGGAGCTACATGTAAAGGTGATTCCAACTTCCAATAGAGCCCGAAATAATCCACGTAAGCAGTCAAAGATCCGAATCTCTACATTCGGTCCTAAGAGTCCAGCTTCGCGCAGGTAGGAAGACTCAATGTTCGGGACACAGCTCCGTGGTGGCGTATGAAGATCCATGGGGATTTAGAAGCCCAGCTCCGCCTGGTATTCAAAGGCCCAATTACTTGTAGGAACCTCTATGTCCAGCTTCGTACTGATACTCGAAGGTCCATGTTGGCTCGGGACCCTCAAGCTAGCTCTGTGCTGGTATCAAGTCTTTTGACCCAAAGGACCCCCGGGTTTGCGGTTTGAATGACACCAATGACCTCCGGGTCGGCGGCGTGAATGACATCAACGACCTTGGGGTCTGCGACGTGATATGATGCCAAGGGTCGACGTACCTGCAGTGTACAGGACGCCAAAGCTAATATATCTGCTAATGGTCTATACTAAATTCGCTATGGACATAGAGAGCCTAGCGCAAATGTCACCTGAGGAGAAGGATGACGGTCCTTGCAACCGATGGCGGGAATTCACACTTGGCTTACGAATTACTAAGTGAGCTGGCGTTATAACCACGCACTTAAGCGAGCGGGCGCTATACCCACACATTTAAGCAAGCTGGAGCTACAACTATGCCACGATAATGATGTTCCCAAAAGCATCCGTCAGGTCCCGCAATGACGAAAGAAAAGAGCTAAGCAAAGCACAAAAATACGGACATGTTATACAGGAGAAATGGAACTCAGATGAAATATGCAAACATGGGGAGTTAAGCTCCCCGAGTCCTTACCATTACGTCCCGAAAGGAATTTTTTACAGGCCATCACCATGGTGAAAAAAGGCAGAAAAGAGGTATATACAAATAGGATGTCCCAGGGAGCTAGGAGCAATGCGCAGCAGGACATGGGGATCTCCGTTAAAGTGCAAGGGTCGAAGAGGAACTCCTCCATCAGGTCCCTGCCAGGTCCCTTCGAGATCCCAAGGACGACGGATGTAACAGCGACGATAAAACATAAGGAAAAAGGGCCCCAACGGAGACACATAAACATAGGGGAGTTAAGCCCCATAAGCAGGTCCTAAGATGTATGAATATGGAGAAGATAGAAATATAAGAGGTCCTGGATTGACGAATTGATAGACGACCTCCGGAACTGTAGATGTCCCAAGATCCATAGGAGAGGCTAGAGGAACCTCCTCACGAACATCTCTGACCACAGGAATCGGGGGGAGCATGGGAGTTGCAGCAGATGACTCAACCTTGGATGTGCCTTTTCAAAAACAGAGTAAGAATTTTTGAGTGGGTCCTGGTAAGACCTGCCATACGATTAGTTCTTCTTGTTGGTTCTCTGGCCGATACCATGCTCCTTTTCTCTTAATCCCTAGGGAGGTTTCAGAGATTATCGGTTTTTAAAAGTTCATAGTTGTGGAATTCGAACCAAGGCCGTGCTCCTCTTTTCGTTTCCCGATGTAAGACCGGATTATCGTTGGAGAAGTTCACTTGCGGTGCTCCTCTTTCCACCATTCTGACGAGCGTACGAGATTATTGATGGAGAAGTTCACAGCAAGATCAATGCCCCTCGTTTTATGATTTCGGAAAGATCTCGATAATTGGGAGGGCAGGTTCTTTTGGACTGCTTTTGTGCATTGAGCATTCATCGTGTTCATTTTCCACCTTCTTTTGTCATCTTTTCTTTTCTATTCTTCTTTTCTCCCCCTCTTTTTCTCGGTTGAATATCCCTCCGAAGATTGTGAACATCGATTGAAGGCTTGAACGGGATTCAAATGAAGAAAAGGTAATCGGAGAAGACTCAAAGTGGATGACTAAAGGCTATGTCAAAGGATGGAAATTAACATATGGCCGAGTGAGGAATTTCCTAAGTGCTCTTATCATTTTCCTAACGATCTATCGCAACGCGAGTATGAGGCCACGAATCACTAGTTAAGACTTAGACTCGCTCGAGGATAAATTCGTAGAAAGAAATAAAAGGCTAGAATCCTCAGTTATGTAAAGTGGCTTTGTGTCTAGTGGAACAAACTAATGACTTTTAGACACAAGAACGACTTAGACTGACAAAATTAAGCAATAATCAGTCGCATGTCAGGGAAAATTATTTATGACTTAGATCAAAGCATCCTAAAAGATTTCTTCACCCCCGAATATTATAACTATATGTATAATATTTTTGGATTTTTTTTATTATATATAT
Source organism: Craterostigma plantagineum (assembly GCA_027422505.1). NCBI lineage: Eukaryota > Viridiplantae > Streptophyta > Magnoliopsida > Lamiales > Linderniaceae > Craterostigma > Craterostigma plantagineum. Next base: position 85,914 of record JAPQWV010000536.1, read on the forward strand.
ATTTTTTATCTTTAAATTTTCACGCAAGATATAACAAATAAGTACAGAAACCACATAGAATAGAGCATATAAAAGCACTGAGGATCAGTAAAGCATAGATCATGTGAGATTCAACATGCCTAATTTTCCGACAAGGAATTGGAATCGTTTTTCATACAATGCCTTGGTGAAAATGTCGGCTAGTTGATACTTTGTGTTCACAAAATACATATCAATTGTGCCTTTTTCTACGTGATCTTTTATAAAGTGATATTTTATGTCTATGTGTTTTGTGCGTGAGTGGTGAACATGATTACACGTTATAGCAATGGCACTTTGACTATCACTATATATGGGTATATATTTAAATTGTATCTAATCGCAAATCTGAGTCCGCATCCATAGCATTTGCGAGCAACAGCTTGCGGCCGCGACGTATTCGGCCTCAGCCGTCGAAGTTGAGACGCAATTCTGCTTCTTGGATGACCAGCAGACTAGCTTTTCGCCTAAAAATTGAGCGCCACCAGAAGTGCTTTTCCTTTCCATTCGGAAACCTGCATAATCAGCATCAGTGTAGCTGATTAGTTTAAAGTTCGTACATTTAGGATACCACAATCCTAAGATAGAAGTGCCCTTGTGGTAGCGCAGGATCCGCTTGTCCGCTAGCATGTGGGATTCTTTGGGATCGGCTTGGAAACGAGCACATAGACAAGTGGCAAACATAATGTCCGGCCGACTCGAGGTGAGATACAGAAGAGACATGATAATGCTGCGATAGAGGGTGATGTCGACCGCTTTTTCAGATGGATCGACATCCAACTTGTAGCTTGTTGCCATGGGATGCTGAGTGGCTTGCTCTAATCTTGATGGAATTTTTCAAGATGTCTATGATATACTTGGTCTGACTTATGAAAATTCCATCTTCAAGCTGCCTGACCTGTAGTCTGTTTAGTTTTGCCCAAGGGGCTTAAGAATATTGTTTCTATTCCCGTTTTGAGTGGAAACGGTTACGAGTTCCATTTTAGTTATAATATATGTAATATTTATTTTGGAAATAATTGCGTCGGAAGTGCAAGTTTACTAAATGAATTGTATTATCTAAATATCGAAGATAAAACAAAACTGTGAATGCAATCACCAACAAACAAAAATTGGAGTTGAACTCGAGACTGATGTGGCACCTTTGTCTCGATCACGCTGGAGAACAGAAGATTCTTGCGTTGGAGAAAACCGGCATAATAAAGCTGCTTGGGTCTGATCCCTATTCAACTTGTGAATCTTGTATCCTTGGAAAGGTGACCAAGTCGCCCTTCATAGGAACTTTCATGAGAGCCGCAGAACTTCTCTATTTGATCCACACGGATGTTTGCGGACTGTTCGGGGTAGCAGCTCCCGATAACTTCCATTATTTCGTTACCTTCACTGATGATCACTCTCGCTTCGGCAAGGTGTATCACATGTAGCACAAGTCTGATACTTTTGAAAGGTTTAAAGAGTACAAGTCTTTGGTGGAAAATCCAACTGGAAAGAGCATTAAAACCGTTCGATCAGATCGACACCGCCCAGAGCAATTAAGAGTACAAGTTTGATAAATGAGCCTCGAGTTTGAAGAGTTCTTGAACGTGAACGGGATCATTTCACAGATGACACTGCTCGGAACACCACAGTTGAACGGTGTGTCCGAACGCATAAATCGAACTCTGTTGGATAAGGTTCGATCTATGCTGAGCTATACAAACCTGCCCATATCGTTGTGGGGTCATGGCCTGTTGACAGCGGCACACAGTCTGAATAGATGTCCTACAAAGTCTCTCGATCGTATTCCGTATCAGATATGGACAGGACGAAAACCGAGCTTGAATCACATTAGAATTTGGGGTTGCCCCGCATTCATGAAAAAGCTCAAGACAGATAAACTGGAATCAAAGGCTTTGAAAAGATGTTTTGTCGGGTATCCTGAGGAGGTGGTGCGGGTCGCGAAGTAACTCTTTGAGAGTCGGCAGAAGCGCTTTCACAGACTCAAGTGTCGGAAGACACCGTAGAGCAGTGCGAGGCACAATTTGAGTTGCACAGGTCGGGTAGAGTATCTCGCCAGCCTGAGAGATACGGGATCGTCCACATCGAACACGAGGTTGCTGTGATGGAAGGGAACGTCGGAGACGATTCCATTACCTATGACCAGGCAATCAACGATAAAGATTCGGAAAAATAGCTTATGCTATGCAAGCCCAGCGCATGCTCGTAATGTCTGATTGTGTCCCTTAGCTCGATCCGCTCTTGTATGGCTTCGAGTACCTGAGTCAGCTTTGAGTACCTGAGTCAGAAGCGATTGCTCTCTTACTAGTTTGCGGTTGGGCAGCCGGGTCTCTCCACTTCCAATCTCTTTTTGATATTCCTCCTGATTATCTTGAGCGTCCCATCACAGAATTTGCGGACCTCAGTCGTTAGCATCAGCCTATTCTTCTTAGAAAGTGTGTTGAGGTAGGTAATGCCTAAGACTTGATCAAAGAAGATGTGATTGATGGGAAGCCATTCGATTTTAGGACACTTCATGCACGGAGTTGTCATGTTGACCTTCTTCATGTTGCTTTCCAAAGCCATCTAAAGGTCGTGTGCGGCAAATTACTTGACCGTGCGTACCATGATCCTGTTGATTCCCTCGAGCCCTTCCTTCTTAATGTAGCCTTGAGGATCCATGTACTTCACAACATACATCTAGAAGCGGTTGTAGATCTCGTAGGCTGGAAGGTACGGTAGATCAGTCTCGTCTAGCTCGTCGCCAGTTCTGTTTGTCGGCTCGATGATGTATATTGGAGTTGGAACCTTCCCTTAGAATGGTAGACTCCTATCAGCTGAAAGATCGGAGGCAGCCTCTTGAAGTGACTCCTTACTTGATCTTGAGATATTCCCAGCCGCTGACCTGGACCAAGGTGGATGAGCCTATATAGATAGTCCATCCTCCTTTGCTAACCCCAATGTGCAATGCCTCTGAGTTTGAACTCGTTTACCTTTTTGATTTTGTCCGGCTACCTTCAAATTTGATGACGAGCTTTTTCTAGGAATGGGACTTCTATTCGCACGTTCTCCCAGGATGGGTCGATTCGAACGGTCCCTGCAGTCAAACTTGGAGGGGTGTCTGCTCGTTGTGAGATCAACTCTGGAAGCCTTGGGGGGTCCATATTGTAGTCCACTCCTTCCTGAAGTTCTTCATCTTCAATGAGTATGAGGTCGACCGACGCTTGACGTACAAAGTAGCGAACGTCGTTGAGCCTTTGCCTTTAAATCGTGTCGGGCATACTGTGAGTCATGCACTATTCACCAAAAATGTAGTTATCGAGAATTTCATGTGGATTGACTTTTCGTTTTGATGTCGTTGACTTGTTCGGAGCGGTTGAGCTAGATGGTCCTTCAGTTTCTGCCAGGGCTAAAAGCATATATGCTCTTGCTTCTTCCTCCGGAAGCAATGGGCTTGTGATAGTCATATGTGGTGGTGTGGGCGGAGGTGTTCTTATGGTAGGTTGTTCGATTGGGCTAAGAGTTTGGGTGCGGTGCGTGGTGGTTTGGGTTTGTGAGCGGGTACTAGGTCGTGAGGTTTCAGCAGCTCCAGTGCTTGTCTGTACCATGCCCAAGCCTTGTCCATGTCCTTGATCGCTCGTAGAAGACCTCGGCCTCTTTTCCCCTCATGGCGATCCTGATCAGGACGACTGATGTCGCCTGTTGACAACCCACGAGTGAGCACCATCTCACTGGGCTGGCTCATCGTCGCTTGAGGTTGCGCGTGTCAAGACTTCCATCCAATCCTTGATAAGGTTCCAGAGGAGCCATCTCTATGGATGCTGTTGCAGGTTCAGTGTGGACACATGAGTTTCGAGGCCGGTGTGAGTGTGGAGATTATAGCTTATTTCTCCAGCGTAGTTGCAAGTGGACTTGGCCCCATTTCTGCTTCGAGCGGTACTTCGTTGGTAGGAACCTCCTCAAGCAGTTCGACAATAATGGGCGTCTCAGCTTCTAACTGGTGAACTGAAGCCTGGACTTCCAACTTATGCACCACTTCTTCAATCACCGTAGTACCGAGGTCCTTAGTTGGAGGCTCCGTTTTGAGTTCCTGGGCTACTTCATCAATCAGCGCAGCCTCAGCACTTGGTTGTTGGGGAGGGCTTGGGGGCCCTCTAATCACCGCCTCGGTCAGGTGATGTTCCCTACAGTAGAGTTTGTATACGTCTCCTGTGGGGTCGGCGAGACGGAGAAGCTTAAAAGAAATTGGCATAGGATGTTGTAGCTGCAAGTCATCGACCTTTGGATGATGAAAGAATTTGAGCTTGGACGGTTGGTAGGTTCCACCTGGAGGCAATTTTGGAATATTCTCGTGGACCTCCATTTGTTGAGCAATGAGCACGGAAAACCACCTGGCGGCAGATTCTTCGATTTCTTGTTCTACTTCTACCTGATCTGTTCGGCTAAGTCATTCCAGATCAGCTGGGCTACATCGTAGTTCCGTGAGAACACGATGCCGTGGAATATACGAAGAATGTTGCTGTTGCCCTTGTCAAATGTAGTGTGCTTTGGCGATAGACACTTGTTGACGATCCCAAAAAGCATCTTCCATGGATGACGGATGCCGTTGCTCTGAACTTGGGCAAGTTTGACGAGCGGCGGTCGGTATACCATTTGGAGAAAATCTTGCACCATCTCACCATCCGAAGCTTCGGGTCGTACTCGTAACAGGGTAAGTCCAAGACCATTCCGAAACTGTTCTTGTCCACACTGATATGTCTCGTCCCGAGCATCGTGGTGAAGTAGTAAGCTCCATTATCTATGTGACCCTGAATGCATTCCCAAAACTGTTGGAGATAGACTATAGGTACTAATGCAGTCGTCGTAAGTGCATTCCACAAGGGATGGCCTTGAAGAATGGACACTATGATCTAGTCTGGACACCGAAAGGTGGTCAGATCGAGTTGGAAGTTGGTGTCCTGAACGTTGATGTACTTGTTGTGAGCATATATGTGGTTGTACTGAGGATAATGAGCCATCTGAAAAAGATAAGAAATAAGAAAACTTATTAGTTCAATTTTAAATTTGAGTCGAAATACAATTATGTCAAACTTCCAATATTCAAACAGTTTATAGCATGTTTGATAGCAATGTAAGATGTAATTTTTCACATAGGACATACGAATGTGAACAAATATAGTACTCCCACCGTCCCGTTAATTTTATCACACTTTTCTATTTCGGGCGTCTCAATAATTTTATCACATTCCTTATTTAGCAAAAAACTATCACAAACAATCAATATAATAATATTAAATATTCTTAAAAGACGTGTTAAGATATACACTTTTTTACCTTTTCATTGTACTATATTATTATAATAATGCCACCTTAATTTACTGGGACGGAGGGAGTATCTAATTTCGAAAGTTACATATGAGACATATAAGAGTTCTATTGAAAATTTTCTAAGTGTTGAACGCGCGAATACCACTGTTCACTCCGTGTTTTTTATCGCTCGAGAAGTGAATTCGCAATTGAATTTCCTAAGTGCTGATTTTACTTAATATTTTCTCCGTTCAATTTTTCGATCGAAAGTTTTATTCGCTAATTTCGTCTACAGCATTAAGGACTTAGAGAAATTTTCTAAGTGATGAAAGTTGTACTAAGTACTATAGCAGATCAACTTTACGATCGAGAAAAATTATCCGTGTAAATTTACGATCGAGAAAAGTGGTTTCCGTGTAAATTTGCGATCGATAAATTTTTCGCGAGTGAATAAAATTTTTTGTCGTGAGATTTGTCGAGCGAGAAATGATTTTCGATCCTAAATGAGGCTTTCGCTGCGAAGTTTGTCGATCGAGAAAATTGTCAATCACCGAGAAAATTTTCGATCGAGCAAAATCATTGCCGCGTATTTTTACGATCGAGAAAGTTAGCCTCGAAAAATTAATTTTATCGCTGCTAAAATTTACGACCGAAATATTTTGAAATTGTAAATTCTTTGCGATGCTAGGTTTTGCGCTCGAAATTAATTGCATCTATTTTATCTATTCCGCTCTTAAATTTTTCTCTCGCACAAAATTTTAATTAGAATTAACATTTCTCGATGGTTAGTAATTTTTTCGGTCAAACTCTTCAATCGTAGTGACTATCTCAATTTTAGAGATTGAAGATCTTTTACGATGCAAGTATCTCAGTCGAATCGGAATTCAATTAAGACTGTTTGCCGATAGAGAAAGTTCTTCGACAGCTTCAAAACTTCAGAAACCTAGTTAAGTCGAAACTCAAATTTCAAGCATAAGACGCGGATTTCAGAAAAGTTATACTACCAGATTGAGCGAGAACATCAAAACTATCCTAAACCGCAGATATTTACCCAGTTTATCGCATAAAAATGTCTTAATTAGTGCAAAATAGCATTCGAGTTTTCACAGTTTAAAGATGCAAATTCTAACACTTAATCAAGCGAAAAATAACAGAATATAGACGCAAACGGAGATTAATCGCACACAAACAGCAAGTGTCATTTCTACCTTAAAAAGACAATTTCGTGTTACGAATCGAAGGATTCGAGTAAAAAAATGAATCGTCTTTTTAAAGTTTTTTGACAGACAACTAAGAGACACTGTAAATTTTACGACTAGGTTTTGCGTGAGATATACTTTTTCGACTGCAAAAAGGTAACTTTATTCTATTGGGCCGATTGGACGTTTTCAACTCTAATACGGATCAGGCCCAATATAAATTTCGCTCGAGAAACTGGAATCGAGAATTACCTTTTCTATCCAGGTTTTCGATCGTCAGCTTTTCTAGATATCTCAGATTGACCCCTATCTTAGACAAAAACCACATAATTGCTCCACATATGAATTAAAATAACTGCGATTAACTCCCTGTAAGTATGAACTGTAGCCTCTGGCTCCTTTGACAAAATTTGAAAATTTTGTATCACTTAGAGCAAGATATTAAAATTATTAGAGTTAATCAACAATGTTTTAATCAAGCTCCCCTTGAGTTTTTACGCCAATGCAGTTAGCTCCAGATAGTGAAAAATCGTGACGTCCTCCTCACTGGATGCTCTAGAAAAATTTCTGAAACACTTAGAGAAAACGTCAAAAATATTTGGAGCTCATAGCATGATATTTGTAAATTCTCCCCCTCGTTAATACCCTAAATTGATTTAACATGCAAGAATATGAAATTAATTCAAGTAATAGGCATAGAACACGCAATTAATCAATGTAAACTAGATACATGATCCCCTAAACATGTGTTAAAAATATTGCATGAGGGTACGACCATACAAAAGAATATCCACATTTAATCTGTTCAGTACCAATGCAAGCTAAACATGCATTCAGAATGTGCGATTAAAAAAATTCGCATTTATTCAATTCAGCGCATATGCAAAAATAAAATTGCATGTCAAAATGTGCAAATTCTTATTTCTAATATAAGAAAAAAAATTAGAATAAGAAAAAAAATAAGAAGAAAATAATATATATATATATGTATATTTTTAATTTTCCCGTATATATATATATATTAATATTATTAATAGTATGGGGTCAGATTATTTTGCTTCGATCAACGTCACTGTTAGGTCCTCAGATTAACAACCCTACGATCTTAGGCTAGAAACCATAGCAATTCGATCGTTTAGATGATCAATTGAATTCGATCGAAAAACTCAAAATAAGAACAAAAGAGAGAATTCAATTAGAGTGAGAAAGTTACTGTTGTTTCTCTCTCTAGAAATCGATTTGCAAGCCCTTCGGATCAATTCTCTAAACTTTCTCTATTCAGCTCAATTCATTTACAAGTATTTATACCAACAATCTTGGTATAAATATCGAACTAGTCCTTAATCTAAAGACTAATATAAGTAAAGCCCCTAATTACAAGGACAACTAATGAAATCAAGCACAATTACAAATGATATTCTACATTCTCCGCCTTTGTGCTTGATTGCGTCTCCGCGCTGTTCGTCCTTGTCGGGCATAGTACGATCTGCGCAAGCCCAGCGCATGCTCGTAGTCCCTAACGGTCTCCCTGAGCTTCAGGTGCTCCTCGATGTCATCCAGCAATTCCATCAGGAGCGGTTGTTCTCTCACAAACCGGTGGATTCTCAGCATCATGTCTCTATTTATCTCTTCCAACCTCTGTTCGATATTTCGCCTGACGATCTTGAGGGTTCCGTCGCAAAATTTGTGAATTTCTGTCTTCAGCATCATCCTGGTCTTCTTGGCAATTGGATTGTTGTAGGTGATGCCGGTGACAGAGCTGATGTGTATGTGATTGCTTGGAAGTCTCTCGATCTCAGGTCCTTTGAGGAGTGGTTCGGCCATGTTGACCTTTTCCATATTGCTCTCAAGCGCCATTTGAAGGTCGTGAGCGGTGAAGTACTTGACTTGTCGCATCATAAACCGGTAGAGCCCTTCGAGGCCTTCTTTCTTGATGAAGCCCTGAGGACCTTCGTACTTCTCCACATATAGCTGATAAAGACGGTAGACTTCATCGGCAGGGAGGTACGGCAGGTCGCTCTCGCTCAGTTCCTCTCGGGTCCTGTCCACTCGTTCGATGATGTAGTGAGGTGTTGGAAGTCCTCATTTGGCAAAGTAGACACTGAGGAGTTGGCAAATTGTGGAGAGTTCCCTGAAGTGACTCTTCAGTCGATCCTTCGGGATCCCCAGCCTCACATCCGGTCCTAATTGGGTCAGCATCCACAGATATGTCATTCTCTTCTGCTGATCCCAGTGAGAGATCCCTCTCAGCTCGAACTCATCCGGCTTCTTAATTAGATCCGGTGACCTCCAAATGTTTTCCCTGACTTCTTCAAGGAAAGGTATCTCTATGTGAATGTTCTCCCACGGCGTGTCGATCTGAACAGTCCCTGGCATCTGTCTTGTAGGGGAGGCCGCTCGCTGTGCGATCAACTCTGGTAGCCTTGGGATTTTATTTTGGTAGTCTACACCTTCTTGAAGTTCGTCGTCATCAATGATCACGAGATCCACGGATGCTTGTTGTAAGAAGTGGCGTACGTCCTGAAGCCGTTGTCTCTGATGCTCCTCGGGCATGGAATGTGTCATCCACTGGCCTTCGAAGATGTACTTGTCTAATACTTCGTGTGGATTGACTCCATGTCCAGAGGGTCCCGGTTGGTCTGGAGCGACGGATGGAGTAGCTTGGGTAGCTGTCAGAGCTACAAGCATTGCAGCGCTTGCTTCTTCTTCCGGAAGCAAGGGGCTTGAGTAGATCGGCGGTGTGGGCGGAGGCATCCTGAGGTGAAAGGTTGGTGGGTCGATATGTGGTAGAGTGGCTGTGCAGTGCGTGGTTTGGGTAGTTTGGGTGGTTTGGGTAGTATGGGTGGTTTGGGTTTCACCAGCTCCAGCGCTTGTCCGCATAGCACCCGAGCCTTGTCCTTGGCCAGATGTGGATGTCCTCGGCCTCTTCTCCCCCTCATGATGGTCCTGATCGTCAGGATCGTCATGTCTGCGCCGGGAGTGGGAGCTTTGGCCTCGCCAGGTGTCAGTCGGTGGCTCAGGATGATCAACCAATCGCCGATAGTGGGATTCTTTTTTAGGCGATCGGATGGACAGGCCTATCAAACGGGCGAGGAGAATGTCGTGGAGCTCGGTGATGGGGATGTTGTATGGGTTGATGAGGATGGAGGAAGTGGCTAAAGGGTCGGTGGGTGTGGGTTGTGGAAGTGTGGGGTGGGTTTGTGACGAAGGGCCTTCAGAGGCAGATGCTTTCCCGGTATCTCTTCGGGATGCCTCAATAGCTTGAAGTACTCTCTCCGTGATCTTGTCTTCCATAGACTGTACAGCGGCAGAAAGAGCAGCCTGGAACTGCTCGTTCGTCACAAAGGGTGTGGACGCCTCCTTTGATGGACCAGGACGACTGATGTCGCCTGTTATCAACCCTTGAGTAGACACCGACTCTGTGGGTTGGCTCACAGTCACTTGAGGTTGTGACTGTATGAGACTTCCACCCAATCCTCGAGTCGAATCATGAGGATTCGCCTCTATGGGTGTTAAGGCAGGCTCAGGTTGCGCCTGCGAACCAGACACCACGGGAGATGGTTGCGGCTCAAGATTGAGCGATGAAGTGCCAGCAACACTTGTCGTTGTGGTCAACGTAGTATCTGGTACGGGGGTCACTGCTGGAAAGAGCGACTCCAACTGAATATTCAGTCTTTTGGGAGTCCTCCTTATCAGACTTATTCCCTTGTCAGACTCTGTGTCAGACGAGGTGGCGGTGTGAGGAGTAAGGTCTCGATCGACGTTCTCCAATGTCTGATCTGTCACCAATGGAAGTGAAGTGAGCCCTAATTCAGTCTCGGGCTGTGCTACTGTTGGAAGAACCTCCTCAACGGTTTCTTCGAGCATGCCGACATGTATGGGCACTTCCACTTGTAATTCGAGTGCAGGAGCCTCGAGTGCCAACTCTGTAGCCACGACGTCTATCAAAGTATCCTCTACGTCGGGCATTGGCTCTTCGACCAAAGGAGAGTCCTGTTGAAGCTCCTGAGCGACAACGTCAATCATCGCGTCGTCAGGGCTTGGTTGGTGTTGGGGAGGGCTCACATGGTGATCTGTCGGGGGCCCTCTGATCATTTCCTCCGTTAAATTGTGTTCCCGGTAGAACCTCTGATACACAGCTCCCGCAGGGTCGGCGAGCCTGAGTAAGTTGAGTGGAATCGGCATCGACGGTTGGTCCAGGTTCGTGAGCCGTGGGTTGTGTAGAAACTTATGCCTTGGCGGCTGGTAGTTTCCACCAGGAGGTAGCTGAGGGATGTTCTCTGCATGTAGCTCCATGAACTCCCTGATGATTACGTTGAACCAGCGAGCATAGGGCACGTTCTTTGACCTTCGGTTCTCCTTCAACCTAATCTGTTCAGCTAGATCATTCCAGATCAGCTGTGCAAAGTCGTAGTTTCTGGCGAAGGCGAGGCCGTGAAAGATCCGTAGTATGTTGTCGTTGCCCTTGTCGAATCCAGCATGTTTGGGTGATAGACATTTGTTCACTATGCCGAACAGTGTCTTCCAGGGGTGAGGGATACCGCTGCTCTGGACCTGAGCTAATCTTGTAAGCGGCGGTTGGTATCCCATGTGCATGAAGTCCTGAATCATCTCTGCGTCCGTCGGGAGCGGGTCGTAGTTGTCGTTGTGAGGCAAGTCCAGCATTATCCTGAACTGGCTCTTGCTCATGAGAATATGCCGCGTTCCGAGTTTTGTTGTGAAGGAGAATGCCCCATTTGCTACAACTCCTTGTATATATCCCCAGAACTGCTGGAGATAGACCATTGGCACCGATGCGGTGACCGTTAACGCATGCCAGATGGGGTGGCCTCTGAGGATGCACACGATGATATCGTCCGGGCACCGAAATGTGTCCAGATCGAGCTGAAAGTTCGTATCCTGAACCTTCAAGTACATATTGTGATCATATATGTGGTTGTATCTTGGGTAGCGATCCATCTGAAATATAAGATATATAAAAGTTCATTAGTTCAATTTTATTTTTCAGTCGAAATATGAATAAATTTCATCAAACTATAGTAATATTGCAAATAATAGCATGTTCGATGAGTTTTGAATTGAAATCATATCAAATGCATAGTGTATGTTCAATTCAAAAATCGTGATGGCATGAATGTAATTTCGAAGGAAATATTTGTCGCGTGAAAAATGGTTCGGAATTTCGCTAAGTGTTAAATCAGTAAGTCACTGTTCATGCCGAAAAGATTTTCGCTCGAGAAAATTGAATTGCAATTTGATTTCTTATACACTGATTTCAATTGAAACGTTTCCGTGTAATTTTTCGATCGAGAAAATTTTATTCGCTAGCGTTCGCTACAGTGTAAAAGACTTATGAAAAAAATTCTAAGTGTTGAGTTTGAAATTGAGACTGTAGTCGATCAATTTTACGATCGAGAAAAATTCCGTGTAAATTTACGATCGAGAAATTATTTCTCAGGTAAATTTACTGTCGAGAAATTTTCTTCGAGTGAATAAAATTTTTCGATTTGAAAATTTGTCGAGCGATATGTGATTTTCGATTGTAAGTAAAAAATTTTGCGGCGAAATATTTATCGAGAAATTGGTCAACGACGAAGCTAAGTCAATCGTCGAGAAATTTTTCGATCAATTTATTCTAAGCGGCGAATTTTACGATCGAAAAAGTTAAGCATTGAAAAATAAATTTCTCGCTGCTAACATTTTTGCGACCGAAATGAAGTGAAATCGAAATTTTAATTTTGCGATGGTAAGTTTAATTATCTATTCAGTGCATAAGTTTTTCGCTCGCAGAAAATTATAATTGGATTTTCCGATGGTAAATTTATCGGTCAAAATCTTTTCGTGATGACTTAAATCAAAATTTTGCGATCGAAAACGAAATCGACACAAACAGTATCTCAATCGAATTGGAATTCAATTAAGATTATTTGCCCAGCTTCAAAACTTCACGCCCAGTTTCATCGACACTCATTTTAACGTCACAGATGCAGATTTTTCCGACGATTTATGCTATCTGTGTGGCGACCCGACCTCCTAATCCTATATTCTAGCGTGTTCCTATTTGCCTAGCGAGTTGTGAGCAGTGAATTGCATCAGAAATGCGTATAAATTTTTTCATTTTCCATCTATGTAATGGAAACATCGTTCTATACAGGACAAAATAATGCATGTCGGACATTATGCTCCAGACATGGTCTAACTACAAAGGTGAACGCGTGTCGGCACAGCAAAAGCTCCTATGCGCCCGGCCTCACAGGTCGTCATCCACACACACACGTCCACCCCAAAAGCAGCACGAAGCTTCAAAAGGTCGGCCTTGTCTTTTCAACACGATCACATACCATGGTCGTCGGTGCCTACAACACACAACGTAAGGAATGAGCACCGAGGCTCAGTAAGCGGAAATCATGCATATATGCACGTGTCACTCCCCTGCAAAGGCAATCCACGCCGATGCATAACATCACTACGCAAAGGCAATCCACGCCGATGCACATAACACTCCGCAAAGGCGATCCGCGCCAATGCTCCTAGTACTCATACTAATATCACTCAAGGCCCTCGACGCACTTACTATGCACCACTAAGAGCTCAATATCCTCAATAGGATCATGACAGCGACCAATGTTGGGTAGCCTACGCTAGGTTTCCCTAGGTCGCACCCTCCCAGGTCGTCCCCTCTGGCATACGGTAGCCTACGCTGGTAGCCTACGCTAGGATTCCCCCTAGGTCGCTCCTTCCGCAAACAGGGCAGTTGCCTACGCCAGTTAGCCTACGCTAGCATAGCTAGGTCGCTCCTTCCTGGGTCGCTCCTCCTGCCTCCTCATAATAACCGGCGTCGTACGCCATATAGGGTGCCATAGAAGTCGTCCGTGACTCAACTGCGAGTCGACACACCGGCCTATATCGGCGGGTCTCCGTCGCATACAAGCGACATAATAGAATGCACACTCAGTCCCACGACCCTCCCTCACGAGTTCGTGTGTGCATGTGAGTATGCATATGCAGATGCAAATAAACGTAACATAACTTACCGCCTTAAAATGCTTCAATCAATTTTCACGAATTCATGAAACCACGTAGGCACGTAAACACGCAATTTAGGCACACATAAAAACAAGTTGTGTGTCGTAGTTGGATTTCTACTTACCTGTCGTCCAAGCTAAATTAGTGTACTCCCTCGTAAAATTCCTTGCGTGCGACCTTTAGACATAATATCATCATGTTAGTATTACGCTTAGGGCGAACTAAATTATCGGACTACATTAATTTTCGCTACAATCCTAAGTCGTTCGACTCTTACTAGGTCAAGTCCCCACCCAATAAATTCCTAAGTAAGGTTAGTATCAGTTGAGTTCGGCGAGGGTTAGGAATTGGTTGGTTTTCTAATTCGCCCCACTTAATTTATCTTGAAGTCACCCGATTTGTCTTGCACGAATTCCATTCGCCCGATTTGGATATTTGATCTCCTAGTACTTTCGAATTCATGAGCAAGTCGCTCGATACATGGTATGGAAGTCTATTAATCGCTCGATTTGATCTCACATGGGCTGATTTCGATCGATTGTGTACTTGCATGAAATCGCCCGTTACTTAGCTTTCGTATTTTAAATCGATCGGAATTCACTTAATAGTTCTTCTAGTCGCCCGACTCTAGGGTTTTTAAATTGCCCATTTTGCTCTTGATTTCGCCCGATTCCTTCATGCATGAATTCAAGTTCGGCAATTTGTTCTACTTGCGCCCCGTGTAAATTCCATTAAAGTCGTCCGATTTCATGTCTTCACCTTGCCTGATTTCATGCATGGAGTGCTCAAGGTACTTCGTCCGATTTGGGGTCTTCAAGAGATGAGAATCGTCCGATTTCTTGCATGTTGTTCAACATTTCGCCCGATTTAGTGCTTGTTAGACTTGATTTCGGTGATTTGCTCTCCTCATGCCACGTGTAGCTTCTATTTAATTCGCCCGATTTGTGCCCACTTAATTTGGTTTCGCCCGACTTGACGTGCATGGGATAGGTTCGCCCGATTTGTGACATGAGAAATCTGAAATCGCCGCTTGTTTTCATCATCATGTTGTCATCTTAATTTGTCCGATTTGTTCTCACGTGAATGGGTTTCGATCGATTTCTTCACGTGCAACATTTCGCCCAATGTCTAAGGTTTCTTAAGCTACCCGATTCGATCAACCTAAATTCATCTACCCGAAATCACATTCATAGCATTAACCTAGTCGAAACTCATGGATTCTGCCTCCTCTACCAAATCGTATGTTCCTCAGTTAGAAGCGAAATTCCTAGGTTCTACATCACGCCTTAAACTATCCGGTCCCTAACTTGCCCAATAGCAACTTCATCCCGAATCTATGTTCCATTCCTAGGGTTTTCGTGCCTTTCTTCAACTATCTTGCTTTTAATGTCATAAATACACCCAACTACACCTAGGGTACAAAATTAAAAGGCTTAGGGAGGGTATTTCACTTACCAAATTCGAATCCTTAAGCTAGTTGAGGTGCTTGTGTCCTCAAAAATCCCTCTCGGCCCTTGCCCCTTCCTTCTTTCCTGTCTATTTTCGTTAGTTTTTCTTAAGTGTGGGTTATGGGGTTGCGTTGGTTTGGGTTTAGATATTTTCCTTTGTTTATGTTGGTCAAGGTATGGGTTGGCGTGTGTTTTCCTTGAAATGGGGAAGCTTGTCTCCATTATTGGGCCTAATTCCATTCTTAGCCCACTTGGTAATCCCTATTAATATATTCATGGTCCAAAATAATTTCCTAGCCCAATTCTTATATGGCTTTTATCGTTTTCTCGCCTTTCTTCATTCTTGTTATTTTCAAGAATCCCATTGTGTGAGTTTGGAGTCATCATAACACATAAATGCACATATATCACTCGGTCATACTTCGCTAATTTATTGGCCCTAAACACTTACGGAAAACTCGGGTGCTACAATCTGGTTCATCAAAAGCATCGAATCTATCTAAACAACAGGCATTTAACTCAGAAAATCCAAGAAGCATGCTGAAATTTAGAGAAACAATATACGTTTAAATCGTTTTTGAAGAACAGTCGAAAAATCTTAACTAAACACGCGAAAAACTACAAAATGTAAATGCAAGTCAAGCTATAACATTCGCAATCGTTAACCGAATCGAATTTCTACCTTAATCAGACGATTTGAACTGAAAATTAGAAGATTTTTGAAGAATTTTGTATCGTCGGAGAAAGTTTTGCGTGAGAGAATTTCTTTCGATTAGGGTTGCGTGAGAAAAAGTTTTTCGACTGACAAAAAGTGAACTTTTAATAAGTCGCTGTAAATCAATGTTGGGTTTGCGATTGGACGTTTTGCGATTAAATGGATCAGGCCCATTACTATTTGCGCTCGAGAAACTTTAGATTCGAAAATTGCTTCTCAATTCAAATTTTTCGATCGCAAATTATCGCGGCCAATCAAAATCGTTTCCAACACTGTTTACGATCGAGAAACTTTAGATTGCGAATTAATTCTAATATCCAGTTTCTCGATAGTAAGTTCTTCTAAAGAATTTCAGATTGACCCCTATTTCAAAATAAAACCCATTATAAGGCTCCCCCTTAGTAATTAAAATAAATGCAATTAACTCCCTGTATTTTCCGTGTAGTAACGTCTAGCTCCCCTGGCAGAAGTTTAAAAATCTGTACCACTTAGAGATAAACGTTAGTAATAATGGAGTTAATCAACAATTATTTTTCGCAATGTTATTTGTGAAATATCTGGTCTTGTGTCTAGCTCCTCTTTTTGTAGTGTCGACGTCTCACTCCTTGAGCTTGAAAGATCTGAAATATTCAGAGATAAACGTAAAAAATATTTGGAGCTAAACCACGATTTTTATACTTTCTCCCCCTCAAATGATGCACAAGAATTAACTAATTATAAGCATATTAAATCAATTCAAGTCACGAGCATAAAAACACACAAATTTATCAAGGAAGTACGTGTACATGGTCCCCGAAAACATGTACTTCAAATATTGTGCGAGGGTTAGAGCATAGAAAAACTTATCGCATTTAAACAATTCAGTACCAATGCGATCTAAAATTGCATTTAGAATGTGCGATATACTAAAGAAATTCGCATTTATTCAATTCAACGCATATGAAACATAACATTTCATGTCAAAATGTGCAAAGTATATGAGTTTAAATTTTTCATTTCCATTTTTTTTTGTTATATTATATTTTTTTATTATTTACCTATATATATAAAAAAAGAAATGTATTATATATATATTTTTCGTATTTTACTATTTTATAGTATGGGGTCAGATTATTTTGCTTCGATCAATCGTCAAGCCTAAAATTTTACGAGACATTTGAAAGAGAAAATGCCGTCAAGTCTTGTCGTCAAACTAAAGTCTTAAGTTCATAGACTGTTCCATTTTGACAACTCTCACTAGGTTCGCTCTTGCTCTCAATAATTTCTATCTTGGAATTTTTGTATTATTATCACTCAAGTCAACACAAGCAGTTTCAAGTCAATTTACCTGTGATCGAGGCGTGTTTAATCATTTCACCCAAGCGAGAGACCGTCGATTGGAATCAAAGGGGCGTAAAGGTTTTAGTTTGGCTAGGAATTAGAAGGGAAGGAATTTAAAGGAAAGTGAGCTTATCTCTTCGTCATCTTCCATTTCTACGTCCGTCTCCCCCTTTTTTTTCGGCGTCTTTCTTCTTTTCAATCTTTTCTCCCTCTTTTTCTTTTAAGAACTATCCCTTTTTATGTTATTCTCAAGCTGAAGCTCCGCTTCTCCATGAGGCTATAGGAGATTATCGTAGGCGAAGTTCTTCTTGTTGATTCTCGGGCCGATACCGTGCTCCTCTTCTCTTAGTCCCTAGATAGGTTTCAGAGATTATCTATTTGGAAAAGTTCACGGTTATGGAATTTGTACCCGAGGCTGCGCTCCTCTTCTCGTTTCCCGATATAAGACCGGATTATCGTTGGAGAAGTTCACTTCGTGGTGCTCCTCTTCCAGCCGTTCGGACGAGCGTACGAGATTATCGTTGGTGAAGTTCGCAGCAGGAACCATGCCACTTTCTACAAGGTAGTCGGAAGGCCGGTTCCTTTGGTTTTTTTTTGCGCGTTGAGCAATGCCTTCTTTTGTCATCATCCTACTTTTCTTTTGTTATCTCCCCCTCCTTTTCTCGTTTGAACAACCACTCAAAGAATGTAGAATTCGGTTGAAGGCTGGAAATGGGTTTCAAATGAAGAAAAGGACATCGGAGAAGGCTCAAAGTGGATGACTAAGGGCTAATGTGAGGGAAAAATTATATAAGACCGAGTGAGGAATATCCTAAGCTCCCTTATCATTTTCCTAACGATCTGACGCAAGGTGAGTATGAAACCAAGAATCACTAGGTAAGACAAGTAATTGATGTGTGACTCACTCGAGAAGTAGATCCAAAGAAAGGAAAAAGGAACAAGGCTTGAATCCTTACGCATGTAAAGTGACTTTGTGTCTAGTGGAACAATCTAACGACCTTTTAGACACAAGAATGCGACTTAGACTGACAATATTAAGCAATTAAATCGATCGCATGTCGGGGTAAAATTCTTGGTGACTTTAGATCGAAGCTGTAATTCCTGATTATCCAAGAACACTTCAAGTGATTAAACCTTCGTAGAATGTGAATGGTATGCTTTTAGAGGTTTAGTGTTGAATACGTGAGATTTTTGCAAAATGGAAACTTAGATTAATGAGTGTTAGGGTTTAAGCTTAAATACCTTGAGAGGTATTTAAGCTTATTGGGCCCCTAACAAGCCCATTACAAACACAAACACAATACATAACATATAAAGTACACTGCAAAGATATATTAAGACTTAGAATAACTATTTTGGACACTTTTAAAATATTCCTAACATTCTCCCCCTAAGTGTCCAAAGTACATATGAGCCTATTTTCTAAGTCTTCACTTCTTTTTCTTTGAGCGAGGAGGAGGTGGAGGTTCCCTGTCGGCCAAGTAGGTCTTCCTGAATCCTAGGGCGTGCTCGAACTGTCTGATGTCATTCCGAAGAACAATTCGATATCTGATCTTTTCAACGAGTTTCCGTATAACTTCCTTTTCTTCTAGCTCCGTGCCTTCTAATTTGTCGTCTTCAGAAACTGTCTTCTTCTTTGTCACAAGTTGGTTAAGGATAATCTTCAATGTTCCATCTGAAAATTTGGAGGCATCTGAAAGAAGGAATACTTGTAATTCCTGTTTCAGAGCTTGAAGGTAAGTGACCCCAGGAGATGGTTCAAGAAAGATGTATCCCTCTCCATACTTGTCGAGATCCTTATATCTGTTAAGCGGACAAGTAAGATTGACTTTGCTCATATTGTTTTCCAAGGCCATTTGGAAGTCATGTGATGCAAAGTACTTGATCTGTCTCAGCATGCACTCTTTGATAGCTCTGTAACCATCTCTTTTTGTGTGAGTGTCAAGGGTGAACTTGTTGCGATAAATATTGTAAAGCTTGTTGAGTCCAGTGGGAAGTAGGGAAGATCTGCTTCTGTATATCTTTCGACTTTCCTGTCATATCGATCAATCACAAAGACAGGGCCCACATATCTTCCTACCGCCCATTCGACATCCTTGACATCACAGATGGCTGTTTGGTCTCTGAGGTACTGATCCCTATTCATGCCTCGCTGGGCTAAGCCTTCCCAGAGCATAATCTGATGACTAAGTCCCCTAGCCGTCCCTTTTAAGTGCATTAGGCCTCGAAGATTCAGCTCGTTGACTCCCTTTATTTCTTCCTCCTTCCGCCAGATCTTTGGATAGAGATCCTCAAGAAAAGGCGCCTTGATCTTCGCGTTCCTCCACCGGGTTTCTATGAACTCGTAGCCCGGCGTCGGTTCCTCGGGCACTTGATGTCGAAGGAGTTCTGGAAGCTCTAGAAGATCTGCCACAGGATTTTCTCCCTGCTCCTCTTCCTCTCGCTCAATGAAACAGAGGTCTGCTGCCGCCGCCTTCAAAATCTCGCGAACATTTTCAATCCTAAGGCGGGACTCTTCTTCTGTCTCTGTTCTCGTCATCCATTCCTCTTCTAAGATGTATCTGTCGATGTAGCCTTGAGGATCATTTGGACGAGGGTTTGTGGTTGTTTGGACTGATTGGGTGGAGATCCTCAGAGAGCCAGACTCTGCTTCACCAAGGGAAATTGTCTGGTTCGGCCCTGGCGTAGTTTGTCTGCCCCTAGAGTTTGTCTGCTTCACTTTGGTGGTGGGTTGGATTGTCGGGAAGAACCTCCTCCACGAGTTTGAACACCGCGTCCTCGTCCGCCGAGAGTCATTCTTGGTCTCTTCTCCCCCTCAGGACGATGCTGATCCTCAGTATCGTCATGACGACGCTTCTGACTTGAGCCTTCTTGACGACATGTGGTTGGGTTAGGTATGATTCCACCCTTAATCAGCTTTTTGTAGAAATCTTCTTCTTCCGGAGTCCGCTGTTTGTCGAGGGTAATGATGCGAGAGATACCTACGTCGAAGAGCTCAAGTAGAGGCATGCTGTAAGGACTGGGTTCAGGCAGTACTCGTGGTGGTGGTAGTGAGATGACGCGAGGCTGTGACGGTTGGTCTACCATGGGTGCCTTTCCTTTGTCCGTGGAGGCTGATTGCATGGCATCCTTAATGAGTCCTCGAACCCGTGGTAAGGTCACGGATTCAAAGAACTCAAAAAGACGATTTTCCAGACAGGCCGTCGTCACAGTTACGGGTGTTGGGGTTGGTGCACCGGCATCTCTAGGATTTGCCGTTATCACACATTCAGAACTAGGTTCTGTACGGTGGCCCTTGTCAATCGAAATCGGATGGACTTCAGTTTCAACGGGTCTTCCGACCTCTCCTTGCGACACATCTTTCGGAGATGGTGCTCGGGTCGTTGTGGCCACGTCAGTGTGATGGGCTTGGGTGGAACTGTCACCGAGATCGCCAAGGCGTCTCGTTAGCACACGTCCAGAACTAGGTTCTGGTCGGTGGCTCTCTGATGATGAGCTACTGAGGTCATCATCATCGGTGAGACTTCCGTCCAATCCTCGAAGGGCCTCGATCTGAGGCTCTTCTATGGACGTTGACGCCTGAGGATCAGGCAGAGACTCGGGCTGTGTCGTGGGAATAGTTATGATTTGTTGTGGAATAGACACAGAAGCCGAGGCGAATGTGAAAATGGGGGGTTCTGAGGATTTTGAGACACTTGCCTGTTGGGAGACAAGCGAATGGTCGGGTTCGGGTTGGTCGTGCATCGGTGGGTCAATGTCGGTGTCTTCGATCCTAGTGGGTGACCCGGCCTTTTCTGACTGAGCTAGTGCAGTTGTGGTTGTCTCGGGAACATCTATTAGTGGTTGTTCGAGTCGTTCGGCATGTGGTTGTTCCTCGAGCGATTGTTCAGGTAGGGTTTGTTCAGAGGATGGTGGTTGTTGGTCAGGGATTGCTTCTTGAGATGTAGTCTGTGGTGCGTGTGGAACAAAATTCGGTTTCTGTGGTTTCTCTCAGTATCTCACTTGTTTGTTCTCTCTCTCTCGTTTCTACTCTCTCAGTCTCACTAACCCCTGGGTTAGACTCGGGTGGGTTGGCCTGAGTCATGGGGTGTGGAATGTTGTAATCTTTGCAGTATTTTTCAATGTCTTCTAGGTTGGCTAGTAGTAAGGTAGTGTGTGGTATGGGCATTGGTTTTCGTGAATATTTCTCATCCGTTTTTCCTTTTTGAAGAAATCTGAGCTTGGGTGGGGTGTAGTTCTCTTCTTGCGGTCGTGGTGGTATCCCCGGTGTTGTAGTCATAAAGTGTGGATCATCAGTGAAAACCACCGGGGATAGGGTAGATTCTGTGTCTTCTTCGATTTGGATTTTGATCTCTGATGAAGCTGATCGTCCAGGTCCATTCCTATTAGCTTGGCATAGTCGTATCCTTTCCTGAAGACGATCCCGTGAAAGATTCGGAGAATCGTGATGTTGCATCGATCCCATCCGGAGTGCTTTGGTGAGAAGCACTTGTTGTTGCAAAGAGGGTTCGCCATGGGTGTGGAATCATAGATTGTTGAAAACGGGAAACATACTCGTGTGAGCTGTAGTAACCCATTTTCAACATATCTGCGATTATCTCGTTCTCGGATGCCTCTTCTTCATATTCTGGTTGAATTGGCAGCCGAAGAATTTGTCGTATGAAATCCTTTGTGATTCTGACAGTCTCGTTTGCTATTTTGGCTTCATAGTAGGTGGTGTTGTCTGGCGAAATCTTGGTAGTCATAGTTCCCCAGAACTGTTGAAGGTACACGGTAGGTACGGAAACAGATGCAGAGAAGGCGTATCCCAGATGGTGGTTTCTCATGATGGATGGTATGATCTCTTCCTCACACTTGAAAGAATTCAAGTCGATTTGAAAGTTGTTGTCCTTGATCACAATCCATTTGGAGGTAGAGTAGACGAGATCTGCTGGAGTAGTCATTCTGTCGAAACTGCAATTCAGAGAGAGAAACGAATTGTGAATGAAGAATTTTAAAAAAAAAAAACTTTGTTGAAGTAGCGAAGAACTGTTCGGCCCAAAAATTTTAAAGTGTTTTTCACTAATGTAAAGTTTTAAAATTTTGATCAAGTGAGTTTCGCGAATTGAAATAGACTTTCAAAACGGTTTCAAGATTTGTTTTTTCGAATTAGTTTTGAAATTGAAGGTTTTGATAAAGTGAATTTCGCGAATTAAAATTTGGTTTGCGAACGTGATGATGTACGGGTCTGTGAAGACTGAAGTTAATTTAAAAATTTGCTAAGTCCGTTTTGCGAATTGGTTTTGAAAATTGAAAGGTCAATTTGCTAATTGACTAAATCAGGGTTTGCAAATCCTGATTTTAAAATATTGGTAAAATGTAGCTCGAAAAACTAGTTTGCAATTTAGAAATTTTGCGAATAACAAATTTTGCGAATATGGAGATTGGTATGTCTGTCAAAAGGAATTTCGCGAATCGATTTAGAACTTGTAAAAGGAATTAGACAGTTTGCGAATTGCGAATGAGAAAAGATTTGCGAATAATAGATTGCGAATTCGACAGTTCGCGAATTGACTAGATCAAGCACAACCCGCGAAACATCAGTTCGCGAATTGCATCTGGGAAGGCAGTTCGCGAATTTAGATTCGTAAAATTTTGGTTGGTCAATCGGTCAATTTAAAAGTGCGAAAGCATTTTACTAACGCATTTTACGAATTCATTTTGCGAACTAATTCTACGAATAAATTTGCAAAAACACATATTCAATTCGCGAATCACGAACAGAAAGATCAAAAAGGAATTTTTGAATAAACCCAGAAAAACCCTATTCGCAGACCATTAATTTCAAACAAAATTGAAGAATAGAACCCAGAAAAAGAACTACGAACTGTGCAGAACATTGATTTCAAATTCGACATTGGAAAAAACATGTCTACACAGTTCGTACTCATTTATCACGATAATCATCTAATCTAAGTACGAATTTATTTCATGATAATCGTATAAACACACAAGATCAGACATAATAAACACAGAAAAACGAACTCCCTGTTCTTTTCCGATGTCGACCCTGCAAAAACGAAGATAACACACGAATAATTAAACTTTAAGGACTGTTTCTTCTTTACCTCAACGAAGTCTGTGAGTGTGTGGGTGTGGACGGAAAGCACAGCAACGAAAATCCAATAAACTAGTTGAGTTCGACGCGTTTGAGAGTTTTTTGAGAATTTTTAGGGTTCGTAAAATCTGATTTGGGGAGGTCGCGAATAAGATAAAGGAAATTTCGCGGGCCGAAAGGTAAAGATTTAGTTAAAAAACTGGGCCGCGAAATTTTTTTGTCAAAGAGGCCCACTGAGAGTTCGCAAATTATCCCATGGTGAAGTTTTGAATAATCAGTTCGCAAATCAGAAATTTAAAACTTTGACGAACTAGAAGAAAGGAGATTTAAAAATTTACGGTTCACAAATTTGGAAATATAATGAATTCGCAAAATGTCCATGAGTTATCACGAAGTTCGCGGATTATAATTTCACGAATTGTTCACTAAGAGTTTTAGCGACTTATGATTTCGCGAATTGTTCGCTAAGAGTTTAGCGAGTAATGATTTCACGAATTGAGCTTTCGATTCGCAAACTAGTATAGTTTGCGTACTTTTGCGGGTCTGCAGATTTGGTTCGCAAAAAATATTGTAAAGTGAAGTATGCGAACTTAATTTAATTAATTGATTTGCAAAATGACCTAGGAAGAAAAAGTAAGTGTACGAGATTTTCAACTTACCAAAGATACCAAGAAATCTAGTAATGACCCAAATACTACCAATTTGGCTCGATCAATCACTAGGATATCATCAAATCTATGAGTTTTTCAAGATCGATTTTTTATGATACGATATCCTAATTGGAGAAGAAAAATCGTCGCCTTAGTCAAAAATTCGTCTTAATGTCGGGACAATAAATGACGTAAGTTTCCTTCGTGTTTATAAATAGATATGTCTCAAATCTCATTGAAGTACCTTACATCTAAGAACTAACACATCTCTTATTTTTCTCGTTTACAGATGAATTGGCAAAAGAAGGAAGAAGAGAAGAAGCTCGCGGAACAGGCAGAGTTAAGACGTAACTTTGAGCATAATTTGGATATGCTGGTTATTGAGATTTTCCTTCTTTTGAGCTTATTCGTTGTTTTACTTGCTATTCTGCTTTGGGTCTTAATCGGGAATACGAGTTTTTAAGAGTTATCTGCGTATTATGAATGTTTTATGCGTTTGAGAGAGTTGTTCGTGTTTTGAATAATTTTATGTATTTGTTGAAAAACTCCCCCTAGATGCTTGTTGAAAAACTCCCCCTAGATGCAATGCCTATCGAGTATCTTAAGAATTGAATGATTGATGAATTACTTACTGCCCCTCGATGCATGGATATAGCATTTCTCCCCCTCGATGTAACGCCATCAGCATTGGCGCTACATCGACTTATTGGAAACAAGAAACAATTATTGAAAAATTAAAAAAATTAAACTTAAAAAATCCTAATTAACTATTTAACATAATAAACACGCACAGAATAAGAGAGAAGTGAAACTTAGCAAATAGATAAATCTAGAACTGTAGGAAGGCGTAATCGAAATTAAAAATTGAGGTTCAACATTCCCAACTTTGCAACTAAGAATTGGAAGCGTTTTTCATCCAATGCTTTTGTAAGCAAATCGGCTAGTTGAATCTCTGTATTGACAAAGTACATTTCTATTATGCCTCTTTCTACATGGTCCTTTATGAAGTGATATCGAAGATCTATGTGCTTAGTGCGTGAGTGATGAACAGGGTTACATGTAATTGCGATAGCACTCTTGGAATCACAGTAAATAGGAATTCGATTTAGATCAAACCCGTAGTCCCGTAGTTGAGTTCTGATCCACAAAATTTGTGAGCAGCAACTTGCTGCAGCGACGTATTCTGCTTCCGCCGTGGAAGTTGACACACAATTTTGTTTCTTCGAGGCCCAACAGACAAGTTTATCGCCTAGGAATTGGATGTGTCCAGAAGTGCTTTTCCTGTCCAGTCTGCATCCTGCAAAATCTGCGTCAGAATACCCTATTAGTTTCATACTTGAGTTCTTAGGATACCACAGTCCAAGGTCTGGGGTTCCTTTCAAATACTTCAAGATTCTTTTGACAGCATGAAGATGCGACTCCTTTGGGTTAGCTTGAAATCGATCACAAAGGCATGTAGAGAATAAGATGTCTGGTCTACTGGCAGTGAGGTAGAGCAGTGATCCAATGATTCCTCTGTAATGAGTAACATCTACAGGTTCACCTAAGTGGTCTGCATCGAGGGAACATGAGGTTGACATTGGTGTGCTTGAGGATTTGCTTTTGTCGATCCCATATTTTCTGAGAATATCGTGAATGTACTTTGATTGATTGATAAAAATCCCATCCTGAAGTTGTTTGATTTGTAATCCGAGGAAGAATGACATTTCTCCCATCATACTCATTTCAAATTGTGATTGCATCAGAATGCTAAATTCTTCACAAAGTTTGGGGTTAGTAGAGCCAAAAATGATATCATCCACGTAGATTTGCACAAGCATGATATCAACACCGTCTTTCTTTACAAACAAAGTAGTGTCGGTTTTCCCTTTAGTGAAACCTGAGGAAATAAGAAAGTCGGATAGCACCTCATACCAGGCCCTTGGAGCTTGTTTAAGTCCGTACAGTGATTTGTCGAGTTTGTAAACAAAGTCAGGATGATCAGCATTGAGAAATCCGTCTGGCTGTGACACATACACTTCTTCTTTCAGAATTCCATTCAAGAAGGCTGTTTTTACATCCATTTGATAGACAGTAAAGTCTTTGTGTGTTGCATATGCAAGGAATAACCTAATAGCTTCGATTCTGGCTACAGGAGCAAACGTTTCATCGTAATCAATTCCTTCCTGTTGATTATATCCCTTAGAAACGAGCCTGGCTTTGTTTCGAACTACAACACCATCTTCATCCTTTTTGTTTTTAAATACCCACTTTGTTCCGATCACAGTCTTCCCTTTTGGACGAGGAACTAAGTTCCAAACTTTGAGATCTTTCTAGTCGTTACTCCTGTATTGGGATCTCCTATTATTTGATCTGTAGGGTGATGTCGAACCCATTTCTTTTCGTGGGGTAAAGTCGTTTCGTCTATTTGCGCTTCCTCACTTAGTGGATAGTCGATTGCAGTCGCGGTAGTGTTGTCGGCTGAAGTTGAAGAGGAGGTCTCTGTCTGCGTTGTTGTCAGAGTTGTTGGGATCGAGGCTTCTGTATCTGAGGGAGGAATTGTCTGATTAGGAATAGGTTCTGACTCATGAGTTGACGAACTATGACTGGATTCAGTATTTGGAAAGGGATCGGTGGATGGTCTTGTCTGATTTTGAGAGATATATATATGTTCAAAAAGTAGATCCAGATCCAGTTCCTCTTGAGCTCGTTGAGTGAAGCATGTGGGGTTGTTTTGTCTAGAGTTGTCAGTTGCTTGTTGATCTGGCTTCAAATTATCTTTGTCCGATTCTGATTCTGAAGAGTTCCGTTCAGCGGCATCTTTCGAACACTCTCCTTCTTCTTTGTGAGAGTGAATAAGGTGGAGTGTTCTAGGTACTTGTCCCAAACTGCTATGGCCAGTAGAAGGTTTGAGTTCCTCATCAAAAGTGACATTTATACTTTCAATGATCATCCTTCTGTCTCTGAGAAATATCCTGTACGCCTTAGATTGTGCGGAGTAGCCTACGAAGATTCCTTCAGTTGCTTTTGGATCAAGTTTGGACTTGTCTTCGCGGTCGTTGGCGACGAAGCACTTGCATCCAAAAATTCGAAAATGGGCAATGTTGGGCAATCTTCCGTTTATGAGTTCATAGGGCGTCTTACCAAATCTTAGATGGATGTTTGTGCGATTCTGCGTATAGCAAGCAGTATTCATTGCTTCAGCCCAAAGGAAATGAGGTAGTGATGATTGGATGATCATTGTTCGGGCAGCCTCTACGAGTGTTCGATTTCGCCTTTCGACAACCCCATTTTGTTGAGGTGTGTAGATAGCAGAAAACTGTTGAGTAATCCCTATGGATTCGTAGAAGTCACTGAGCTGTTGATTCTTGAATTTTGTTCCATTATCTGATCTAACTATTTTAACACTGCGCTGGAGTAGGTTCTGTGTTGTTCTGATTAGATTTGGAATATGTTCGATTGTCTCTGATTTAGTTCGTAAGAAGCGTACCCAAGTATATCGGGAATAGTCGTCGACGATAACCAGCATATACCGCTTTCCACCTATGCTTTCAGTTCGCATCAGGCCACACAAATCCATGTGTAAAAGCTCTAGAGGATGTTGAGTGGATGCTTTGTGTTTTGTAGGATGTGAAGCTTTCTTCATTTTACCTTTCTCACAAGCAGAGCACATATGCTCTTTTTGGTACTTCAGTGGTGGGAGTCCAATAGTCAATTTGTTGGTTGACAGCTTGTTTAGGGTCTTGAAGTTAAGATGAGATAACCGTTGGTGCCATAAGTCATTTTGAGTTGAAGTTGCTTTGGAGATTAGGCAGATATCAGTCTTTGGATGTGTAGGGCAATGAATATCAGAAATCTTATGGATTTGACAGTTCTAATATCAACGGTGTAAAGATTTGTCTTGCGAGTTCCAGTGAGAAGTTCTTCACCATTGGCATTGAGAATTTTGCAAGTTTTCTTTAGAAACACAACTTGGAGTCCAAAATCACTGAACTGTCCTATTGATAAGAGGTTGTGTGTCAGTCCTTCAACATACGAGACTTGTTTAATTGTGAGTCGATTGCATATGAGATCGCCAAATCCAAGGATTCTGGCTCCGTTGCTATTACCAAAGCGTACCAGTCCTCCTGGTCTATCAACGTAGTTGCTCAACAGTTCCTTTGTCCCAGTCATGTGTGTGGAGCAACCAGAATCTAAGTACCACACATGAAGGGCCTGCAAAATAAAACTAGAGGGTTTTAGGTACCCATTGAAATATGGGTCCACCTCTATGATGTTTATTAGTCCGTTTAGACTCCCTAGATTTTCCTTTGTTGGTGGATGACATAGGGTCTCTAATTATTTCTAGGGTTGGGATTTGAGTTCCTGCAGTCTGAAGCTTTGGAACCCATTTGTGCGCAGGTTCTTTGATAGCTTTTGGTTTTGATTCGTGTTTTGACTTTGTATTTTTGTTTTTAGGAATTGTTTTGTGATTTTGCTTGGTGACATTATCATGCACGGAAAGCTTTGTTTTTTATTTAGAAGACAATTTTTTTGATACATGGCGAAATAAAGAAGGTACAAAAGTTTTGGGAGGAAAATACTCAATGATAAAAGGTGTATTGAGATCACTATTCTCATTCAAGATATCTTCCTTTTTAACCCATACTTGCCCCTTCAATGGCTCTTTGGTGGGTCCTGAAATTTCAATGTATTAGTGCAGGAAATTTTGTCATGCGAAACTAAAGTGTATGAAATCGTGTGTAATCTTAATTTTTCTTTAAGTGAAGATATTTCCTGAAGAAGTTTTTGCCTTTCTTCACCAAATGACTTCCTCTCGCTTTCGATAGTGGAGTGAAAAGATCACTGATTTTCTTTATGCAATCAGGCATATATCCTGTTGCATATGTAACCATCGGTGCCGTATTTTCCGAAACACCTGAGGTTTCTCCTTCATTTGGACGTGGGATATCTGACTCAAATTCTGTTATTGCTGGACAACGTCTTTCTTTATAACTATCATTTAATTCTGTGTAGTTAAATGATGTTTGAGTTTTACTGTGAGTTGATGTCTCATTTTCACTGACAAAAGGCATGAGATTTGCCAGACAACCTGTCTGCATGAATTTGATATCATATAGATAAGGTGAACTTGATATGCCTAGTTTTAACTTACATGGGTTTTCAAAACCTAGTCCTTTATGGGGATTATAGAAATCAACGTTAGCTGGTTTGTTCAAGAAGATCGTTTGTTCTGACTGATCTCGTCGGGTTAAAACGTCCTCCAATTTTTTTATTTTGGAGTACAGTCTTTCCCGTTCTTTACTTAGTAAGTCATATTTAATTGTAGCGTCCATTGCCTGATCTCTATGAGAATTTATTTCCTTTTCTAAATCCTTGGCTTTAGCTTCGGATTTTTGCACTTGTATTTCTAGCTTAGCAATTTTTTCATTTGCTACAATTACACGATTCTTCTCACATGCATAATCATATCTAAACTTATCTAATACTACTAAATTCTTTTCTAAGTTAGCTTCTAGTTCTTTGATTTTCTTTTCCCCAATTTGTTAGATTTATATAAGGATAAAAATTCATTTTTCATCTTAAGTAAGGAATCATAATCTGCTTCACTTACCTCCACTATGTCTGAATTGTTAGAGGTTTCCTTGTCTGACTCGCTTCTTTCAGCTCCAGCTCCATCTTCTTCGTCATCTAGTTTGGCCATCAGTGCTACGTTCTCATTATCGCTGTCTGAGGTATCTTCAAGCCAATGATCCTCTTCTGCCATTAAGACCAGTCCTTTTTCTTTTTGTTCAGCTAATTGAACTTTTCGGCGGTAATAGTTAACGTCCTTTTTCTTGGGCATTCTGCACTCTCTGGCAAAGTGTCCATTCTTACCGCAGTTGAAGCATTTGCCGCCTTGATGAGGAGTTTCAGAGTTGTTTTCCTCATCCTGAGTCTTTCCTTTAGAGTTGGAGGAAGTTCTTTGACGATTGGAGGATGAACCAGTCTTCTTATAATATTTCTTCTGCACGAAATTCGAGACCAGAGCGAGTTGCATAGCAAGATCTTTGAGGGTAATTTCCTGGTCTCCATGTTCCGTAAGATCCTTGGATTCGTCATCAGAATCAGAGTCTTCTCCCTCCTTAACTTGTGATGACTGGATAATTTCTTTGTCCTTGAGTTGTTTTCTTCATGATCGTTCAGTCAAAAGAGCAAGTGAGTCGCTTCCTATTGATTTGATTTCCTCCCTTCGTTTCTCCACATGATTGGAATGTTGATTGAGGTAGTCGAATAATGTATGAATGCTAACTTTGGTCAGGTCGTTCATTTGTCTTATCATAATTGCAGTAGCCTCCCATTCTGGATGAAGTGATCCTAAGAATTTGATATTGATCTCCATTACACTTTTTGTAACTCCATTCATCTTTAGCTCGTTTAGAAGAACAAGAAATCGATGGAAGGTTTCTTGGAGAGTTTCCCCTTTGTTAGCATGAGCGGTCATAAGAGATGAGTGTGTTCGCCATTCTTGCCATTGTATTGACTTCCGTCCCCTGCATCATGATTCGAAGAGCATCCCACATTTCTTTTGCACTATCACCACATTCGAGTTGCATCAAAATGTCATTGGGAATGGCTTGCATCATGTATGATTTCGCCACTTTGTCTGCCTTAAGTCGCAGTTTTTCTTCATCACTGCATTGGTCAGCAGTTTTTAAGATCCTCTGTTCCTCTCTTGCAGGAGTGGTGTCAGTAGTGGCGGGAATTATGGTCCAATACTGTGTAGGTCCATTGTAAATAGATTCCAGAAGGCTCTCTGAGTTGTCCTTGCTTTCTATGAAGTTGATGAACCTTCTCTTCCAGAATGCGTATTCTCCATGTCGGACGATGGGAGGTCTAAACATCATTTCCCATACTGAAAGAATTCATTGCTTGTGTTTTGGATATGATCGTTAACGTGTAATGTGAGGAAAAGTTGATTTGAAATGAAATTGGTTCAAAGTCTAAATCTTTGGAGTTTGACTTTGACTCGAAAAATTAGTTCGTGGAATTTTGTTCAGATTCGTGGATTTCACTATGTGAGGATTGCGATGTGTGTTGATGGAGTTTGCAAAATGACAAAGGTTCGCAAACCGCAAGATTGTACTGATTCGCAAACTAATGAAGGATTCGCGAAATGTCCAGTGACATGTACAACTGTCCCAATTCGCAGAATGAAATGAATTCGTAAAAGTGTGAAAAAGTCCGCGAATTTCTACGAGAAGTTGAGGTTCGCAAAAATTCTTCGAACAAGTGCGCAAATTTTGCGCAAATTGGAGTTCGCAAGAGATCTTCGACTGGATTCGCGAAATTCTGCGGGCAACGAAATTCGCACAATTCTTCTACTGGATTCGCAAAATTCTGCGGAGTTGAAGTTCGCGAAATTCTTTGACTGGATTCGCAAAATACTAACTTTACTGGTTGGCAACTTTCAAGAATTCGCAAAAAAGTTATCAGAGAGTTCGCGAAATGAGGCAGTGTGTATTTCTTGATTCGTAAACTTTGGTTTCGCAAAAATTGAAGAGATATTTCACGGGTTGACTTGATTCCTTCAGTTCACGGTCGGTCCTCAACTTGAATTCGGGAAACTGAATCGCAAATTTAGAATTGGCGAATTCAAATCCAACTCAAGTGTCGTTCGCAATCTCAAAATCAGGCTAAACCACAAAGCTGTTCTTCAGTTTCTCTAGCAGAAATCCAGAAGTTTGACACAAATTGACAGAAACTGATTCTGAAATTCTCAGAACATGTAGAAACCAACCAGCCGTCTTAGTTGCAGAACTATCTCAGAAAAAAAGACTTAAACCCACGATACTGAGCTTTTAAACGAAAGTTGAAAAATCCAATAACTTGTATTGACGATGTTAAAGAACTTGGAATGAAGTTTCCTCACCTACACGCTTGCTCTGATACCACTTGTAATTCCAGATTATCCAAGAACACTTCAAGTGATTAAACCTTCGTAGAATGTGAATGGTATGCTTTTAGAGGTTTAGTGTTGAATACGTGAGATTTTTGCAAAATGGAAACTTAGATTAATGAGTGTTAGGGTTTAAGCTTAAATACCTTGAGAGGTATTTAAGCTTATTGGGCCCCTAACAAGCCCATTACAAACACAAACACAATACATAAATAAAACATATAAAGTACACTGCAAAGATATATTAAGACTTAGAATAACTATTTTGGACACTTTTAAAATATTCCTAACAGAAGCATCATAACAGATTTCGTCATACCCCATTATATTATATATATATATATATTTTTTATTTTTATCACGCAAGATAAGGACAAATAAGCATAGAAACACATAGAATAGAGCATGTGATAGCACAGAAGATCAGGTAATGCACGTATTACGGAAGATTCAGCATGCCTAATTTTCCGACAAGGAATTGGAATCGTTTCTCATCCAAGGCCTTGGTGAAAATGTCGGCTAGTTGAAACTCCGTGTTCACAAAGTACATCTCTATCGTGCCTTTTTCTACGTGATCTTTGATAAAATGATATCTAATGTCTATGAACAGGATTGCAAGTAATGGCAATTGCACTCTGACTATTACTATATATGGGTATATTAGTTAGATTGTACCCATAGTCGCGAAGCTATGTCCGCATCCACAACATCTGTGAGCAACAGCTGGCGGCAGCTACGTATTCTGCTTCTGCGGTCGAAGTGGACACACGGTTCTGCTTTTTGGATGACCAGCAGACCAGCTTTTCGCCTAGAAATTGAGCGCCACCGAACGTGCTTTTCCTGCCCAATCGGCAACCTGCATAGTCAGCGTCAGTGTAGCCGATAAGTTTGAAATTCGTACCCTTTGGATACCATAGGCCAAGGGTAGAGGTGCCCTTAAGATA
Organism: Craterostigma plantagineum; assembly: GCA_027422505.1. Taxonomy (NCBI): domain Eukaryota; kingdom Viridiplantae; phylum Streptophyta; class Magnoliopsida; order Lamiales; family Linderniaceae; genus Craterostigma; species Craterostigma plantagineum. The sequence goes on from JAPQWV010000536.1 coordinate 118,532, forward strand.
GCGAAGAATTCTTTTGACCGCGAGCATATGGAATTCTTTGGGTTCGGCTTCAAAACGGGCACACAAGGAGGTGGCAAACATGATATCCGGCCAGCTCGAAGTGAGGTAGAGAAGAGATCCAATGATACTGCGATACAATGTGATGTCGACCGATTTACCAGAGGGATCGGCATCCAACTTGCAGCTTGGTGACATAGGAGTGCTGAGAGGCTTGCTCTGGTCTTGATGAAACTTCTTCAGAATATCCTTGATGTATTTTGTTTGACTGATGAAAATTCCATCATTGAGCTGCCTGACCTGAAGGCCTAAAGAAAAATTGCATCTCTCCCATGTGACTTATCGGCTATTGCAAATTGTCTATTGCAAGTCTCGTTGCTTCGTCTGACATTGACTTTGATGTTGTTGCCATCTTCTGTTGGTTTTGTGCCAACACACCAGTGATTACGGGTTCTGAAATGTTGTCTTCAGAAGCCATCGGGTTGAGCATGGGTCCTGAACTGATTTGAGCAGGAGCCATCGGGTTAGGCACGGGTCCTGGACTGAGTTGACCAGAAGCCATCTCTGCCACTTCGTGAAAAGTGACATTATAGCTTTCCCTAATAGTTCGGTTGGACTTGATGTATACTCGGTACGCTTTTGAAGTTGAAGAATACCCGACAAATGTAGCTTCGAATGCTTTAGGGTCGAACTTTGCACGTTGCTCTCGGTCGTTCGCCACAAAGCACTTGCACCGAAGACTTTAAGGAAGGATATGTTGGGTACTCTATTATTCACAATCTCGTACGGAGTCTTGTTGAACCGTTTGTGAACCACCGTCCTGTTTTGAGTAAAACAAGCGGTATTGACTGCTTCAGCCCATAGAAGTGTGGAAGTCCCGATTGGATCAACATTGTACGAGCGGCTTCCACTAGTGTTCGATTTTTCCTTTCAACGACCCCATTTTGTTGAGATGTTTTGGCGGCTGAAAATTGTTGACTTATTCCAAGTTTTTGATAAAACTCACTGAGGTGATTGTTCTTGAACTCAGTGTCGTTGTCTGTTCGAACAACATGAATAGTCTGTTGCAGCAGATTTTGAGTTGTGTTCACAAAATTGATAATCAAGTCACCGGTCTCATCTTTCGTTCGGAGGAACTTTGTCCACGTGTAGCGAGAATAGTCATCTACAATCACTAGGACATACTTTCTTCCATTGATACTCTGAGTCTGTATCGGACCACAGAGATCCATGTGAATTAGTTCCAATGGTCTAGAAGTAGACGCAATTTGCTTGACGTGATGAGATGCTCGCTTCATTTTTCCTAGGTGACATGCCGAACAATGATGCTCCCTTTGTAGTTGTATGGTTGGAAGACCGTGGACCAACTTTTTCGTAGAAAGACGTTGGAGAGCTTTCATGTTTAGATGAGACAGTCGTTGATGCCATAGGCTGTTCCTCTGCATATCAATCTGAGAAATGAGGCATACAGCTGTCGAGGGCCGCACGGACGTCAGGTTGATCGTGTAAAGATTGGATTTCCGAAGTCCTTGAAGGAGTTCTGTGTCCTGACTATCCAAAATTCTGCACCGGTCAGCATGGAAACCACCTGGAAGCCTTTGTCACAGAATTGGCCTATGCTGAACAAGTTATGGCGGAGGCCTTCGGCGTATGAGACATCTTTGATGGTCAGATTCTTCAAAATGATATCTTCAATTCCTAGAATCGGGGCTGAATCGTTGTTCCCAAATCTGACTTTGCCGTTTGGTCGGTCTTTGTAGTTGCTCAGCAGCTCTTGTTTACCTGTCATGTGTGTGGAGCAACCAGAGTCGAGGTACCACACATGATGGATCTGCAAACACAATTTAGAGAGCTTTAGGTACCCACTTAAGCATGGGTCCTCTCGGATTAGCAGATTTAATTTTGGGTTCAGATATGACTCCTAAATCTATTTTTGGAAGAGTCTTAATAACCCATTGCACTTTTGGAGAAGTGAGTTTGGGTTTTGCCTCTGTAGGAGACTTGGCCCTTTTGGCTTTTGTCGTCCTAGGCGGAGATTTAGGAACCCATTTGGGTTGAACCTTACAGGGAAGGTTAATTCAGCTCGTACAAATGCCTTGGAAGGTTTGACTGAGGAAAAGATCTTTTCTTGTGATAGTCTCCTAAGGTGCTTGGGGGATTTAATTTCTACGGGATACCTTAGGTGAGTACAGTCATGTACGGTGCCATAAGCTTTCTTTATGGCTGGATCTTGTTTCCTACGATTTTTCCTTTTGGCATTTGTTTCAGAATGATTAGTAGTAATTTTCGATGTAGAGCCTATTTCGGGATTTTCACTTCTATAGGTGATAGGCTGAAGTGAGCACGTAGAAGCAATTATTTTGAACGTAGAAATGACTCTTTTATTTCTACGAGTGTCTTTTATTTTGACAGAAGGAATAACATGTTCAGAAACATTTAAATCTACTCGCTCCTTCTTTATTTTAGGACTAGACACTCTCACCTTCGTAGTCGGTGCTGGCTCTACGCTCCCTGTGGACGTAGGTGAAGTAAAATTAGTCTTAGCACTTTTAACAGAATTATTAATGCTCTTTTGATCTTTCGAATTTTTCTATTTTCACGCTTTTTATGATAGCGTGTGAGGTAGTTTGGGAGGACGAGGAAGCCTTGAGATTTCCATCTCCTTATAGAATTTTTTCTTTTCACCTTCGAAATTCTCTCTTTCTTTGTCTAGTTTCGCCTGTGACTCCTCTATCTGTTTTATGATAGGGGGTTTGTAGAGAGAATTTGATAATTGACCTTTTTGACTTCCTCGTGGTATTCTTGAGAGTCCGGAGGTAGAACTTGAGCTAACTCGCTGACAGGTGTTAGAGTAAGTTTCCTGTTTTTGTCCTTTTCAATTAGTTCATTGTAGTCAAAGGGGATCCTAGGCCCATGTGAGGCTTGTTCGATGGATGAATCAAACGCATTTTCGTACGTTGATTCCATAATGTTCCTAAGAGTGGTTGTCATACATTTCTTTCTTTCGTAAAATACGTGGGTTAGTGTAACTTATGCCTTCTATTGGATTATAACACTCTATATCCTTGGGCTTGTTTAAGAATATCGTCTGTTCAGAGTGTCCCCTACGCGTAAGAATATCATCTAATTTTTTAATTTTTGCATACAACTTCCTCCGTTCCTCACTTAGGAGAGCATAATTATTTTCTACCGTTGCTTTGGCGGCTTGACAGGCGTCTAGATCCTTACTAAGCTCACTAACCTTAGCGTTAGATATTTCTAATTGAGTTTCTAAGTCAGTGATCTTAGAAGTAGTTTCGGTCATCTTACAATTTAAGGTAGCCTTCTCGTTGAGATGTATAACCAAACAATTGTAGTTATTTGCTAGCCTGTCTTCTAATTCTTTGACCTTATCACTATGCTGTCCTAAAGGAGGTTGACTAGTCTCTCTACAATGTAAGCTCTTAGTAAGTTCTTCTATTTTTCCACTAGAGCTTCTAAGGTCTGATTCGAGACTATTTATCTTCTCCTGAGCTCTCTCAAGTTTAATTTCTACTTCCTTAACACTTTTCTGCTCACGTTTCATGTTAGTGTATGCTAATTGATACGAATCCAACATGGTCAATAATGTGGATTGAGAGTCTACCTCATTTGAAGACGTGGATGCATTGTCGTCTTCCGTACGAGTGGATGTTTCGGCGTCCATTTCGTTGTCGAGACGAGCCATGAAGGCTAAGTTCTCTTCTTCGGAGCTCGACGTGTCCTCGAGCCATTGGTCCTGCTCGGCCATGAGAGCTACTCCAGTTTCTTTCTGTTTTGTCAATTGAAGCTTCCTGGAGTAGTAGTTTGCATCTCTCTTCTTCGGGAGAGTGCACTCTCTGGCGAAGTGACCTGCTTTGCCACAATTAAAGCATTTGTTTGTCTCTTTGGGGTTCTTGACCTCTGAACTCTCTGGAGCACGTTCTTTGTTCTTGGAGCTTGTAGTCGGAAGTCTGTTGGCTGAGGTTGAAGACTTCTTCTTGAAGTACTTCTTGCTCATCATTTGTCCAATGAAAGCTAACTGCTTTCCAAGGGCTTTCAAGTTTAGCTCTATGTCGCAGTCCGATTCATCTTCCGACTCCGATGATGAAGGTGGCCAAACGATCTTTTCTTTTCTTGATCTTGTGCTCCTCTTCTCCGAGACTAGGCAACCGTGTCATCAGTTTGTTTGCCATTCTGCTCTTTGATAATCTCTCGGATATCATCCTCATGTTGAGCTAGATTATCGAACACGGCATGGACATCCAACTCTTCGAGATCTTTATTTTGTCGTATTTGTGTGGATATTTTCTTCCATTCCGTGGGCAGAGAAGATAGAAATCTAATGTTTGTTTCCATGTTTGTCTTTGTTATTTCTATCTTCCTCATCTCGTTGAGAAGAGTGAGGTATCGTTGGTAGATTTCGTATAGGCTCTCCTCCGGCTTAGCGTTGAAGGAGTCGTATGCAGTGAGAATGTTCGCCTTCTTGGCCTTTATGCCAACTTCCGTCCTTTGCATCATCCTATGCAGCTCATCCCACATCCCCTTAGCCGATGAAAGGCTGTCGATTTGTCTGTATATATCGTTGGGGATCCCCTGCATAAGGGTATTCATGGCTACTAGATCAGCCTTGGCTCGAGCTCTTTCCTCTAGAGAGTATTCTCTAGGCTCCTTTAGTCACCTAGAAGCTGGAATTACTGGAGTAGCTGTTTCGTCCCCGGGTACATGAACCCGAAACTGTGCCGGTCCCTCTTCAAGGGACTGCAGTAGATTTTCGGCTTGATCCTTTAGTGCTATGAAATTCAGGAAGCGGCTTCTCCATATTGTGTATTCGCCTCTTTGCAAGATCGGCGGACGGTTGTCATTTCCGAGTGAGTATGCATCCATGTTTGTATTGTAGTGTTCGAGTTGTTGAACGATCTTCGTTGATTGTTTTGAAGGATTAAAATGATGTAAAGTGCTTCACAAGTGACAAAATTCGTTAGTAGCATTTGATTCGAAAATTAGATCGACAATTATTTTCGATTCAATCTTTGAAGTTTGATCGAAATTAATTTCGTTGATGTAGAATGTATTTACTGTTCTCGTGCGAGTGATTTTGTCAGCGAGATATTTTACGAGCGAGAAAAATTGCTCAAAATCATTTGGTCGAGAAAAATTTCTTGATCGTGAATTTATTTCGATCGTAAAGAAACAGTACGTTAGTAAGTTTCTCGCGTAGAAATGATTTTCGCCTGGTCAAACGTTAAAAGGTTTGACTGAAAAAGTTTTTCGAGTGAAAGTTGTTACCCATGCAAAGTCAAAATTGATCTCTCTCGAAAAAGTTGTTCGCTGTATAATGCTCGAGAAATATTTCTAACTAAAATCGTTTCTGCTAATGACGATTCTAGCGCTGACTTCGTATTCTGACCGAGAAAAATTTTTGCGCCAAGTTTTTCGATCGAGAAACTAATCCGATCGCAAACCCTAGCGAGAAAAATTAGGGCAATCGAGAAAAATTCACAGAATACGATTAACACAAATTCGAGCAAAAACAAGGAATTAGACAGTGAAATTCAGGTAATCGCACACAATCAAGTACTAATCTCGCACGAACAAACAATTAAACACGTTATGAAGCAAAATATATCGAATTTGATCAAAATCAGAACGTGTTCTTCATGTTCTTCGTCAACAGTAAAATTCCAGAATCAAGTAAATCTAAATTGGGAGTTCAAACTGCTACTGATCTAGTCGCAATGAACGTTTATCACTTAATCTAGCACTGAAACATCAAATTCAAGTCAAATACGCACAAAATTAAGCTATTTGGATCGAAAACAGGTTTCGCGCCAAACTGTTCTTCGATGAACAGTATTCAAAAAAATGATTTTTGATCCGATTCTAACAATTTTCGATTCAAAACAGAACGACTCTTCTCTGATACCAATTGTTAGGTCCTCAGATTAACAACTCTACGATCCTAGGCTAGAAACCATAGCAATTCGATCGCTTAGATGATCAATTGAATTCGATCGAAAAACTCAAAATAAGAACAAAAGAGAGAATTCAATTAGAGTGAGAAAGTTACTGTTGTTTCTCTCTCTAGAAATCGATTTGCAAGCCCTTCGGATCAATTCTCTAAACTTTCTCTATTCAGCTCAATTCATTTACAAGTATTTATACCAACAATCTTGGTATAAATATGGAACTAGTCCTTAATCTAAAGACTAATATAAGTAAAGCCCCTAATTACAAGGACAACTAATGAAATCAAGCACAATTACAAATGATATTCTGCAGTCACTCATAAATTTTACAAGACACTTGGAAAGATCATATGCCGTCGAGTCATGTCGTCAAACTGAAGTCCTAAGTTCATAGAGTGATCCAATTAGACAACTCTCGCTAGGTTCGCTCTAGCGCTCAATTATTTTTAACTTGGGATTTTTATATGATATCACTCAAGTCACCACAAACAATATTATGTCAATTTGCCTGTGATCGAGGCGCTTCTAACCATTTCACCTAAGCGAAAGACCGTCGTTTTCGAATCAAAGGGACTTCGAAGGATTTTAATTTGGCTCTGACTTAGAAGGGAAGGAAAATTTTGGGATTGTGGACTTAACGTCTTCATGTTCCTTTTATTAATCACTCTTCTTCGTCGGCATATTTCTTTCCATTTCTTCTTTTGTCTAATTCGTCATTTTTTTCGTATTTTTCTACGCTTGCTCAAGTTGAAGCTCCGCTTCTCTACGAGGCTGAGAGATTATATATGGCGAAGTTCTTCTTGTTGGCTCTCGGGCGATACCGTGCTCATCTTCTCTTAATCCCTAGAGAGGTTTCAGAGATTATCAATTTGGAGAAGTTCACAGTTGTGGAATTCGTACCCAAGGCCGTGCTCCTCTTCTCGTTTCCCGATATAAGACCGGATTATCGTTGGAGAAGTTCACTTCGTGGTGCCCCTCTTTCCAGTAGTTCTGACGGGCGTACGAGATTATCGAAGGAGAAGTTCATAGCAACATCCATGCCCCTCTTCTTATGATTTCTGAAAGATCTCTATAATTGGGAGGGCAGGTTCTTTTGGACTGCTTTTTGTGCGTTGAGCATTCCTCGTGTGTGTTTTCCACCTTCTTTTGTCATCTTGTTCTTTGTCCATCTTTCTCTTCCCCTCCTTTTTCTCGTTTGAATATCCTCCAAAGAATTTGGAATTCGGTTGAAGGCTTGAACGGGTTTCAAATGAAGAAAAGGTAATCAGAGAAGGCTCAGAAAGGGATGACTAGAGGCTATGTTTAAAGGAATGAATTTTTCTATTTGGCTGAGTCAGGAAATTCCTAAGTGCCCGAATCATTTTCCTAACGATCTAACACAGGCGAGTATGAGGCCAAATATCACTAGTTAAGACAAACAATTGATGTGTGACTCGTTCAAGAGTAAATCCTTCGAAGGAAAATAAAAGGCTAGGATCCTCACATATGTAAAGTGGCTTTTTGTCTAATGGAGCAAACCAATGAGCTTTAGAGACAAGAATGCGACTTAGACTGACAAAATTAAACAAGTAATCAGTCGCATGTCGGGGAAAACTATTTGTGACTAGATCAAAGCAAGTATATCTTCATCCCCCTAATTGTATAGTTATATGTATAATATTTTTGGATTTTATTATTATTTTTATTTTTTATTATATTTAATTGTCACTCAAGATATAGAAATTAAGTACAGAAAACATACAGAATAGAGCATACACTGGTATAGAAACAGGAATTGGCGTCGGCACTAGCGTCCATTGTGCGCAAGACATTTTAACTGTTTCTTTTTATTTTTTTGGTACTATGGGCGACTGTTGTTAGCTAACAACAGACACCTATAGTCTACGGGCACATTTGGCGTTGGTTTCGCGTAGTGACGGACACCGAAAGTCTTCCGTTTTTATTTTTTTATTATTATTTTGACCTTTGGCGACTGTTGTACGTAGCAATAGTCGCCGATGAGTTTTTTTGTTTTTATTTATTTTTATTATATTTCAACCTTTGGCGACTGTTTCTCAGTACAAGAGTCGCCAATGAGTTTTCCTCTTATTTATTTTATTATTTTTGACCTTCGGCGACTGTTGCTACTTACAACGGTCGCCAATGGATTTCTGCTTTAATTTTATTATTATTTTTTACCTTTGGCGGCCGTTGCTACTTACAACAGACGCTAATGAGAAATTAAAAACTGGCGGAATTTTAAAATTTCGAAAAATTTTGAGCAATATTATAATTAAACTTTTATTTTCTTTTTTCTTTTTTAAACCCTATTCGATTCAGTTCCTCATTCTAATTTTTGTCCAAGTTGTGCGGCCGCTTGTCCCACCTCACAAGCTTTAGTCGCTCGATCCAAATCGGTCGCCGACGTAAAGCACTTGGTGGGGAACATGAACAGATCACGCAGGTTGCCACGCAGGATCTCCGCGAGCATTACGGCGACGTGCGGCGGCGATGAGTCGAACTGCTTCTTAAGGAACTTCTGCTTTAGCTCAGAGAGGGCTCTCAGCTAGTTGACCACCGCCTGATCTGCTGACCGTACGACGGCATTGTCGTACGGAAACTTAGTGATTTGCAGCTCGGTGTAGGAAGCTTACACGGCGGAGACGGTGGCGAAAACCTTGGCAACGAAGGCTTCCATGGAGGCTCTTGTTTTTTCCTCTTCTTTGACGTCTTCCAAGTGTTCTTTCTCGAACTGGCGAGGTTCGCAGCACCGAAGCTTTTCTTGAGGGATCAGCAGGCAAAGTCCATGGCGGCGGGTCCGACGGGTTTTCTCGAACTGCCTTTGTTTTTGCTAGTTGAATCCATGGAAAAATTGGTAAAAATTGCAGATGAGAAAGAGAATACAACAAAGATGAAGACAGTAAACAGAGGAGAGAACTTGGAAAAGGTTGCAAAAGCAGACTGTGTTTAGTTTTGGTGGTGTCGCTAGGGCTGCGTTGCGGTGCTCCAGCGAGGCTCCGACAAGGCATTCTTTTTTTATTTTTATTTTTAACTTTCGGTGACTGTTGTTAGCTAAAAACAGTCGCCCATGCCTTTATTTTATTTATTTTTCTTCACTTTAGGCGAACAACGGTCGTCCATGCCCGTTTTTATTTATTTTTTTCACTTTTGGCATCGGATAACAACGGACGCCGATGGCCCGACCTATTGGCGTCGGTGCTCCCAGCGTCCGCGACCAACGGTCGCCCATTACCAATAACAATAGTCGCCAATGGTGGTGACTGTACTAGTGATATGAAAGCACAGTATATCAGGTAAAGCACATATCACGTGAGGTTCAAAATGCCTAATTGTTCGACAAGGAATTGGAATCGTTTTTCATCCAATGCCTTGGTGAAAATGTCGGCTAGTTGATACTTCGTGTTCACGAAATACATATCAATCGTGCCTCTTTCTATGTGATCTTCGATAAAGTGATATCTTATGTCTATGTATTTTGTGCGTGAGTGGTGACAGGATTACACGTTATAGCATTTGCGACCAACAACTAGCGATCGCGACGTATTCTGCCTCAACCATCAATGTTGAGATGCACTTCTGCTTTTTGGATGACCAGCAGACTAGCTTTTCGCCTAAGAATTGAGCGCCACCGGACGTGCTTTTTTTGTCCATTCGGCAACCTGCATATTCTGTTTTAGTGTAGCCGATTAGTTTCAAGTTCGTACCTTTCGGATACCACAATCCTAAGGTAGAGGTGCCCTTGAGGTAGCGCAGGATCCGCTTGATCGCTAGCATGTGGGGTTCTTTGGGATCGGTTTGGAAACGGGCACACAAGCATGTGGCAAACATGATGTCCTGTCGGCTCGAAGTGAGATAGAGTAGAGATCCGATTATGCTTCGGTAGATGGTGACGTCGACTATTTTTCCAGAAGGACCTGCATCCCACTTACAACTCGTTGCCATGGGAGTGCTGAGAGGCTTGCTCTGATCTTGATGAAATTTCTTCAGAATATCTTTGATGTACTTTGCTGACTTATAAAAATTCCATCTTCGAGATGCTTGACTTGAAGCCCTAAGAAGAACTGCATCTCTCCGATATGGCTCATTTCAAACTTGGTTTCCATGAGATCTCCGAATTTCCGGCATAGCCGGGGATTAGTAGATCCGAAGACAATGTCGTGACATAAACTTGGACGACCATCAGATCTTTGTCTTGCCATTTGATGAAGAGAATCATAACGATGTTTCCTCGGATATGACCAGACTTCACGAGGAATTCGCTCAGGACGTCATACCAAGCACGTGGGGCTTGCTTTAGTCCGTAGAGAGCTTTGTCCAATTGATAGACGTAATCAGGGTGTTCTTGATCGACTAAGCCTTCTGGTTGACCGACGTAGACTTCTTCTTTTAACATACCGTTGAGAAAGGCGGTTTTTACATCCATTTGGTAGACTTTGAAGTCCTTATGTGCCGCGTAGGCCAAGAATAGTCTGATGGCTTTGATTCGGGCAACAGGTGCGTATGTTTCGTCGTCATCGATGCCTTCTTGTTCGTTGTATCCCTCAGCAACAAGGCTTGCTTTGTTCCTGATTACTTCTCCATCTTCAGTTTTCTTGTTCTTGAACACTCATTTCGTCCCTATAATTGTTTTCCCATTCGGAGGGTGTTAATGTCCACACTTGAAGACGTTCAAATTGGTTGATTTCATCTTGCATCGCTATTACCCAATCTGTGTTCTTAAGTGTGTCTGCTACCTTTGTTGGCTCGTTTTGGCTTAAGAAGCAGCTGAAAATCCACTCTGATTTCTTGTCCATACTCCACTCGAAGTCCACTTACGCTCATGAGGCAAGGCTGAGTCTGAGGCATCATCCATTTGTGGAGCGAGAGTTCCAGAGATCTGAGTCTATCAGTTGGTTGTGGTAATTCCATTTCCGCACTTGAGTTGAGCGGCTCTGATGATATTTCCCCATCATACTCTGTTGGATTCGCAAGACTTTCCGGTTATTCTGAATCGGGTGAGGTGGGGACATTTGAATTATTCGGTATATCGGCGTCGTCTAGTGGGGGTTCCACCACGGGTGTATTAGTTGGGTTGTTCGACCGATATATAGATGCTCGAAGAGAGAGTCCAAGTCATCTAGAGCTAGTTGTAAAGCTTCACTTCTGACATTGAATGTTGTGTAGTTGACGTTCTCTGTTGGTCTTGTGCCAACACAACAGTAAGCACGGGTTCTGAAGTGTCGTTTGCAGAAGACATCTAGTTAGGCACGGGTCCTGAACGGATGTGCGCAAGAGCCATCGGGTTATGTAGGGGGTCCTAAACTGATGTGTTCAGAAGCCATTGGGTTATGTATGGGTCCTAAACTGATGTGTTCAGAAGCCATTTCTGCCACTTCTTGGAAAGTGATATTGTAGCTTTCCTTAATTGTGCTGTTGGACTTGATGTATACTCGGTACGCCTTAGAGGTTGAAGAATACTCGACGAATGTGGCTTCGAATGCTTTACGGTCGAACCTAGCACGTTGCTCTCTGTCGTTCGCCACAAAGCACTTGCACCCGAAGACCTTAAAGAAGGAGTTGTTGGGAGGTATTTACTGCTTGTGAACGACCGTCCTATTCTTAGTGAAACAGGCGGTATTTACTGGTTCAGCCCAAAGTATGTGCGGGAGGTCGGAGTGGATCAACATCATACGCGCGACTTCCACTAGAGTTCCGTTCTTCCTTTCGACTACCCCATTCTATTGAGGCGTCTTTGCGGCTGAGAATTGCAGACTAATCCCAAGTTTCTGATAAAAACTGAGAAACTAATTTTTGAACTCAGTTCCATTGTCCGTTCGAATTACTTAGATAGTCTACTGCAGTAGATTATGAGTTGTGTTCACAAAATTTGCAATCAAGTCCCCACTCTCATCTTCAGTTCAGATGAACTTCGTCCACGTGTAGCGAGAAAAATCGTCTACTATGACTAGCACATACTTGCGTCCGTTGATACTCTGTGTTTGCATTGGCCCATAGGTCCATGTGAAGTAATTCGAAAGGACGTGAAGTAGAGGCAACTGGCTTGATGTGATGGGAATCACGCTTCATTTTTCCAAGCTGACACGCCGAACATTGATTCTCTTTCTGTAGCGATATTGTTGGTAGACCGTGAACCAACTTCTATTGGGAGTCGTTGAAGAGATTTAATGTTGAGATGAGCATGTGTTGATGCCATAGGCTGTTCCTCTGAATTACAGTCTGAGAGATGAGGCAAACAACAGTCGAAGGTCATACGGACGTCAGGTTGATCTTGTATAAGTTTGATTTCTGAATTCCTTAAAGGAGTTCTGTGTCTTGACTGTCCAAAATTCTGCATCGATCAGCAAGGAAGACCACACGGAATCCTTTGTCGCAGAACTGGCCTATGTTGAACAAATTACGACGGAGGCCTTCGACGTAGGAGACATCCTTTAGTGTCAGATTTTCCAAAATGATATCTCCAAGTCCTAGAATTGGAGCTGACTAATTGTTCCAAATCTGACTTTTCCATTTAACTGGTCTTGATAGTTGCACAACAGCTCTTGATTTCCTGTCATGTGTGTGGAGCAACCCGAGTCATGGTACCACAAATGATGGTATCTGCAAAAACAATTCTAAAGAGCTTTAAGTACCCAATTAAAAATGGGTCCTCTCAGATTAGCAAATTTAATTTTTGGTTCAGATTTGATTCCTAAATTATCACTAATAGGAGCTTTAGCAACCCAAGCCATCTTCGAGGATGTTGATTTGGGTTTTGCCTTTGTAGGAGACTTGGCCTTTTTGGCTTTCGTCTTCCTAGGCGGATATTTAGGAGCCCATTTGGGTTGAACCTAGCAGGGAAGTTGAATTTCAGCACGAGCAAATGCATTAGTAGGCTTGATCGTGGAAAATATCTTTTCACTAGATAGTCTCCTAAGGTGTTTAGGGGATTTCGGGATACCTTAGGTGAGAACATGAATGAATGGCGCCATAATCTTTCTTAATGGCTGGATCTTGTTTCCTATGGGTCATCCTAGATGCATTTGTCTGACAATTATTCATATTAATTTTTGATTAAGAGCCTGTTTCGAAGTTTGTGCTTTGGAAAGTAGTAGGCTGAAGTGAGCACGAAGACAAAATGATTTTAAGTGAATAAATGACTATTTTATTTCTACGAGTGTCTTTTGGTTTTACAGAAGAGGTGGATAAATTTGGACAGGAACACCGAAAGGCTCCTTCTTTATTTCTAACCTAGACACTCTCGCCTTCGACATCTCTACGCCTTTACTACGCTCCATGTAGACGTAGCAAAAACATAATTAGAAGTAATATTAGTGAAAATATTATTCTTTGGTTTGGGATTAGTGGAAGGCGATTTTTTTCTTCACGCTTTTCATAATGATATTGTCTTTCGAGGGAGATGCGTGAGAAACGGTTTTTGATACGGAGGAGGCTTTGAGATTTTCTAACTTCTTCTAAGAATTTTTTCTTTTCCGCTTCAAAATTCTCTCGTTCCTTTTCTAATGAAACTCTTAATTCCTCTATTTTCTCAACAATACGGGGTATGTAGAAAGATTTGTGCTTCCTCGGATGTAGAACGATCTTCTGGAAGATAGATTGACTCTAAGTCGCATCCCTTGGGAATTTCCCTAGTTTTGTAACTTCTATTCCATTCGGTGTAGCCAAAGGGAATTTCAACCCTAGTCTTGGCTTTTCTCTTGGTTTCTTCTAACGTGGTTATTTCTTTATAGTTAGTAAAAATAATAAGAGCAGTTAGTCCTAGACCCATGTACTTGACATCATAAAGTTGTTTACAATCAACTTTCTTCAAGTACCGTGGATCTCAAAACCTAAGCCGAACTTGTAGTCATAAAATTCTATGTCCATGGGTTGGTTCAAGAATATTGTCTGATCAGTTTGTCCCCTTTTTACAAGAAGATCTTCTAATGTCTTTATCTTAGTGTAGAGCTTCTTACATTCATCGTCTAAGGTAGCATGTTAACTAGAGCAGTGCTCTTTTTGGCTTGACAGGTATCTAGACTCTTTCTTAACTCACTAATCTTAGAATTTGATTTAGCTAATTCGTCTTCGAGACTAGTGACCATTTTACTTACAGCTTCGAGTCTACATTTAAAGTGACTTTATCGTCTAAGTTCCTAAGTAGACATTTGTGGTAGTTGTCTAGCCTGTCTTCTAGTTCCTTAACTACCGAACTATGCTGTTCTAATGAAATATGCTTAGTCTCATAGGATTCGAGGCTCTTAGTTCTTCTATTTCGAAACTAGAGCTCCTAAGATTTTCTTCAAGACTAACTATTGTTTCCTTAGACCTAAGAAGCTTTTTCTCTAACATTATATCACGTTTCTGCTCATGTACCATGTTAGCATACTTAGTTGGTATATCAAGTAACAGGTCAAAATGTGTAGAGTCATGGTTTACTACCTCCTGAGATGAAGTGGATGCGTAGTCTTCGTCCGTCCTAGTGGAATTTCCACCTTCCTGATCATCGTAGAGGCGCGCCATGAGAGCGAGGTTTTCGCCGTCATAATCTGAGGTATCCTCTAGTCAGTGGTCATGTTTAGCTATGAGAGCTACTCCAGCTTCCTTCTGTTGGTTAGTTGAAACTTCCTTGAGTAGTAGTTGGCATCCTTCTTCTTTGGAAGGGTGCACTCTCTGGCGAAATGATCAGTTTTCCCACAATTGAAGCATTTAAATGGGTCTTTTGAGGTTGTGGCTTCTGAGGACTCAGTTGGTTTCTCTTTATTCTTCGAGCTTGTAGTTCAAAGCCTGTTAGCAGAGGATGACGACTTCTTCTTCAAGTACTGCTTCGTCACCATTTTGGCAATTAAGGCCAACTGTTTCCCAAATTCCTTGATGTCAGGATGACAGTTTTGAATCCGATGGTTACTCATCCTCTGAAGAGCAGGGAAGCTTGACATGCTTTTCCTTGCTTGAGCGGGAGCTCCTCTTCTCTGAAACTAGAGCCATGGAGTCTTCGGCCTGTTTTACCTTTTGCTCTTTTTGGATGTCTTCTTTGTGTTGTTCGAGGTTGTCAAAAATAGTGTGAATATCCATCTCATCCAAGTCTTTGTTCTGTCGTAGTTGAGCGGATATTTTCTTCCATTCTGTGGGCGGCGAGGATAGGAACCGAATGTTCATCTCCATATTGGTCTTGTGGATCTCAATCTTCCTCATTTCGTTGAGAAGAGTGAGGTATCGCTGATAAAGATCATGTAAGCTTTCCTCCTTTCCTTTGAAGGAATCATACGCTGTGAGTATGTTTGCCTTCTTAGCCTTGACGCCCACTTCGGTTCTCTGCATCATTCGATGAAGTTCATCCCACATTCCTTTAGCCATTGGGAGGCTGTCTATCTGTCTGTAGATATCATTGGGGATGCCCTGCATCAAGGTATTCTTTGGCTATTAGATCGGCCTTTGCTCTTTGTTTCTCCACCTCATCGTACTCACTGGGAGTCTTCAGTCTCCTAGAAGGTTCAACCGGAGGATTGTTCGAGTTATCACTGTCTTGGGTAACCCAAAACTATGTGGGTCCCTCTTCGAGTGATGCTAGATGATTTTCAGCCTGATGTTTGAGCACTATGAAATTCAAGAACCTACTGCGCCAAACTGTGTATTCGCCTCTTTCTAAGATTGGAGTACGGTTGTTTCCAAGCGCATGAGGATCCATTGTTTTGTTGATGAGTTGACTAAGGATCTTCTTTGGTTGTTTTGAAGATTTGGAACGATGTAGTGTGCTTCACAAGTGACAAATCAATTAGTGTATTTGGTGCGCAGATGATCGAGAATTATTTTTTATTCAATCTTTAATGTTCGATCGAAAATAATATCTTCGAAATAAGATATGTTACTGTTTTCGTGCGTAAATCGCTGACAGCGAAAAATTTTTCGAGCAAAATAAATTGCTGAAAATCTTTCGGTCGAGAAAGAATTCCGATGCGTAAATTTATTTCGTTCGTTAAGAAACGGAACAATTACTAAGTTTCTCGATGAGTCAAAATAAATCGGTTGACCGGAACAGTTTTCAAGCGCAAATGATTTATTCGCTAGGTCAAACTTAAATGTCTGACCGAAAATGTTTTTTGAGAGAAACGTTTACACGCACGGAGTCAAAATAGGTCTCGTCGGAAAAGATTTTCGCGAAATTAATGCTCGAGAAAATTTTCGGCTTAAATCGCCTTTAATAGCAGCGACTTCAGTAACAAGTTCTTATTCTAATTGAGAAAATTTCTCCCACGGAGTTTTCGATCGAGAAATTTAATCCGATCGAAAACTTAGCGAGAAAAATTGAAATTATGCAATTAAACACAGAATACGTTTTTAACACTAAATTCAAGCAGATACAATAAATTGACCGATGAAACTACAGGTAATTGCTTGAAATTAGCTACTGATTACACACGAACAGAAGATTAAACATGTGATGAAGCAAATAATATTCAATTTTGACGAAATCAAAACATGTTCATATGAGTTCTCGCGCGAACAGTAACTTCTATCGATTCAAAATTCAGTCTAATTTGAACCTCTAATCAGTATCGATCGTCTCGCAAATGAATTCTAACACTTAATCAAGCACAGAAACATTGAAATCAGTTCAATTAAGCACAGAATTTGAGCTATCAGATCGAATTTGATTTTTTGAGCCAAAACTGTTCTTCGCACGGAACAGTTCCAGAAATGAATCTGATTTCTAATAATTTCGATTAAAAACAGAACGAATCTGCTCTGATACCAATTGTTTCCTCAGATTATCAACTCTAAGAACCTAGACCTCCATCCTAAGTATTTTGATTAGAATGATAGAGATTTGAAGTTCAATCTAAAAACTCAAATGGAGAAAGTACTTGCTGTTTCGCTCTCTAGAATTCGATTGCGAAGTCTTTCAGCTCAATTCAATAACTTTCTCTATTCAGCTCAAAGATTACAAATGTATTTATACCAAAAAAACTTGGTATAAATAACAACTTAGTCCTAATCTACGGACTATTTACAGAAACGCCCCAAATACAAAGATAGTTAATTAAATCAAAGCACAATTCTAAATTGTATTCTACATGTAGTTAACAAGAGTTGTGCTTTTCTCAGCTTGACAGGTATCTAGACTCTTACTTAATTCTCTAATCTTAGAAATAGATTTTCTAGTTGAGCTTCAAGACTAGTGACCTTTTCGTTCACTATTCCAGTCTACATATAAGATGACTTTTCTCGTTTCGATTCCTAAGTAGACAATTATGGTTGTTGTCTAGCCTGTCTTCTAATTACTTAACTATCAAACTACGCTTCTATAACAAAATATGCTTAGTCTCACTAGAAAGCCCGTGGTTAATTCATCAATTTTCGCTATAGAGCTCCTAAGGTTAGATTCAAGACTAGCTATTTGTTCCTGAAACTTAGATAATTCTCTTCTAACTCTTTTGTACTTTTCCGTTCATTATTCATGTTAGCGTACCCAGTTTGTAAGGACTCTAACATGTTCAATAATGTGGAATTAGGAATCACTACCTCCTTAGAAGATGTGTTAGCCTCATCTTCGTGGTTTGCCATCAAAGCCAAGTGCGTCTTTTGTTCGGAGTTTGTAGTCTTTTTCTTCTTTGAGCGTGACTTGGTCTTTGTGGTCTTCTTGTTTAACTCCTTCTCAACTAATCGTAGTTGACGTCCAAACTCCTTCAGCTGTTCATCAATGTCGGAGCTAAAGTCGTCGGAGCTTGTGTCTTCGGATCGAGTAATCGAGTAGGTCCATTTTGGTTTTTATTTGTTTAAATTTTGGTTGGATATTTTGATCGTTAACGTGTTTTATGGATTTAATTTTTTTATTGATTAAATAACGGAAATCTACACATAAATACCCAATAGTAAACAAATCAGCCACTTAGGTACCTTGTCAGACATATTTTATAGTTAGGTACCTACTTGAATAAAAATTTTACACTTAGGTACCTAATCACCTAAGATTACCAAAATACCCTTATTTCTTTTCTCTTTTCAGTTTTTTTTTTCTGCAAAATTCGAGCTCCATCCCCGTCGACGAATTTCCGTCTTGCCGACCACCTCCTTCCGCTGGTTCCGGCGCCGGACAACGATCGACGAGCCTCTTGAAAGTTGGGTTCTTGATTTTGGTTCTTGATTTTGGGTCTTAATTTTGTCAGGTAATCTTTTCTTTTGCAAAGGGTTTGGTTAGTCGATTTTACGCGTTTGTTCAAGGTTTAGCCCAAATCCGGGAGCTCAATGCGCTCCAAGAGCTCGATATAAGGGTGGAATGTTAGGATTTGGTAGTTATTGAGGCTAATCCATCGAGATTTTGGATTTTTTTTAAGAACTGTTACGACGTACCATTTGTTATGTATATTACGTACCATTGTTTGTTGTTTTACCGTACCTAAATATATTATGTGATACAGTCCGATTGGACATTTATGTTATGCAGTATCTTTGTGTATTTATGTTACGTACCAAGTAACCTGTCTATATGGTACCAAAATATCCTATTATGCAGTACCAATCTAAACTATACAATACCATTTAGAAAGGTTGTCATTTTATCTGAAAATATAGCATCTGCAAAATCGGTTGGTGGCGGGACGTTGTTTGCAATGTGTGAGTATAAAAGGGAGTCTTCTTTACTATTAATCATGAAGCAACGATGCTTATCGATATATACGTATCCCTCGAAAGAAGGTGGTCGAATATCGATTCCTGGCATGCCAGTTATCTAATGTAATATATGCAAACATGGTACCCTAATATATGCCAACATGGTACCCTAATATATGCCAATTTGGTACTTATATGCAAATTTGGTATGCCAATTTGTTACTGTAATATATGCCAACATGGTACTGTAATATATGCAAATTTGATATTGTAATATATGCCAGTTTGATACCGTAATATATGCAAATTTGGTACTGTAATATATGTCAGTTTGGTATCGTAATATATGTCAATTTGGTGCGGTGATATATGCCAGTTTGATACCGTAATATATGCAAATTTGATATTGTAATATATGCCATTTTGATATCGTAATATATGCAAATTTGATACTCTATTATATGCCAGTTTGATACCGTAATATATGCAAATTTGGTACTGTAATATATGCCAGTTTGGTACCGTAATATATGTCAATTTGGTACTGTAATATATGCCAGTTTAATACCGCAATATATATTACAAATTTGATATTGTAATATATGCCTGTTTGATACCGTAATATATGCAAAATAGGTAATATACGTCAGTTTGATACCGTAATATATGTTAATTTGGTACTGTAATATATGCCAGTTTGATACCTAAATACATGCAAATTTGATATCGTACTTTATGCCAGTTTGATACCGTAATATATGCAATTTGGTACTGTAATATATGCCAGTTTGGTACCGTAATATATTTCAATTTGGTACTGTAATATATGCCAGTTTGATACCGTAATATATGCAAATTTGATATCGTAATTTATGCCAATTTGGTAATGTAATATATGAGAACAAAGAGATGGGCATATATGCCAACAAAGTACTGTAATAAAAGCCAACAAGGTACTCTAATATATGCCAACAAAGTACTGTACTATAAGCCAACAAGGTACTGTAATATGGGCAAATAAGGTACACTAAACATACCACGGATGGTACTGTATCGTTTCAGAAATAGGTACCGTATAAATTAAAGTAAGTTTGAATTTAAGACTTGGCTATATTTCATCAGAAACGAAGCATTTAAGAAGATGTTGATGTGGAGAAATAAAGAGACAACTCTGACGTTTTTCTGTCATGACTGGACATATTTATGACATTTTTCTGTATGAGTGGACAGATTTCTGACGTATGAGGTATTAAATCAAATAGACAGCTCATGTGACATGTCATTGGCTTTCATAAAATGTTTGATGTCATATGTAATTTTGGGTACTACAACCGTGTCTGAGATGGTACGCTTACAATAAAAAAAGGTACCCCTACAAAGCTAAGTAAGGTACGTCGTCCCTTAAATATGTGATACGTCATACTAGGGTTAGTATTTTTTGAGATTGTACGAATTAGTTTTTCATCTGGAACCACCCTAAAACACTAATATAGTGTATTAGTTATGTTTCAGATCAAATTAGGTGCATTAGGCCTTACACGCATGAATTAAACTTTCGAACTCCAAGATTCATTAGAATATAAGGATAGAAGCAAGAACATCTTACAACATAATTTGAAAAATCTGGTGAGTCCTACATGTGCGTTTTTTTATATTTTTTCCATGTTATTATTGTTAGGTATTGTCAAAATCATGCATAACAACGCGATCCGCTTAGGAATCTATTTATTTCTGATGTATAACAAATGGTACGGTATACTTGCATATTAGGGTACAATATATGTATACATAGCGATACGGTAAACTTGCAGATTATGGTACTATATATGTAAATGATAAGGTACCTTACTGTAAAAGATAAGCTATCTTACTGTACACAGATGAGGTACTTCATATATTCTATTTATGGTACGGGACATATACACATAATGGTACGGTTAAGCCGCATATTATGGTACTCCGTATGTAAAAGATATGGTACGGCAATATGAAAGACAAGGTACTTCATATCTTCTATTTATGGTACACCATATATTTACATAACGATACAATTAACCTGCATATTATGGTACTCTGTATGTAAACGATATGGTACGGTAATATAAAAGACAATGTACTTCATATCTTCTGTTTATGGTGCGCTATATGTTTACATAATGGTACGGTTAAAATTCATATTATGATACTCTGTATGTAAAATATAAGGTACGATCATATAAAAACATATGGTACTGCATAAAATACGGACAGTCTCATAAAACATATGGTACTGCATAAAATACTGCATATATTACTGTACCACTTTTGCATATCGTAGGGTACCAAACAGGCATATATTACAGTACCAAACAGGCATATATTACGTTACCTAATTTGCATATCATAGGGTACCAAACGGGCATATATTACAGTAACAAATTTACATATATTACGGTATACTTGCAAATTAGGATACTGTATATGTTAACATAATGATACGGTAAAGCTACAGATTATGGTACTATATATGTAAAAGATAATGTATGTGACTATGCGGGATATATGTAAAGATAAGGTACTTCATATATTCTGGTTATGGTACAATATATTTATACATAATGGTACGGTAAACTTGCAGATTATGGTACTATATATGTAAAAGATAAGGTACGTTAAGGTAAAAGATAAGGTACTTCATATATTTTGATTATGGTACGGTAAACCTGCACATTATGGTACTCTGTATGTAAAAGATAATGTACGCTAATATAAAAACTTATGGTACTGCATAAAATACAGACAAAGTCTCATACAACTACACAACAAACGACATCAATGAGTCTCCAAACACTCTCATTCACAAGACAAATATCTTAACGAACATAAATAGCACAGTTTCCAAACAGTCTCATCCCCAAGTCAAATAACTGAACTTAAACAACAAAGTCTCCAAACAGTCTACGTGCCAAATTGGGACCGGTTAAACTCTGGATCCACGGTCTTCTTTCATAGATACTCATACTTCCGTGCCCAACAACAGAAAATGAGCTTGCACAATATAGAAAAGACATTAACGCAGAACTGCAACACGGCCGACGAAAATATGTACAATGTTAAAACTTACGAATGCTCTAGCGGCCCAGGTCATCTTATGCGAGGCCATCAGACCCGAACGTAGATAAAAAAAGTGCAGGACGACACCTGTAAGAAAGCTCCGATATGTCCTGCGGAGGCATTTCTGCAAAAAAGTAAAACTGCTAATAAGCAGTACCATTTTATACACACACGGCGTACCAATTTGCCCAAACAGATGGTACCAAATACAGTGTTCGTGTAATACCAAAACAAATTGACCCCATTCGAAAAAACCCAAATCGATCCACTCCAAAACTCCCAAATCGACAACAATCAGTCCACCCATTCGAAGATACACGCACAAAGTTACCACACTAAACTGAACCATTCCAAAGAACCATAATCGAATAACAAATCGATGTCATTCGAAAAACACGTAGCTATTGTTACGAACATTAACCAAAAATGCTTAAACCCAACGAATAACGGCAAAATCAAACTAGATACAAGCTTATTGGTAACTGTAATACCACTACGAAATGCCACGACGTACTGTAATGAAGCAAACGACTTACCTATCGATTTCAGAAGGGGAATACCACGACGAACGAGAACCCACGACGTTGAATCTGAAGCAAAAACAAACACGGGTCGATTTCTGGGAGAAAGATGCGCGATTTGGGTTGGTTTGAGATGGTGCGATTTTTTTTTTTAAGAACGAACGTGAGGTGAAATAAGAAACTAGGTAAATGATGTAATAAATCAGTTATATCAGGGGTAAATCCGTCAGTTAGGTACCTATCAGTAAGATAAAATTCAAGTAGGTACCTAGGTTAAAAATAAGTCTGACAAGGGACTGAACTGTTTAATTTTTATTGATGTAGGTATTTAAGTGTTGAATCCCCTTAAAATAATTGGCTTTAAAATTTCAGTTTCGAAAACTTTTGATTTAGTCGAGAAATTTTGTGAGGTATCAAAATAGTGATTATCGAAAACTTTGGGTGTAAATGGAAAATTTTAAATTTATTTTTAATACTTCGGAAGAATTATCAAAACTTTTTATAATATGCCAATTTGAATATTGAAAATGTCTTGCTTTGAATATCGAAAATTTTATCGAAATGTTTAGCTTTGAAAATTTTCGAGTGCTTTGTGAAATAAGATTTTGTTTGATATAATTTTCGATTGTTAAGTTTTACGATTGGTTACTGTTTTCAATCGTTAAGTTTTTTTTATTACTAGTTTTTCGATTATGTGTCTTTTTTTACTATTAAGTTTTTCGATTGTTAAAAGAAATTGAATGATGAGAGTCAATTGTTTTCGATGCTTTACGAAAAAAATAGTTTGAAATGCTTTATGAAAGAGAAGTTTTTCGATCGCCAAAAAAAACATGATTGCTGAAAATTTTTCTATGGCTTCAGAGAAACGTTTTATGCGAGAGTTATGTGAGTGTAATGCATTGATGAGTAATGATTATGAATGTTAATTGTTTTCAATGATGAAGTAATGATTACTTACATTGGGAATTTTGCGTAAGGATTCACGATCAGACTTTCTCGATCACGAATCTTTCGATCATGTAAATAGTACTTCTCTCGATGACTTAATTTGTCCATTTTAGTTTTCTATTTGGTTTTGCGATTTAAAAGTTTTCGATCATGTGAATAGTAACCTATCGAGAAACTTAATGTCGAGAAACTTATGCGATCGAAAATTGAATAATAACCTATCAAGAATTACTTAATTTCACACCTATCGAAAACAGTGAACAACATACAATTTGGTTTCCGTCGAAAAACAGTGAACATCAACTCAACGAAAGCCAAGAAAACAAGTTTAGCTCAAAATCACTCAAAAATGTCGATTAAACATGGGTAATCGCACAGAAATGATCGAAACCAGTTTCTAACGCATGATTAAAGCAGAAAACATCAAAATATGTCAAATATTTCCATAAATTGATTAATTTCACGAAGAACACCAAGAACACAATTTATCACAAATCCGACCGAAAACAGCAAATTACTCTACCAAAGTCCGGCTAATCGATCGAAATCATGCAATTGAAAAGAACAAACACTCAATTTAGCACAATCAAAGCATCATCAATTCAATTTTCGAAAAATCAGATTAAGGTCGCGAAGAACATTTTAGCTCAAATCTTCAAAATTCGCACAATTTACGTTTCGATCAATCAAAATTCAACCCAGACTAGTATAAAACAGTTGATCGAAGTCTAAAAACAACACATCATATCAAATTTTGAAGAATCAAACCTAATTATTTCGATGAACAGTGCGCGGCAAAAATATGAGAAACAGATTCTATAAATCCGAAAATTCAATCCAAATCGTAACACGCTCAGCTATGATATCAATTGGTAGGTCCTCTTTTATCCAATCTAGATCGAATTACGAAGAATCGGATAGTAAATCTGAGGAATTCGAGCACTTACGCTTGAGATTTACCTATGTTGAGGTTTGATAGAGAAATGACGTTGAAGAACACAAAGGCGCTAAATTCGTCTCTCTAAAATTTCCAATTCTACTCTTCGATCTGAAAACCATACAAAGCACACTCCTAATTTTCTAAGGAGTTCACTTATATAGACCATCTATCATGGTCTATTTACATAAGTAGCCCTATAATATGACTAATTACAATTTAGCCCAAGACTACTTATTTGCATAGTAAGACACGATAACTAGACGAGAAGACAGACGGGAATACAATAAAGTAGTTCCAACAAACCCTTTGGAGGAAGTAGACGAGAAAAAGAACTTGCCTCGTTCTTTACGGTTAATCTAGGAAAGAAGATATGTGTGACGATCCTCGTTTTCTAATTAGGATTAGTGGCGGATTTCCGCAAAGTAAGTCGCGGAAGACCCGTCTAATGAAATCATTTCCTAAAATATAATATAATACAACAAAATATGATTCTACATAGTAACATCTATACAGAAGGGCGTAGCCCCAAAATGTCAAAAGAACAAAAACCCTAACGCCGCTCCACAGGCCTTTATTCATGTACCGCCCTGCCCTAAAAAGTCCGTGGAGCACAGCCACCAGCCGCCTTAGTCTTGACGCGTACCGGCGTCAGTCTCAGTACCTACAACACGTAAACACTGAGCGATTTGCCCAGTAGGTGAATAAAATGCATGTATGCAAGTGTGCACTCAATCCCGATCCCAATATCTCACAACATGATATAATGCACACTCTATCTTTTCTCACATTCCTATTTCACACCAAACAACACAGGGCCCTAGGTTATGCTCGGCACCATCGCGCGCAATAGACTACTGGGAGGCCACCCCCAAGTCTCGCGGCAAGCTACGCCGGTGGTGCACTGATCGATCATGTCAATGGCCACCTACCAGGTCGTATCTCCCGCACCAAAAACAAAAATCCCATCCGGCGGTATGCACCTCGAATTGATCACGTCCGAGTAGACAGATCGATCACGTCTGTCTTCGCCAAGTGCCCTGCAAGCCCAACCTCGACTCCGCTACGAGTCACAAATCACAATCATCTTACTCTACCCCGTACGTCAACATCTCAATCATCACCGTCTTAATACGGTGTAACCAATCTCTCGCCTGACGTGATATGCATGTGCCATGTATACACATGAAATCTCATAAAACCATGATCCATATAAAACGTACGTGAAACGAGTAAAACACGCAAATTACGTAAGTCACATCAAACATAAAATTCATTGAATCACATGAAAGCACATAATCACGTATGTGTTTACGCATTGTAGATGGATGATCCACCTACATGTCCTCCCGCTATGATCAAATAGAAAATATGGTGGAGTCTCTTTAGATGGGTCCTCTGGATATAATAGATATTATTAGTATCTGTACTAACCTTCGAGCAGTTTAGTCTAAGATAATTACATTAGAAATTATAAAAATATTCTAAGTATGACCTAGATCGCCCGACTTATGGTCAACTCTAAGTCAACATCCGATTTTATGTTTAACTTAACTTCGTTCAATTTATCTTATAAATCAATATATTATATAACTCGCGAAAGCTTATTACTGAAGGCATGTTTCGCCCGATTGGTTTGGTTTAGAAATCGTCCGATTGGTTGTGGTATAATCAATGTTCATTCGGTCGATTCTTCATTATATCTTAAATCGCCCGATTTAACATGTTTAGAGGCTAAAATCGCCCAGTGTCCATCATCCTTGAATCGCCCGATTCCTTGATTTGCCTAGCAACACAAATCGGTCGATTGCATGGTAAATCGCCGAGTTCTTTTATGTGATGACAAATCGCCCGATTGCATGGGCTAAATAGCTTCGCCCGATTGGAGGCAATTACAATCTCAAATCGCCGAAATCTTCATAAAGTGGAATCGCCCGATTCCAAGCATGGCATTCCTCAACTCGCCGAGTGATGAAGTATGATTCTGGGTTTCGCCCAATTTGCCATGGCTTTCAATCGGCCGAAAACTTCATGCAACTTCATTCCTTCGATCGAATAATCATCACATCGCCCGATTGGCTCACATACCTTTGCTCACTTTCGCCGAGATTTTCTTCACTTATAAGTCGCGCGATAGTCCACCCAAAATTTGGTTTCGCCGAGACCTTCATAAGGTATAATAACCCGATTGATTGCCTTCTTAATCGCCCGATTCCATACCATCATACATCGCTCGATTGTTCATAGTACTTGTTATTCGATCGAAACTTGATATTCCCAGCTATTTTAATAGCTGCCTCCTTCTTTATAATCATAATTCCTATCTTACAATTTTTTCCAGCCATAATACACAACATCTTAGGCAGCTATATTAGTATTATCATACTAAAAACCCTAAAATCAGTACTTAGTCTCAAAATCGTGATTCTTGCTACAAAACAGACTAAACCCTGAAACTAATACATCTTGAATCTCTATTATTCTTAAGTTGTACAGAATATAAGTCATATATATATTTATTTATATAACGTACAGATTAGGATTAAAAGAGTATACCTCTCTAAAGCTTGAATTCAATTATGGTTATGTGAGTACTCGTTTTCTCTACTTGCTTCCGTTCCAACCGTCCTTTCTTTTTTGGCATTTTCTTATTCAATGGCCTTATATTATCTATGAATCTCGATAAGCATTGAGTTATAAAAAGTATTTTGATGGGACATAAGGTGACGTGCATTCCCTTAACCCTAAGTAACCTACTAATAGTTATCCCTAATACTTTACTTGGGCCTACGTAAACATATCATATAAGCCCACTTTACTATGACAATCCAAATCTATTCTTATTTGTATTACTATTATTATAAAATTTCGAATTCTCTATACATAATATAGCTCTAATTAATAATTTTTCCTTACCTTAAAATTATATTTTATACGAGATTATTTATAAGTCCCGACTCAAAGCTACTCGATTGATTGTCCTAATAGCACACAACCACATATAAAATTGCATCACGTAGTATGAAATCATCTAGGAACATAACATGTAATCATATAAACACATATTTTGCACATAAATTCACAGATAGCTTGTTCATAAAATTTGGGGTATTACAATATGAGAGGAAGACAGACGGAGATGCAAGAGAAGGATGGCTAGCAAAATAAGAAGACTGGACGAGTTAGGCGTCAGTTGACTGCGAGAGTTGTGGTAGTAATTACAAAGGTCGACCAAGAAAGCAGGTAAAGGAAAGACCCATGATTAACCTTCGGGAGGACCAAGAAAGCAGGTAAAGAAAATATGAAAACCTTCAGGTGGACCACTGACTACTTACCGAGGCCCGGGGATTCGTACCTCGAAGGAGAGGGTCATTCCCACTCGATCCATGATCACAGGGATTTGAGCTTCGGCGAGAAAAAGAAATTCTCACCTCAAGCCAAGGGACTGCTATCGACGTACGAAGGTCTCCATTTGAGATGTCCACTTCATTAAGGCCTGAGAATGTTCCTCTTCGTCGTTGTATCCTACAAAGCGGTGAGGATGGAAAATATCCATATCAAAAAAATCTTGCAAGGCAGACGCCATGCGCTAGAGGGGGAGGAAGGCGAAGAAGCAGAACCAGTAAAAGCACCCCATTGTCGTTCCCAGTAAAAGAAGGCATAAAATAAAATTGGGTAGAGAAAGAGAAGGACTGACCTGACAAATCCGAAGAGGAGGAGGATGTTGGCCGGACGTGGATGGCGAAATCAGGAGGAGGGAGTGATCGCCTCCGCTTAAAAGCCGGAGGGGAAAGGAGAGGAGAATTAACCTTAATAAATGTGAAAGGTACTCTACATAAAATAGGAGGAAAAGAAAGAGGAAAGAGGAAAGAAAATCAAAGTCGGAAAAGGAAGGGAAGCGAGAGCAGAGAGAAGCGGAGAGGAAACGACAAGTCCTTAGATGATCAACACGTGGCAGGATGGATGTGATAATAGCGGTTCAGTATTTTTTCCCGCCCAAGGGCGACGTGACGCATAAGGAGGTCGGCATGTGGGTCATGAAGAATTTAGAGGGCATTGGAAATATTCTCCATTCTCGAGGAAGGGAGGAAAAGTTGCTCGGGAAACAGAAGAGCCTCCACGAGTTAATTTACAGATAACTGACGTCCAAAGGCTCGGCTACATTCTCCTTGAACTATTTGAGGGGAGACTATTGTTGCCCCAGGACCTTCGGCTAACTGTAAAATAAACCGCGCACTAGAAGGTGTGACGAGGAATGCGGGAGGGAGTGGTAACCCTGAGGCCGGCCCACGAAGAACCCGAGAGGGATAAAGGAGGGGCTGAAGATTATCAGAAGGGTGGGTCGAGGTAGAACAAGGAATTCTCCTCCCGAGAGAGGACGTCAAGGTAGAGCAAAGAGGTTTTATGGAGAGAGGAGGCTGTTGAGGTCGAGCAAGGCAGTTTCTCCTGAGAGGAGGACGTCGAGGGCGTGTAAGATTATCACTCTTGAGGGGAGAATCAGTGATGGAATCAGGATTTATGATGTGGGGGCTCGAAAATAATTATAATAAAGAACAACAAAAAATTTTGATGTCACGGCCATACATTTATCGATAAAGAAAAGGCTAAACTACATTGTTAAAAGTAGTCTTCGGTAAAAGAAGTCTCCGCGGTCCCATATTCTGAAATTTTCGCAAAACTGTTTCATTTCCAATACTTGCAAATGTTTCTTTTTCGATGTAACCCACCAACAAATCTGAGAGAAAGGCATCACCCATCTTATTACGTAAATCATGCTTGATAATTTTCATCGCAGAAAATGATCTTTCGACAGTAGCTGTTGCAACCGGCAAGACCAAAGCCAATTCTAGAAGTCGGTATACCATATCATAGGTAGTGTGATACCCCATTTCAACCATCTTCTTTCCAAGTTCTCCAATATCCTCAAGTTCACTAAAAGCTTCGTTCCCCTTCACATTCAAAATATATCGATCCAACTGTATTCCTAAACGACATAAATCAATGTCCGTAAAATCTTCTGAATATAGCTTGCCAAGTTGTAGTAGCCTTTCACGATCAAAATTTCGAAATGAATCTCTTGGATCAAGGGATGAAATGCATAACAACAAGTCTGTGTTGGCTTTAGTAAAACGATCGTCCATCTCATTGAAAAGCTGACAAACAACCTAAGATAATATGACGAAATTATTATTAAAATAATTATAAATACCGATAAACTAAAATATTGAAATAGTAAAGCAAATACCTGATAAAAAACATCAACGCGAAAACGATGAAATATGTTTGTGCTTCATTATTAACTGTCCTCCGAACTCGCCCTGGAATTACATTTTCCATACCCGGTACATGGATCTCGTTTTTGGAACAAAAAGTAATGACCTCCTTCAATAACAAGTCAAACCCAATATCTCTATATTTCTTCAAATCATCCTTCACATCTTGAATAAGTTGCACAGCATTACCTATATTTTGATTCTTCAGCTGCAGGGCTTGTGAAAGTCATGTGTTCTTCCCAATAAATTGAGCATTAAATGAGCAATAAATGCCAATTCAAATGTTTCCATTCTATCTGCCAAACTCAAAGTTGTTCCCCGGCTTTTAGAATCAGTGCCATCCCTAGACAAAGCAATAAGTACTTCCCTCAAAGGATTCCATAACTCTAACAGTCTATGTATTGTCTTAAAATGAGAACCCCAACGAGTATCGCATGACCGCGCTAAACTTATTTCCTGATTTCTGCCCTTTCCTGTCGAAATTTCACCAATCTCCACACGTCTAACATACTCATCATATTGTTTTTGCCTAATAGCATCTTTTCTTTTACATGAAGCTCCAGTAATGTTGACAATCATACCAAGATAATCGAAAAAGTTTCTCACGCTTGCATTTGTTGATGTAGCGACAACTACTAACTGTAGTTGATGAGCAAAGCAATGAATATAAAATGCGCACCTGTGTTCATCTAAAATCTTTTTCTTCAGACCATTAAGCTCATCGTGCATGTTAGATGCCCCATTGTAGCCTTGGCCTCGTAGTTTGAACATTGTTAGTCCAAGTTTCGCAAATAAATTCTCTATAGCACTTTTCAAAGATGATGCGCAAGTATCACTAACATGCACCACTGCAAGAAAGCGTTCGATCACTTCTCCTTGATCATTCACATACCTCAAAACTATTGACTTTTGTTCCTTTATAGAACTATCACGAGCCTCGCCAGTCAAAAGAGAAAATAACTTTTCTCTCATCTCATTCACGAGTATATTTCTTACCTCCGTAGCACAAGCATTAACAATTTCCTTTTGAACTTTAGGAGATGTCAATTGATGATTTCCAGGAACATTACATTTCATCACCCTATTAACTTCCTCATTACGCTCAGAATACCATTTGATAAGTTCCAGAAAATTACCTCTATTCTTTGAACTTGCAGACTCATCATTTCCACGAAAAGTCAACCCTTGATTTACAAGAAATCGGATCACATCAACTACCGCTGTCAATTGAATACGGTAATAGATTTCGCTTTGTTTATTTTGTCGAGACAACATGTATTCCAAATTGTTCCTTCAATTGTTGAATGATTCCAACTGAACTCTAGCATGATTGTGTTTACTGTCGTTAGTTCCTTCATGATTAGGAAACTTCTCTAACGCTTTTTTTTCCAATTTCTGAAACCATGCTCTGTAAATATGTCATCCCCCTTTTTACTACCACTAGTAGGAAACAAATAACACCATAAACAATATGCAACATCTTTCGAAGCACTATATTCGAGCCAACAAAATAGATTATACCATGCTTTCTGAAATTTTCTCATGCACCCACTACTATCTGTTCCAGGAAAATTTGTACCTCTTGGTTGACAAGGACCTTTGGCTAAATATCTTCTCCTTACTTCCTCTCGAATATTAACAGAATATTCGTTAATTGGTTTACGTAACGCATGATCACCAACAATTTCATCTTCACATAATTCAATTTCATCTCGTCCCCTTTTATAACGGATTTCACTTGTATTCACATCACGTGACGGTGAATCGATGCTTTGTTTAGATTTCTTCTGAAAAAAATTTCAATCGAAACATTCCTGTAAAATAAAATAATAAATCATGATAATGAATAAATTAATTTCTTTAACACATAAGTTTTTCTTTGAAAAAGGGGAGGAAAGGAGAATACTTGGATGCCATATGCGTGATGTGTCTGCACTGCAACCACTCAACCAGTACACTGAATCTACAATCGCAAATCACAATCCGTTGTTTGTCTCTCCAAATTGATGGTTTTCCACTTTTTCGTCTATATTCTTTTTTTATTATTATTTCAAGGAAATTGAGCCCAAAGTCAAGTAAGCCCAAACTTAGTTAATTTTATTATTTAAAAGTTGGCCCAATATACAAGTCCAATTAGAAAAATTCCCCAAAAATTAGGTATATGTCATCTTCTTCAACCTCAGACCTCACGTAGCTACGCCATGGAGCTCCACCCTATATCTAGTATATATATCCTTCTGACGCCGGCCGCCGGGGGGTCGGCTGACCCCTCTGACCCCCCTGTGGTTCCGTCAAAGGGGAGAATGGGAGACAAAGGCCGTGGGGAGAACGTGGGAAAACATGAATGACCACGTTGCCGCGCAAGGCCTGAGGACTGGGCGGACGGGGGTAGTGAGCAGGTCATGGAAAAACGGACGAGGTTGGTATAAAATGGTAAAAGTGAACTCATAAAAGGTAAGCAGTGCACAAGAGACCATATTGCACTCCCAAAAACCACTAGTATCCTTTTTTTGAAGAACTGACTTTAGCATCGTAGGGGCATCAACGGAACCACCGGCACCACTCTAACCCGTTGTCTTTTGTGTCACACATAGGTGTTAGGGATGGTCGTTATTTTCCCAGAATTTGTGTCAGGAAGCACGTGGAGGGAGACTTTTCGTGGAATGAATCGAAGGATAGACCACATAACATAACAAACGAAGACATACAAAAAGCATAAAAACAGAGCAGAAAAAACAGAACAAAAAAGCAAACTAAAATACAACATCCCAAATAGGAGAGTACCTCTCGCGTCTGTTACCCACATTCTACAACCACATCGACAGTCCTACAACAAAAGTGAGAATACTAGAAAAAAAAAAGAAAAAAAAATTAATAGAAGAAAAAAAAGGTAAGGTAGTTTCTCCCCCATCCCCACTATAGCATGGGGGAGAGGTTTTTACAATGGGGCTTCCTTGACGAAGCTTGCTGCGGTGGATGGTTGTCGGAGGGAGGTCGCCGCTACTGAGAGGGTCGCGGAGGGCGGTGGTCGGCGAAGGGAACTATGGGGATTTAGAGTTTTTCCCCTATTGAGAGAGAGAGAGAGAGAGATTGATTTTCTTCCACAAACGTTTACCTGAACACATTAGGTTTACCTGAACCGAGAAACAAATGTTTTTCTTTCCTGTTCTTTCTTCTTTGTCTTCTTCCATTCGATTCTTCTACTTTTTCCTATTATTTTCGTCTTCACTATTGTGATCCATGCTTCTTCACGTTGGTTTAATTTAATTTAGAAAAGTCTGTACTTAAAACTAAAAAAAATAAAGGCCAAGTTATTTTTTCCATAAAAGTTGGTCCTTATTAGAGCGGGGGTCAACTTGGCCCGTGGCCCGCGGGACGGTCCGCCCCGCCCCTCCAAAAGGGCTGGGCTGCATTGTTTTAGGCCCGCCAAAGAGCGGGCCTGAACGAGCCAGCCCGGGCGGGCCGCGGGCTTGGCGGGGCGGATTTATTAATTATATATAGGGTTAATTCAATTTCAGGACCTATTAAGATGTTTGGATTTGGGTTCAGGCCCACTAGAGTTTGGTTTAGGAATAAGGACCAACTTCTCGAAAAATCCAGTGATCAGGCCCTAAAATGATACGAAAAGACATATTTAACCCTGACATATGCAAAAATTACGTTGGATACCTGAATGATCCGATAACATGTTTCCAGACAATTATAACGATTTTGCGCTGAGAAAAAACACTTCCTTTCATTTGCATAACAAACAGTCTTTTACTGAGTACCATATGTGTCTGTTTAGTAACAAAAAATGTCGCAGAAGTAACACATCATTCAAAAATAATACCGCTTCGTGCAACATCATATGTTAATGTGTTATTGCAGAAAGCGGTATTATTTTTGAATGATGTGTTACTTCTGCTACATTATTTGTTACTAAATAGACATCATATAGTACTCAATACAAGACTGTTTGTAATCCAAATGAAAGGAAGTGTTTTTTTCAGCGCAAAACTGTTATTATTGTCATATAGGATTTATGGTTTAGGGTTCGGTATTGTTTTTGAATTATGTGTTACTTCTGCGACATTATTTGTTACTAAATAGACAACATATGGTACTCAATACAAGACCGTTTGTTATCCAAAGGAAAGGAAGTGTTTTTTCAGATAATCGTCGTATGGTAATCATTAGCTTTTCGATTGCCCGTGATCCTCTATTTTTGAACCCTGAGAAGGGTTTATTGAACCATTCTTGAACCCTTCTTGAACCATCCACCCGACCACCCCCCTTGTTTCCCTAGATAAAAAATTCATCATTATAGGGAGCAATGCTCCTATAATACATTACCAATTTTCAATCTCGAAACGTGTAATAAGATCGAAAAGTTAATGATTCGATCTTTTACAGGATAACACCAATGATCGAAAAGCTAATGATTTTTCTTAGACCGAGAGAACTCCCTATGAACTTTGGAATGATAAAACAACTAACATAGGTTATTTCCATGTATTGGGGTGCAAGTGTTTTATTTTAAATGATAGGGATAAGCGAGGAAAATTCGATTCCAAAGTAGATGAAGTGATATTCCTAGGTTACAGCCTTCATTCCAAAGCTTTTCGAGTGTTTAATAATAGGAAGAAGACTGTTCAAGAATCTGTGCATGTTACACTTGATGAATTTCCTAACGCAGATGCTAGTGAGGAAGGTATAGTTGTGTCTCCTGCAGGTATACATGTTACTGACAAAGAAGTAAACGCAATTCCTTTGGAACTAGATGTTATGTCAGAGGGACCTGAGGCTTCAGACGAACAACAGCGCAGAAAATTTAAACACGCCTCCAGCCACCCCACTGAACAGGTCATAGGGAATATCACTTCAGGGATCAAAATGAGAGCAACTGCACGAAATGATATTGCTGCGGAATCACATGACGTGCTGTTGTCAACCATGGAACCTAAGACAGTGAATGAAGCTCTTGACGATGAATCGTGGATGATTGCCATGGAAGAAGAGCTAGCACAATTCGAAAAGATCCAAGTGTGGACTCTTGTGGAAAGACCAAACGACAAGTCCATAATAGGCACGAAGTGGGTGTTTCGCAACAAGCTGGACAAAAACGGTAATGTGACTCGGAAAAAGGCCAGGTTAGTTGCCAAAGGTTATTCCCAAGAAGAAGGTATTGATTTTGAAGAAACCTTTGCACCCGTAGCTAGGCTTGAGTCAATACGCATTTTACTTGCATATGCATCTTTTAAAAGACTCAAGCCTTTTCAAATGGAAATGAAAAGTGCATTTTAAATGGTTTTATAAATGAGGAAGTTTATGTTGAGCAACCTGCCGGTTTTGAAAAAGTAGAATTTTCAAATCACATCTTCAAGTTAAACAAAGCTTTATATGGTTTAAAACAGGCCCCTAGGGTATTGTATGAAAGATTGAGTAGGTTTTTACTAGATATGAGCGTTACAACAAGAACATAGATAATACTATTTTCATAAAATGCGAAGGGAATCACATACTGCTTGTGCAAATATATGTTGATGATATCATATTTGGCAGTACTGACATCACTCTTTGCGAGAATTTTTCTAAGTCCATGCAACAGGAATTTGAAATGAGCCTAATGGGAGAACTCACGTACTCCTTGGATTGCAAATCAAGCAATTGGACACGGGAACATTCATATCTCAAATGAAGTACACGAAAGAACTACTTGAAAAATTCGGAATGGCTGATTCCAAAGTACTTCCCACTCCTATGCATCAGACCGCCAAGATTGACAGTGATGAACAAGGTACGTCCTTTGACCAAACTAAGTATAGAGGTATGATCGGAAGTTTGCTATACCTTACGGCAAGCAGACAATAGTTGTTCTCAGTAAATCCTTTGGATGAAACAGACCTTGAGTGATTATGGTTTAAGGTACGACCAAATTGCTATTTTCTGTGATAGTAGTAGTGCCATTAGTATCACTAAGAATCCCCCACACCACTCACGAACTAAGCATATAGAGTGAAACATCATTTTATTCGAGATCATGTTTAGAAAGGGAATATCAGCGTGAACTTTATAGGAACTAATTATCAATTGTCTGATATCTTCACGAAACCCCTTATTGAAAGTAGATTTTGTGATATTCGCGACCGATTAGGAATTATTGAGCTCAAATAGGAAAGGTGACTAGATTAGTTAATCCTTAGTAATTCCTTGATCTTATCCTTTAGGATTTCCTCGATTTTATCTTTTGATTCTATTAATAACTTTCTCGATTATGTTTTCCTTATCTATCCTATTTCTTTCACTCGTGGGAAGATTATTTTTTGTCTCTAAATAGATTCTCTTCGAGGTTTATGTCAAAATCTATTTTCAGCCGGAAATTCCTTTTAATTTTTTGAACTCTGGTCTTAGTCCTTATTTCCTTCCTTAATCTCCGCGAGATATCCTCTGATCTTCATTTAATTCCATCTAATGGGCAGTTTCCTTATCCAGCCATGATCTTTGAAATTCAACTTTTGAAATCGTTTCCTTATCTGCCTCACATCTAGTCGATATTACATCTCTCTATAATTTCTTTTCATTCTTATCCAAGAAGCTTACGACCTTTATGTAACTACCCACTCTCTTCCTTCTTGAATCTATTCAACCATAAGTCCTTTACTTTATTATTTCGCTCCTCAATCCTTCGATCTCAATCGTGACGAAAACCAAAGGCGCCAGATCTGTCTCCAACAAGAAGTGAAAGGCTGCTCTGATCAAATCCCCAATCTCTCTGAAAGCCACTGTTCGAAATCAGTAAGAAAAAAGGATCAAAAGAGTGACAACGAGCAGGGAACCATAGCTGATCTGAAACGGAGTACCAAGGGCATCAAGGATGATAACAGGAAGAAGTTCGATGAGGTCTCACGGCACCTTATAAGGATTAAAAAGTTTATGAAGGAGATCTCTACGGCTCTGAATATCGTTGAATCCTCATCTGCCTCATCTGATAGTGATTCCAGCCCTTAGAACTACGATCCCTAGTGATCTCCTAGCTCTAGTATGCTAGTTCTCGTCCGCCTAGTATTAAGTTCTTTTATTTTGCTGATTTTTTGGTTGGTAGGTCGTGGTTGGTTGCAGGTTTTTGGTAAAGTTGGTGGTGTTTTAAGTCCCTCCTTTTTTATGCTGAAGGGGGAGAATTTGGGCAATTAATGCCATTTGTTTTGGTTGGTGGCGGGTCGTTCCTTTTGGCCTTTAGTTATCTTGGAATGCGATTAATACTATCGGCTTGCTTTTATATGCATGTGTCTTAATCTCTTTGTGGTGTTTTAAGTCCCTCCGTTTTGATGCTGAAGGGGGAGAATTTGGGCAATTAATGCCGTTTGTTTTGGTTGGTGTTGGGCCGTTCCTTTTGGCCCTTGCTTATCTTGGAATGCGATTAATACTAACGGTTTGCTTCTATATGCCTGTGTCTTATCTCTTTGTGCTTGATCTTGTGATTTATTAAGGATTAAGTAATTCCGCACATAGGCAGGGGGAGCAAACTAATATGATCTGAAAATTTGCGACATTCCATGGTGACTTGTGACACTTTGTATGATATGACCTGGTAATTGCTATATGTTTTTGCTGCTGTGCTTTACATAGGAATATAAGCAATTAGACATTGGGAGCATGCTTTAGAATTTGATAAATTAATTTGCTCTGATCATATGTCACATGCTTTGATACTTAAACATGCTATGTGCTAAAATGGTTTCATATCGAGTGTACTCATATGCTTAAGATAGGCATTAATTACTTGTCATCATCAAAAATGGGGAGATTGTAGACCTTTTTGGTCGAAATTATTATGAGAGTTTTGATTATTCCAAGTAATTATGTATCATGGGGGGTACAATTTAGAAAACTCTATATGTATTATTTATGATGTTTAAGTATGCGGAAATATTCGATTAAGTGATTCAATATGATTTAAATGGTTAAGAAAATTGAATATATGTGATCTTGTGTTTAACTGGAATATAGATGTGATCACCTTGCTATGAACGTTTTCGTTTGGATGGAATATCACTGTGTGCTATATATGGAAAATATATTCTGATAAATGATATGTGAGCTGTATACATGATTGAGTTATATTAGGAAAGAATATCGTTGAGATCACCAGGATATGAACGACTGCATATGGAATATATATTCTGTTAAGTGATATGTGAGTTGTACACGTGATTGAGTTATTTTAGGAAAGAATATCATTGTGATCACTCGAATATGACTATGCTATATATGGAAAATATATTTTGATTAAGTGCTTACATGTGATTGATCTATTTTAGGAAAGAATATTATGAGATATCTGTTGAGTGCAATATTATTTGACTTTTAAATCAGTGAATCAATGATCTACCTTTCCTTATGCGACTTAGGATTTGTATTTTGGAAAGTGATTAATTGATTGGACTTATATATGGTAATATGCTGATTGAGTCTATTTGTGGAATGTGCTGAAATCGGATGAGATCACCATGCATAGAAAGTCTGTCTTTACTTTATACTCAGTAGATCAAATCTTTCCCTGTGCGATTTGGCTAACATATTTTAGGAAAGAAATCAGTTGATTGAGCTTACTATTGATAACATGCTGATTGTAACTATATATGGAATGTGCTGACTAACGGATGAGATCACCACAAAAGGAAATTAAGATTCTGGTATTTATGGTAAATGATCATGTTTGACCGTTGAGCTAAATTGGTTTATTCTTGGCATGATTCCTTGGGTTAATGCATGTGATTATTGAGCTTTCTCTTGTATATTTTGTGCTTAACTTTCCTTGTGAAGTGTAGAAGCTATTCGTGGTCTATGTAGAAGATAAACACTTCACATTGAAGGGTACGAAACGAACACACAAGCCGTCGAATTCCTTAGAGTGATTGAGCGTTAATTTGCGATTCATTCGTATTTGTGTTGAGCTTTAATTTGCGAATTCAGTACCCGTAAGCGATCTTTAGCAAAACCCTACCCTAAACCCTTGTCTTCGGACGTGATTTGTCTACGGACGTGTTGAAGCACACAAACGAGCACGAGTGGAGTCGTTCGCACGTGGAGGGACGAATTTGGTGGGTTCGGTGGCCCTTCGGTAGCAAGCTGCATCCAGTCGGGGAATTGATTTCCTGAGTAAACGACGTGGATCGAAACTTGGCGTGCGGCAGCCTAGAACGAGGTCTAGTATCCATAGTGCTTCGGTTGTGTAAGGGTCGATCATTATGTAACCATAACCCGTAATACTCAGTGATTGATTGGAACTCTTGGGGAGATCACAGCCCAAGGACGAGATTAAACCCCGGTTGGGAATATAACCTGTATAAATACTCGTCTCACTTTACTTTCAGTTATTTACTTTTCTGTGAGACAAACCCGGAACGCATGCAAGTAACTGGGCAATATCTTTGAAACGATTTCTGGAATTAATGTAATATTTTGTGAACAGGGTTAGGGAGATAACGTTGATACTCTTACTGCTTTCTGGGAAATAACGTACTCTGCAATATCTTCTCAAAGAAAAGTATTTTTCAAAGAAGAACAAGCCAAATTTTTTTATAGCCTAATTCACCCCCCCCCCCCCCCCCCCCCCCCCTCTTAGGCATATTGTACACTTCAATTATTATTATTTGGAAAGTTTACACTTAAATACCCCAAAAGTATAAAATATATCATATCAGTCCCTTGTCAACAATTTTTTATATGAAGGTATCTAGTAGAATAATTTTTTGCACATGTGGACAATTGACTGACATCACATTAGAAATTTAGATACCATAGAAGGTTCTTATTGACTAATGTCGTTACATCCTTCTTTGCTCATGTGAATGTATGTCGTAAGCTCTGTCATGTCTTCACTGCCCGACTAATATAAATTTCGCTCAGTCACGTCACATGATAAAATATTCCTTTTTCGTTCCATGAACAACCCGTTAAGCTCACAGCGCATGTTGGATGCCCCATTGTAGCCTTGGCCTCGTAGTTTGAACATAGTTTCGCAAATAAATTCTCTATAGCACCACTGCAAGAAAGCGTTCGATCACTTCTCCTTGATCATTCACATACCTCAAAACTATTGACATTTGTTCCTTTATAGAACTATCACGAGCCTCGCCAATCAAAAGAGAAAAGTACTTTTCTCTCGTAACTTCCTCAATACGCTCAGAATACCATTTGATAAGTTCCAGAAAATTACCTCTATTCTTTGAACTTGCAGACTCATCATTTCCACGAAAAGCCAACCCTTGATTTACAAGAAATCGGATCACATCAACTACCGCTGTTAATCGAATACGGTAATCGATTTCGCTTTGTTTATTTTGTCGAGACAACATATATTCCAAATTGTTCCTTCGGTTGAATGATTCCAACTGAATTCTAGCATGATTGTGTTTACTGTCATTAGTTCTTTCATGATCACGAAACTTCTCTAACGCTTTTTTTTGGTTTCTGAATCCATGCTCTGTAAATATGTCAGCCCCCTTTTTACCACCACTAGTAGGAAACAAATAACACCATAAACAATATGCAGCATCTTTCGAAGCACTTTATTCGAGCTTGTAGAATACGATTTTAATTGTGCATTGATTTAATTACCTGTCCTTGTAATTAGGGGCTTGATGTATAGTTGTCCTTAGTTTAGGACTTAGTTTGTAATTTATACTACGCTTGTTTGGTATAAATAGATGTCCAAATATTGAACTAATAGAGAAGATTTTAGAAATTGATCCGAAAGGCTTGCAATTCGATTTCTAGAGCGAGAAACAGCAAATATCTTCTCTCACTACTCGAAATTCTCTCTCGAGCTCTCCAAGAAGGTTTTCGATCGAAATCTCAATCTCCACGATTCTTATCGATTCCTTTAGAATTCATGCCTAGGATCATAGAGTTGATAAATTAGGACCTAACAATTGGTATCAGAGCAGATTCGTTCTGTTTTGAATCAAAATTGTTACAATTCGGATCGAAAATTTTATTCTAAAACTGTTCCGTGCGAAGAACTGTTTTGGCGCGAAAATTGATTTTCGATCTTATTTGCTAAATTCCGTGCTAAATTGGCTTGAATTTTATGTTTTTGTGCTTATTGTAGTGATATACATTGAGTGCGATTAGATTCGTAGCTGTTTGCACTTCATTAGCAGTTTGGATTAATCTGAAGTTACTGCTCATGCGAAGAACAGTTTGAACACGTTCTGATTTTGATTAAATTCGACATGTTTTGCTTCCCACGTGTTTAATTGTGTGTTCGTGCGTTTTCATCATCTGCTTACGAGCAATTACCTGCAATTTCATCGTCTAATTCACCGTTTTTTGCTTAAATTTGTGTTAACTGTATTCTGTGAATTTTTGCGATAATTTCAATTTTTCTCGCAAGGTTCTTCATCAGATTAATTTCTCGATCGAAAAACTCTGCGCGAAAATTTTTTTTTCGATCAGAATACTAAGTCAGACCTAAAGTCGCCTTTATCAAGAACGAATTTAGTAGAAAGATTTCTCGAGCATTACTTAGCGAAAAAACGTTTTCGACAAAGACCAATTTTGACTAAGGGAAAATCATTTGCGTCCGAGAAACTTTTCCAGTCAATGAATTTATTTTGACCCAGCGAGAAACTTATTTAACAATACTGTTTCTCCGCGCTCGAAATAAATTCGCGATCCAAATTTTTTCTCGACGAAAAGATTTTGAGCAATTTTTCTCGCTCGCAAAATTTTTTGCTGACGTACTTTCTCGCACGAGAACAGTAACACTGGCAATTTTTCTCGACGAATTAATTTTTTATCAAACTTTAAAGATTGAGTCAAAAATTATTCTCGAAACTAATCTAGAATCAAACGCTACTCAAAACAATTTCTATGAAACAACAAACGAAGATCCTACATCAACTCGAAAAAGAAATGGAAGCCTATTCTCTAGGAAATGATAATCGTCCCACGATTCTCAAGAGAGGCGAATATACAGTCTGGCGAAGCCGATTTCTAAATTTCATAGAGCTAAAGGAACAGGCAGAAGACCTTCTCTCATCATT
Organism: Craterostigma plantagineum; assembly: GCA_027422505.1. NCBI lineage: Eukaryota > Viridiplantae > Streptophyta > Magnoliopsida > Lamiales > Linderniaceae > Craterostigma > Craterostigma plantagineum. Next base: position 159,887 of record JAPQWV010000536.1, read on the forward strand.
TGAGCAAGGTCCAGCTTAGTTCTGGATAAATGTTCCCGGTGACAACACTGCAAATCCTCCAATTCCTGCCTCTAGGCGACTGAAAGAGCCTAGGAAATATACTGCGGAGGAAAGAGTGAGAGCGAAAGCTGACCTAATAGCCTAGAACACTCTTATGCAAGGAATCCCGAATGATATCTATCGACAGATCGATAGTATTCCAACCGCTAAGGGAATGTGGGATGAGCTGCACAAGATGATGCAACGAATAGAAGTCGGTATCAAGGCCAAGAAGGCCAATACTCTCACAGCCTACGACTCATTCAGAGCTAAAGCGGAGGAGTGCTTACATGATCTCTACCAGAGATATCTCACCCTCTTAAATGAGATGAGGAAAATCAAAATCACTAAGACAAACATGGAAACCAACATCAAATTTCTTTCCTCTCTGCCCTCAGAATGGAAAAAGATATCCACTCAGACCAGACATAATAAAGACCTTGAGGAGCTGGATATCCATGCCATGTTTGACAATCTCGCACAGCATAGAATAGTCACAAGAAGAAAGTATTATTTAATGGAACATGAGGAGGCTGAATTAGATAATACCCAATTGAGGGTATTAAGGGGTTATTATTTAATTCTCTCCTTCAAATAATAACCCCAACCAAACACCACTTAAGTTAATCTCAACCCTCCTAATCCCCCTAAAACCCCCCAACCCGTTTGGTTAGCGGAATGGGATTAAATGGTATTACTTTAAGTTGGGTTTAGATAACGGAGGGTATGAGCTTTTTGATGTGTTTGGTTGATGGGATTAAGTAATGATGTATGAGATGTTTGATAGATGAATTTAGATGGTACTAGGTTTAATCATATCTTAATTACAATTTTATCCTTACTTTGTATTGCTGAAGTCGAATAAAGTTAATCATCGAAATAAAACCACTTGTAACAAAGCAACATCGATCTACATATTCCATTGATGCATCTGTGTAAGCCCATAGAATTATGTTATTTATCAAAACACACACAGCTTTTAAAAAAATCCAATAACACACATGAGACGTTATTATTCCAAATCCTGCATCTGTGAAGCATCTTGCTCACCTAGCTGTACTCCTCGCGTCGCACTTGCACCATCGCCATCCCCCACCTCGCTGTGTTAGCACCGCCCACACCATCCATCGCCGGAATCGGTCACAGCCCCACCAAAAGCCGAGCAACTCATCTTAAGCCGAGGAAAACCAAATCTCGCCGGAATTCGCCACCACTGCACGGGGTCGCACCACTGCACGGCCTCGCACCGCCTCGCACGCAGCCCTGAGAGCCCACACCACCCACTGCCGGAATCTATCATATCCCCCAAAACCCTAGCAAACCCACATCTAGCCGAAATTCGCCACCATTGCCGACACCGGCACCACTGCACGTCCTTGCACCATCTCGCACACATCCGAGAGAGAGAGAGAGAGAGACAGAGAGAGAGAGAGAGAGAGAGAGAGAGAGAAAGAAGGAGGAATAGGAATTTTCGTGAAGTGGGAGGCGGCAATAGATCTATTGGGTAAATTAGGAAATTGATATTGAACAAAGGGATAGAATTGTCACAAGAAAGTATTATTTAATGGAACATGTGGAGGCTGAATTAGATAATACCTAATTGAGGGTATTAAGGGGTTATTATTTAATTCTCCCCTTAAAATAATAACCTCAACCAAACACCACTTAAGTTAATGTCAACCCTCCTAATCCCCCTAAAACCCCCCAACCAACTAGTGTGTGCAAATTAGTTTGTTATTTTTAACAATTTTTATTATTAAATGAGTTATTTAAAACTAAAATTTCAATTGAGAATATTAAGGTCAAAAATTTAACTAACCGTTACTTTCTATCACGACGGGTTTAGCAGTGGAAGATTCGAAAAGGGCTAACCCACCTTTTGCCAGACTGGTATGTTTAGCACAACCAACGTGTGTGCGTATATATCAACTTATTTTATATTTTGAACATTTTATATTATTAATTAAGTTGTTTAAAAAAATAAAGTTTTATTTATATATAAACATGTAATAAATTAAAATATCAACTGTAAAATTGTAATTAAGCAATTAAGGTTACAACTGTAAGTGAGCAATTATCAAATTGACAAACCATAGTTTTTTTGCATGCTATACTGGTTATATAAGAGTATAGATTCATGACTTTGTTGAATGTTAGGTTGTCATAGTATTATTATGTTTTCCTTAGATTTGGAGCTCTCCACGGGCATCGGCCATCGCTAGGGGTGTGCAACCGGGTTCGGGTTTCAGGTACCCGACCCAACCCCATCGTGTTTTTACCCGAACCTTGCAAAAAATCGGGTATCAAGGTATCGGGTTCGATACCCGATCGCTATTATCGGGTCGGGTTTCGGGTAGCTTTGAGCTACCCGAACTACCCGATCGGGTACCCGATTCGGCCAAATAAAAAAATATATTGTAAGTTAGGCCCAATATGAAGAAGTCTTGCCCAATAATCAAATTAAATAAAAAAATAATAAGAACAATAGAAGTAGATTTCACGTGTTTGGACTTTGGGAAAAAAAAGACAATAGAGCAGAAGAAGAAGCTCGAGCTCGTCACCACCTCCCTTACATCCTCTACTCGACTCAATCTCACCGGCTTACCACCCACCGGCCGCCATCAACCAGCCGACCACCATCATCATCCGCCAATCGCCCGTTAGCCATCAAATTCGTCCAAAACCGGTATAAATTCTACGAACCCTAATTTTCTAGTTTCGAAATTGTTGATATTTTTTCAATTTTTAGGTTTCAAAGATGAATCATTGATGTTCCGGTTAATGTTACATTTTTGGTTAATTATTATATTATAATATATTTATCTTTCTATTCCGTTAACGTAAATGCTCTCAAATAAATTGGTGCGGCGGTCATCAAAATTACTATTCTATTCTTAATTCTAAAATCTCGCATATATCATCAAAATCATATTTTATATCTTAAAAATAATATAATATTAAACTTAATATTACAATTTCACCGAGGGAAAATATAAAACTGGGTCACTAAGTATGTCAATTTTCGATTTTGGGTCACTATGTTTGCCAGCTACAAAACTAGGTCACTAAGTATATACTCCCTCCGTCCCGCTAATTTTATCACATTTTTCCATTCCGGGCGTCCCAATAATTTTATCACCTTTCCTTTTTGGGTAAAAAATTAAACTCCATTTTAAATGTAATTAGAGGGAAAAGTAAATGGTGGGAGTAATTAAGAAAATTTTTATAAATTTAAACAAGTTGTTTATATCTAACACACTGTACTATATTATTATAATAATGTCATCTTAATCTGCGTGCCCAGCAACGTACGTGATAAAGTTGCTGGGACGGAGGGAGTATATAGTAACAAAATTGGGTCACTGACCTTTTTGTTCTTATTATATACATACTTAGTGATCCAAATTTGTAACTTTATACATACTTAATGACCTATTTTTGTTACTATATACATACTTAGTGACCTGGTTTTATAACTCGTGCCCCAATTTTATTACTATATACATCCTTAGTGACCTTGTTTTGTAAATGGCAAACATAGTGACCCAAAATTAAAAAATGATATACTTAGTGACCCATTTTTTATAATATTTCCTTTCACCTATTAAAATTAACTTAAAATATAAGTTAATGTTATATATTTATATTTACACATTGAGTGTGCAGAAAATACTAGTGAAAGTTAAGAATTTTGTAAGAAAAACCCAATATATATACATATATATCTCAATTAATTCAGAATTCATAAGGAACTATCATCCTCTATATTAGATCGTCTTCGTAGTGTGTTAGTTATTGTGATTTCTTTCCATTTGGGGAAAATTAAATTTAAGATGCAGCCTCAATTTCGAATTTGGTTGACAATAATCACAATGAAAGACACATCAACTCATAAATCAAATCCTCGGTAATTACATGTATAGGAAATATTTCAAGCAGGGTTTTCATGGCCGGACTGGATCGGACCGGCCGGTTCCGACCGGAAACCGTTGAATCGGTCGGAATTTCGATCCGGTTTAAGTTTACAGATAGCTACCCGATTTACTGTTTGTATCAATATATGTGTAACGACCATACCTTTCTATGTGTGCATAGAGTACCATGTCACGCATTTATACAGTACCTTATACAGTTGTTATAGGGTACCTAAATGTGCTAGTACGGTGTACCATTTTCTCAACGCATTACGTACCACAATACGATGTTATATGATACCTAAATCTGCTAATAAGGCGTACCTGCGGCGGATCGGGTACCTATGTGCAAAAAAAATTCTATTAGGTACCTACATATCAAAAAATCGTGGCAGTGTACTAAATTACAAGTTTTTATCCAAATGTTTATTTATGTGTAAAGACCCCTAAAAATTATTTAATTTAGAAAATAAACTACAAACCAAAATTCTAAAAAAAATTAAGAATACAAAAAATTTAAATCATGAAATTTAAATACCTATAAAATCAACAATAAATAAAATTAGACTATATATCAGAAAAAATGTTCTAATAGTAAAATTATGCGTAAAATAAGATTAATTTATTTAAAGTAGAATAAAATTATCATACATATTTTATCACACTATGTTTTAAATTATGTTATTAATTTTTGAACAATGCCCTCCTTCTTTAGAAAATTTTAAAGTTTTTATTTAATTATTGTAATTCATTATAACAACAAAACTTTATTTATTCATTTATTAAGAATGTATATTTAAGTTTAAAACTTACATATACATTATAAGTTTCTAAATTTAAGACTTGCGGTTCTGAAAAAATTAAATTAAAATTAATATTGACAGGATTGAAATTAGGGAGGATGTCAGTTCAGGCCCCCATAAAGTTTCGATATACCAGTCAGTCCCTGTCAGAAAATGGTTAAGTTTAAGGGACCTACTTTTTGTAAAAACTGACTAAAGGACCCAAAAATATACATTGACGAAAATGCCCCTTGCCCTTTTTTTCCAGCGGAACTCGCGACAGCTGTTTTGGTTTATATGAAGTGTTACTTTTACTTCTTTATTTGTTACACAGGTACAATATATTGTTACTACAGAAAACAGGTAGGTTATTTTTAAACAATATAGTGTTATTTTGCTACTGCAAAACGTTATCAACAAATTTTTTTTTCATTTAACGATCGAACTCATTTTTCTTCCACTGAATCGAGCAAAACAAATTCGACTGCCCCATCCAACCGATTCGACGTGTCATGTTGGATTCATTATGACTTTGACGACGCACGAGGTAGTTGCTTGTCTAATTAGGGTGCAAATTCGAGAACATAATGGTTAATCGAATCTAGATTTGGACATAAATTGCAAGTAATCGGTATAAATTCGAGGTACCCATGAGAAATCGAGGTCTATTTTACCTTATTGAGTCAAAAACACCGATATTTATGCAGTTTTGATCTGCTTTTTAGTGTCGTGATTTTCGTCATATTGCTCGCGGTGCATTTGCTAGAATGCAGAATGTGTTATTTACAACGAATAGATAGTTATTATCGTTCAGTGGTACGTTACTATTAAGTTATATATGGTTATTAAACATAAAGCACTTGTTATTTTATTTTCTGCTATAAGTATTTCTTTTTTACACAATTTAGGGAAAACATAATATCCGCTTCTTGCAAGTAATCGGTATAAATTCGAAGTACCCATGAGAAATCGAGGTCTATTTTACCTTATTGAGTCAAAAACGCCGATATTTATGCAGTTTTGATCTGCTTTTTAGTGTCGTGATTTTCGTCATATTGCTCGCGGTGCATTTGCTAGAATGCAGAATGTGTTATTTACAACGAATAGATAGTTATTATCGTTCAGTGGTACGTTACTATTAAGTTATATATGGTTATTAAACATAAAGCACTTGTTATTTTATTTTCTGCTATAAGTATTTCTTTTTTACACAATTTAGGGAAAACATAATATCCGCTTCTTGCAAGTAATCGGTATAAATTCGAAGTACCCATGAGAAATCGAGGTCTATTTTACCTTATTGAGTCAAAAACGCCGATATTTATGCAGTTTTGATCTGCTTTTTAGTGTCGTGATTTTCGTTATATTGCTCTCGGTGCATTTGCTTGAATGCAGAATGTGTTATTTACAGCGAATAGATAGTTATTAACATTCAGTGATACGTTACTAGTTAGTTATATATGGCTATTAAAGATAAAGCACTTGTTATTTTATTTTCTGTTATAAGTATTTATTTTTTACACAATTTAGGGAAAATATAATATCCGCTTCTTGCAAGTAAACGGTATAAATTCGAAGTACCCATGAGAAATCGAGGTCTATTTTACCTTATTGAGTCAATAACGCCGAGATTTACGCAGTTTTCATGTGTTTTTTTAGTGTCGTTTATGATTTTCGTTATATTCCTCGCGATGCATTGCTTGAATGCAAAATGTGTTATTGAAGACAAACATCACGTTATTAACATTCAATATATGTTACTTATGTGTGCGTTATAGTTATTACACATACGACATTTGTTATTTTATTTTATGTTATAAGTATTTCTTTTTCAACACAATTGTGAGCTTTGTTATATTCCTATCGATTCGTTGCTTGTATACAGAATGTGTTATTAACAACACATAAAGCGTTATTACCTTTCAGTGGCGTGTTATGTATGATTGAATTTTTGTTATTAACCGTAAGACTTTGGTTATCTTTGCAAGCAGATGTGTTATATCGTTTTAAAGAAAGGTTATATTCACCAACAGGTATGTTATATTTTTTGAAGGAAAGGTTATTTTCACGAACAGGTATGTTATATTTTTTGAAAGAAATGTTACGTTTTATGAAAGACATGTTAGTCGACTGTAAAGCTTTGAAACTTAAATGAAGACGAAATATTCATACTAACCCATTACAAAAGGTACAAAAGAACTTCCCATAGACAAAACCTTAGCTGTGCAAAATGTAGACGACAAAAGGACCAAAAGAATTGCATCAAACACTAGATTGGTTCTTTGCATGTCCGACGGTTGTGCCCGTTCTTCGTACATCTTCCGCACTTTAGTGTATCTTGTGAAGTCTTCTCATCGTCAACCTTCTCGTACACCTTATCGGGCTCATCGGCCACCTTCTCGTGCACATCCTCTAAAACCACAGGAGCCTCCTCGTACTCATCCTCCAAGTTCTTCGCCACCTTCTCCTGGTTATTCTTGCCCACGTTCACGGGTTCATCCTCAAACATCTCGGACTAATCAGGAGCCTTATCGGACTCATCCGCTTGATGATCGGACTCATCAGCTGCCTTCTCGGCCCCCTTCTCTGACTCATAGCGAACACTCTCATCCACCATGTCAGGGTTCCCAATAGCTTTGATTGTTGTTAGTCCAACAGGCAGAGAAATGTACCATCGTACCTCTTGCTCGCGTATATGAACGGGGTGGACAACTTGGGACGGGTTCAATTTCTCGATCAATTCATCTATTGCTTCTTCAGTGGGTAGTGTATTTGGATCTACCCACCTGATGAACCTAGGAAAAGTGCCAACCTGTCCTTGCTTTCCCAACGACGGAATGTGCTCATACGCCCACACCTACAAAAAGCATATAAGATACATTAAAGGAACAATAATGCATAACAAAAAGCATTGATGACAAGCACTCAATAGACTTACCAACAGGCCGATGGTGCACCCCTCAATGTACCGCGGCTGCTCAAGAATAGACCTCACTAAAAACGAATGAACCGCAGGACCCCAAGCATAATTATCAAATTCGTCAACCCGCTCAACGTATGGAAAAATGAACTCCGGGATGTGGTAATTTGACGTCGGAAACAGAATGCACATACACACAAGGAGCAAATACATGCGGGTAAAATCTTCAACACTAATTCTGTCCTTTTTCGCAGCTAACTCTTCCATTTTTCCAATAACATCACTCCTAGATAATGCACTCATCTTTCTGCCAGGAAAACATCTCTCAAGGTAGGGGATGTCCTCCACTTTCTTACATTTAAGATTTAAATTCACATACTCCCCTTTGGCTCGAAGGCCCATGAAAACCGAAAATTCAGAAACACAAAATGGTACCAAATTTTTTTCGCCAACTCGAAAACTCTTTGCGTCCGGAGTAAGTCTCTTCAGCACCCCCATCAACCTCCCACCCGGGATCCGGCCTCTGTTTAAGTGGAGGAAGACGGCAAATGGAGTCTTACGCACCTCAATCTTATGGGAACCCTTCGCTCCGTCTAGAATCGGCTTCACCTTGTCAAGGAAGAAGGTCGGCTGACATCTATGTCGTTGTTTGTCCAAATTTCGTTGTTCCGCCGCCGCACCTGCCGTCGCTTCTTCGGCGTGGTCTACCACTGCGATTTCGTCTTTCGGGGAGTTCGTCGGACGATTTTCTTCCGACCCATCGTCTCGACTCTTGGGAGGTGGGATTTGGGGTTTTAGGGATTTGGGGAGTAACGGATTTCGTATGGTATTAGGTTAAGCTACTTCGTTGTCTTTAGGGTTTTAACTGGTATAGAAGAGCGTTGGCAAGGTCTAATAATTTGCACAAGATTCTATAAAAAAAACGTTAACTGTTCTTTTCTGCCAAATACATGTTATTTTCATACACTTTAATGTTGAAGATAAGGAAAAATCTGGTAATAAAAAGCAACAAGAAGTTATTATCTACTAAGTTTATGTTATTAGTTACACATTAAACGTTATTTAATTTATGTCAAACATTTCGATCATTACGAAACCTAATTTATGTAATTTTCATCAATTTTTAGTGTCGTTTGTGATTTTCATTTTATTCCTTTCGATCCATTACTTATATACAGACTGTGTTATTTACGACTAACAATGCGTTATTACCTTGCAGCGATGTGTTACTTATAAGTCAAAATTTGTTACTAAACATAAGACATTTGTTATTTTTTTCTATGTTATAAGTATTTATTTTTTACACGATTGAGGGAAAATATAATATTCGTTTTTTGCAACTAATCGGTATAAATTCGAAGTACCCATGAGAAATTGAGGTCTATTTTATTTTATTAAGTCAATAACGACGTGATTTATGCAGATTTCATCTGTTTTTAGTGTCATTTGTGATTTTCGTTATTTTTCTCCCGATCAATTGGTTGTCCAGAATGTGTTATTTACGACGAACAATGAGTTATTACCTTTCAGCGACATGTTACTTTTAAGTCAATATCAGTTATTAACCATAAGATATTTGTTATTTTTTTATGTTATAAGTATTTCTTTTTTACACGATTTAGGGAAAATATAATATCCGTTTCTTGCAACAAATCGGTATAAATTCGAGGTACCCATGAGAAATTGAGGTCTATTTTACCTTATTGAGTCAATGACGTGATTTATGCAGTTTTCATATGTTTTTTAGTGTCATTTGTTTAATCCTAAGATGCGCGATCAAATTGAGTTTATGTAACCACGTTCAACATTACTGATTGAGCCAAGCGAGATTTAAGCATTTTTAGCGTATTGTCAATAGTTATTAAAAATACATGAATTGTTATTTATAATGATTTTTACGGTATTAAAAGTACACTGTCAGTTATTTTTCATGAAAGTTATGGTATTAAAACATAACGACTCGTTATTTCTAGTGAAAGATGTGGTATATACACGATTTTACGCACGGTATTTATGCGATTTACTCACAGTTGGTTTAACAATGGCTGTTATGCGATTTTACTCAGAGTCCCTTGCTTGTGTACAGGTTGTGTTATTAACAATATACAAATCGTTATTTATAGTGAAAGATGTGGTATTATTTTGTCTTATTATGTTATGTATGGTAATAGACGTGTCATATGCGTTGTAGAATGTGTTACCCAGTAATCGTGTAAATAGCCATACAATACTGGCTTGTGATAAAATTCTTGATTTTTCATGATTAACATCCATAACTCACATCCGTCATCAAGATCCGTTATGAAATTGACTCAATTACATCATTCGACCACTAAATTCGAAATTTCGTAGTTATTCATACAGATTATTATACTTGATTTCGATTTCATCATTCGACCATTTGAAGCATTATATCAGTATAATATTTAATAATTATTATTAATTACTACGACCCATGAGATCTTAAGACCGATTTAATTGTCGTCTCCTCACTAAGGTCGAGATTTTAGGCGAAATCGAGCTTCAAGATTAGCTCTGTTAGGCCTCTGCTTGGTCGAGATTTAATTGGAGAAGACGATGGCATGTGTTCGTAAATTTAGCATCTGTTTGGGGGTAAATACGTCATATCGCATAGTTTAAGTATTCTTCTCTAACAATTTTGAAAAGCAGGTCCTTAACACTGAGTGAAAATTTAACGGGGCCTGAACACTACTTAAACATCTTAATGGGGCCTGACTGATAATTAACCCTTGAATTATTGGAAAGAATTAAAAAAATATTACTGAATTTAGAAAGAAAGAAGAAAAGGAAATAAAGAAAACAAAAAAAAAAAGAAAGGCAACAAGAAAACATAAAGCTGGTCGTCGTCTTCAGTCTTCACTCACGTTTCCTGCAACCAATTTCTCCCAAATCATAGCTCGTCTTCGTCGCCCATCCTAATCAAGCAAAATTTTTCTAAATTATTTGTCCAGCAATGAAGAAGATTAAAGAGAAAACATAAAAAAAAAAAAAAAAAAACGATTGCTGGGTGAACAGTGCCTCGCAATAGGTAGCGGGGCACTGTATCACCCGCTGTGGATACCGTGGCGTTTGGGTACCATGCGTTTGGCGTACCATTGGAGACTTCTCAACGCCATTTGTAGAGGGCAACGCTAGGAATGGCGTCTGATTGGGGTGGGCATTTGGATTCCGGTTTCGGGTATCCGACCTGACCGATCGGGTTATAACCCGATCGGAAACCCGATACCCGACCATGTATATTGGGTACCCGACATATAAAAAAAAATTTAATTGCCTAATCGGCCATAATAAAATTAACTGAACAATCAGTTAAAATTATTTATTCATATAAAAACTTTAACAAAGAAAATTCAGGTACCACTGAAATTAAATGGCTAATTAGCTAATTCAATATGAAAATCTATGTAGTAGTATGCGTTTATATAGAAGTATTTTCACCCACAATTTGGGTGAACAACCGATGTGGGACAATGGGATTTCCCAAATAAACTGACCCACGTAAGTATAGTGGCGCTTATGTAAAATTTTACTCAGAAATTCGTTTAGCTCAGTGGTTGAAGCAAAACTGATAAGTGCTTGCCTCCACATGATGTGGGTTCGATTCCCTCATTGTGTTTGTTTTTAACTAATTTAAAAAAAAAAAAAAAAAAAAAAAAAACCCGAACCCGACACGCTCGGGTACCCGCATTTGTGCGGTTCGGGATCGGGTATTAAATTCACTACATGACATTATCGGGTACCCAACCCAAAACGACCATATCACACCCCTACCCATCGCATAAAGACGTTGCTTTTAAGTCTAGAGGCCACCACTTTCATTATTATTACTAGTATTTTGGCACACCCAATGTGTGTGCATGACTACTATATTAATTTATATTTTAACTTTTAGTAGGTAAAATTATAATGTTGGAGTTAATTTTAGATTATTTTTGACAATATAAAAATTGAATTTAGATTATTGATAAACATATCCGGCAAAAAAAAAAAGATAAAGCGGTGGTGAGTTGTTAGTGGGGTAAGCAGTTTTTTATTTAGGACACGGTTTCTTTGTCCTAAAATAATAAATACATTTAGAGCAGTTATCTAATTGGCTTAAAATTATGGTGTAATTGATACATCAAATTGATAAGAATTTGACAGTTTTTAACTCATTCGGACAATTAATATAAGAGTATAGATTTTTTTTTTTTTTTTGGCCATCATATTCATATGTATGTATACTTTATTGATTCAAATTTTCTTGCCTCTGGAAAAAACTATATATGTTCCAGATGGGTCTCTTAAGGTTATGAAACAACACGTGTACCATAAAATCGGCTTTGACAAACCTCTAAATATCCGATATATTATAACAGAAATTAATAACACGCGTGTGTATGGCCAGCGCATCGCTTCGCACCATTAAGATTGTGTATGAAACTCCACACGGCTTCTAATTCAGTTGCTACGCGTCGCCCACACGTTGCTTCCTACCTTAGATTTTTTATCGGAGGAATCCTTATATAGATTTAGAAAGACGATAAAAATCCACCCCCAATAATCTTCTACTCCATCTCAAATACCTCTACTTTCGATATTATCAAATCAATATACGATATAGAAACACCACCAAGCATTCCAATCCATTTACCAGCACCGGAAAAAACATGTCTCCTCAAAGCCCCACAAAAACCAACGCCGACGTCGACGAAACCAAAGACATAGCAGAGAAGCTCTTCCCCGACGACGAAGAAGAAGTCCATGGATCAACCACGAATCATCCAAGCTTTGATTCGTCGGAACAAGTCATCATCAGAATCCCAGGCGCCATACTCCACCTAATCGACAAAGAGCAAAGCGTCGAGCTAGCCTCCGGCGATTTCTCCGTCGTACAGCTCAAGCAAGGCGACCACGTAGTAGCCGCCGTCGCCCGCGTAGGCAGCGAAATCCAATGGCCTTTAACGAAGGACGAGCCCGCCGTGAAGCTAGACGAATGCCACTACTTCTTCAGCATAAGGGCGCCCTCGGAAGAAGAAAACGCCGACCCCATGGACGATAATTTACTCAACTACGGACTTACGATAGCTGCCAAGGGGCAGGAAGGACTATTGAAGGATCTCGACTCAATCTTGGACAAGTTCAGCGCTTTTAGGGTCGAAGAAACTACTTCTTCTGAAGTCGTCGAATGGGGCTCGGCGGCCAAGAAAGTATCGCCAGATGAAATGGTGGCCAAGAAAGATGAATTGGAGAGAAGCGCTTCTGCTTATTGGACGACTTTGGCTCCCAACGTTGAGGACTACAGTGGAAGCATAGCAAAGCTCATAGCTTCGGGCTCGGGCCAAGTTGTGAGGGGGATAATATGGTGCGGTGACGTCACCGTCGATAGGCTTAAGTGGGGCAACGATTACCTCATGAAGAGGATTAGTAAAGGGTCTACGCAAGTTAGCGAGCAGGCGGCGAGGAGGATGAAAAGGTGTCGCCTTTTATTTTATGTACTTTTCCATCTCATGATTAAGAGTTGAGTGTTCTTACAGCAGATTGCTGATCGTAGATTGCGCGGTTATTTTTTTAACAGGGTTGAAGATATGACGAGGATGACTGAAAACGTTGCGTTAGGCATACTTTCTGGCGTTGTGAAGGTGTCTGGATTCTTCACGCGCTCTGTTACCAACTCTAAGTTGGGACAGAAGTTCTTCAGCCTTCTTCCTGGAGAAATAATTCTTGCTTCCTTGGATGGGTTCAGTAAGTACTCGTTGTTTTAACAGTTTCTTTTGGAATCTTCGTTGTAATTATTTGACATTTTGTGCTTCACTCTGCAATTTAAAGACAAGGTTTTCGATGCTGTTGAAGTTGCTGGGAAGAACGTTATGTCGACTACTTCAGTCGTCACTACAGGACTCGTCTCACATAGGTAATTAATAATGACCTCTTATCTAATTGATGAACTTTATGGCATGCTTATTAGTATTCGAAGGTTCTTCCTAAAATGATGAGGAGATGGCCTATGATATATCTAACTTTTTTTTTTCTGTTTTGCGGCCTTCATAATCGTAAAGGAGGTGGTATCAAGGAGTTGTGGGTTGGGTTGTGGGGTTGAATCCCTTCCCCACAATTCTTGAGTTGTCTTCTTGGGTGTTATCTCATGACTTATCATATTGGACATCATATTTGGAACGTGTTTAGTTGGCCTCTGAAAATCTAATTTCATCGCGGCATAAGGCTATAGTTGGTTGAATGTGGATACTTCATGGTCATAAAGAAGATGGCCTATGACACAGTTAAGTAGTTTTTAAGGCGTTGAGTCATCAATTTAGGACATTCTACTTTTTATATCTTAACCCAGCTTCCTCGCGTATGGTTGACCTAACACGTAGATATTTGAATCGGGGATGGTGAGTGGAAGATTGTTTTCATTATCATATTAGGATTCGCGGGTCCTTTTCAAATAATTGGTTATAGGAGGAGACAGAATCTTAAATATATTAAGTGGATTTGAGAGATCGATTTATAGTTTGACAATGTTTTATTTTTCTTCGTTTTTTAATGTCAATCTCAGGTTCGGCGAAAATGTGGGTCAGGCGACACATCATGGGCTCGAAGCGGCAGGGCACGCGATAGGGACGGCATGGGCTGTGTTTAAGATACGGAAGGCTTTGAATCCAAAACCCTCTTTTCGCCCGGGAAGTTTAGCCAAAGCTGCTGCAAAGGCACAAGCTGAAAGATTGAAGAAGGGATCTTAGTAAAAGATTTATTGAATTGAGCGTGTTGAAATATATATATATATATATATATTATATATATATATATAGGTTGTTTGGTGCTTTCCTTGTTTGAAGAGTATATGTTATTAGAACAAACAACCATTGTTGCTCGTCGTCGTCTTTGTGTTGATGTATGGTTTGGTTATAGTTAAGGTATTGTGTCTACTACCTGTATGTGTAAATTAATATCTTATCGAAGCCTGCGTTTTCTTTTAATTCGACGGACATTATGTAAAGATAAATGATGTCAATATTTTTTCCATAGTGATGCTTCATGCACCGTTATTGATGTGCAAATATCTCTTCTAGGCGGTCCAACAAATGCTAACTGAATTTACTCGTCACCCTGAGTTAGAAACAGTTCCACCCCTATAAGCTTAGTGTTAGACCCCCAACTTTGGGTCATGACGTGGCCGTGCGTCACCTTCGGCTAAGTGCGCACGTGCCACGCATAATGGGGCGTTTGCTTGGGGGGACGCCCTGTCTGGCCAGGCCTTGCGAGGAACACGGCCCGGCAGCACACTGCGCGCGGGCAAGGCAGGACAGCGCGCGCGGCACTACTCGCTGGTCTGGCCACGATGGGCGAGTCGTGATGTGCGCGGGGGCGCGCAAGGCGCTCGGCATCGGCGCGCAACGGCACAAAGTTGGCAAAAACGCGCGTGGAGCGCGCGGCGGTAACGCAGACATGTGTGGGACTCATGCACGACGTGCAGGACCCTTGGGCGGGACGCACGCGCATTGTAGGCATGATGTGCGGGACATTGGCGCTGGCTTGGTGCAGCGCCCAACCATACGGACAACATTCTTGGCCAAGTCCCCAAGATGGCTCGGCCAGCCTAACCTGGCGAGCAGTTGCCGGCAGTTTCCAGGGCGGTTTAGCCTAGCCTGGCGAGAAGTTACCAAGGCGGTTGACCTGACCTGGCAAGCAGTTATAATACCAAGCCTGGACGAAAACTTCCCTGAGCCAGCCAGCAAGAAACTGCCTGGCGGTTCCAGCCCGCAAGAAACTGCTTTTCGAAGCAGTTGCTATCCGTTTTGATCTTAGCCAACTGAGGCATGATGGTGTCTTTATATAGCTTATGTTGCTTTGTTATCTAGGCATTCGAAAATAGTGCTAGTGTGTTCTAAGTGAGTCCTTGTAATCTTTTTGGAAATAAAAAAAAAGGTTGGGCTTTGCCCGTAACTCCGTTGTTTGCTTTATTTACTCAAACGAAGTAAGCCACAAAAGGCACGCTAGCACATAAACATGAGAGTTCTGTGAGGGGAAAGAATTCTGAGTGTAAAAGGGCTGACTAACTTGCACGGGAACGAGTTAGGCCGCACGAACCTCAAATTCTTTGAAACTATTCTAAGGGAATTGAAACGGGCGTGACATTTGGTACCAGAGCGCCGGGTTTGCTTTGATCTCAGCCTTGATATGTCGGATAACCAGTACACTACGCTGCGAAATCGGGTTTCCGAGTTGGAACGAAAACTCACCATGTTGTACGATCTTATTTCACCACCACCAGGCGAAACTATGGAGGGGACCTTCCACAGAATGTTGGCTTTGAAAGAAGGGTTGCAAGCCTCAAGCACCCAATTTGAAAAGATGCGTGAGAAGTTGCGGGTTCTAAAGCGGGCGGTTGCAAACATTCCAGGAGGGAACCAGACCACAAAGGCCCGTGAGCCTAGGTGTTTCTTTGGCACAAGAGACGCCAAGTTGCTGGAAAACTTCCTATGGGACATGAAGACCTACTTTCGGACTGGCCGTGTGCCGGACGCCGAGAAAGTGACGGTTGCAAGTTCGTATCTTGAGGGAGATGCAAAACTCTGGTGGCCGGCAAAACTCTCGGGCGATGCTGCGGCTAACCGAGACGAGATCGAAATGTGGGATGCATTAAAGAAGGAACTGAAGGATCAATTCCTCCTTGGCAATACGGCGTGGATTGCAAGGGAGTCCCTGTGTAAGTTGAAGCACACAGGGACCATAAGTGAATACGTGACCGAGTTTCACTCGCTCATGTTGGACATACGTGAAATGTCTGAGGAGGACAAGTTGTTCAACTTCATGTCGGGATTACAAATGTGGGCGCAGGCCGAACTTCGTCGGCAAGGCGTCCAGGACGTCAATGCTGCGACAGCCGCGGCTGATCGCTTGGTGGACTTTAAAATAGTCACGGGGCCTGATGTAGATCGCTCCAAGCGCGATCGTGGGAAGAACAAGGAAAAGGCCGACCGACGGAAGGGAAAGAAGTTCACTAAGAAGCATACGAAGGAGGTGACGGTCACCAAGTTGAAGGAAAAACAACCACTTGTGGTGGATAAGACGAACAGGGGCTGCTTTCTATGCAATGGCGACCACCGTATGCGAGATTGCCCAAAGAGAATGAAACTCTCGGCCTTAGTTGCTGAGCAGTCAAGTGACGGTGAGGCCGGACCATCGCGCGTCAATCCTATGCAACTCTTGTCCGCGATACAAGAGAGTTCCTCTCAGTCAAAAGGTTTGCTTTATGTTAAGGCCATGTTAAATGGCAGGGAAGCGCAGGCAATGGTGGACACGGGCGCGATCCACAATTTCATTGCCGAGCGAGAGGTGGCCAAGTTGGGACTGGAACTTGCCCAACACTCGAGCAAGGTGAAGGCAGTGAATTCTGAAGCAACGCCTGTCAAAGGCGTGGCCAATGTCGAGTTGACAGTTGGCTCCTGGCGTGGACCATGCGGGTTCGTGGCCGTCCCTCTCGATGATTTCGATGTCATACTCGCGACAGAGTTCTTAGTGCGTGCCAAGGTTGCGGTAATTCCTTATCTACGCGGACGTTTTATTCATGAAGATGCTTGTTCGTCATTTGTGCAATGGAATTACAAGGAATGCAAGTCAAGTGGGAAGAAACAGGGCTATTGTCGGCCTTGAAATTGGAGGCCGGTCTTCGGCATGGCGAAGAGATATACTTAGCCACACTGCTGGAAACTAACCCTGAACAGACGGAAACGGTGCCAAGGGTGGTGCAAGATTTACTTGATGAGTTTGCATATGTGATGCCCCCAGAGTTGCCTAAGAAGCTACCACCCAAGAGGCCTATCGATCACAAGATTGAGTTGGAGCATGGCGTGAAGTCTCCAGCATAGGCCCCTTACCGCATGAACACGGTGGAGTTGGCGGAATTGAGAAAGCAATTGGATGAACTCTTGGCACCCGGGCTCGTACAGCCCTCGAAGGCTCCCTATGGGTCGCCAGTGCTATTTCAAAAGAAGTAAGACGGGTCCCTGCGGATGTGTGTGGATTATCGGGCACTGAACAGGGCGAATATCAAGAATAAGTACTCGATCCCGAATGCACTTGATCTGTTTGACAAGTTGACGAAGGCACGCTACTACTCGAAAATAGACCTGAGATCGGGCTATTGGCAAGTGAGAATTGCGGAAGGAGATGAACCAAAAACAACATGTGTGACGAGATACGGCTCGTACGAGTTTTTGGTTATGCCGTTTGGCCTTACACATGCCCCGACAACCTTTTGTAATTTGATGAATGATGTCATGTACGAATACCTTGACTGGTTCGTGATCGTATATTTGGATGACATTGTTATCTACTCCGAGTCTTTGATGAGCACTTACAGCACCTAAGACTTGTGTTGGGGAAGTTGAGGGAAAACGAATTATACGCCAAGAAGGAGAAGTGCGAGTTCTGCAGTGAACAAATTTCCTTCTTGGGCCACATTGTCTGCCAAGGCGAGATAAATATGGACAGATTGGCCTGAGCCATCCAAGGTTGGAGTTGCGGTCATTTTTGGGACTGGCGAACTACTACCGACGGTTCATAAAAGACTACTCGAAGATAGTTAGCCCTTTGACAGACTTGCTGACAAAAGAGACATGCTGGGTATGAATTCAGAGTGCCAAGGCGCTTTCGATGCCTTGAAGAGTGCTATCTCCTCAGAGCCCGTTTTGAAGCTGCCAATGTTTGACAAGCCGTTCGAAGTGTACACTGATGCCTCGGGGCGAGCTATTGGTGGGGTGCTGGTGCAGGAAAGGCACCCCATTGCCTTTGAAAGTCGGAAGTTGAAAGAGACAGAGATGCGATATTCTACTCATGAAAAGGAAATGACGGTCGTGATACACTGCCTAGGCGCATGGCGGCATTACCTAATCGGTACAAAGTTCATTATGTCATCGATAATGTTGCTAATACTTACTTTCGAACCCAGAAGAAGTTGTCGCCAAAGCAGGCCCGTTGGCAAGAATTCCTGGGGGAATTCGATTTCGAATGGGTGCACAGGCCAGGAAAGCATAATGAAGTCGCAGATGCCTTAAGCTGGAAAGTGGTCGAGGAGTATGTGGCTGCCTTGACCGTAATCGAGTCGGACTTCCTTGAGAAGATTCGACAAGCGTCCCAGGGGCGAGCTATTGGTGGGGTGCTGGTGCAGGAAAGGCACCCCATTGCCTTTGAAAGTCGGAAGTTGAAAGAGACAGAGATGCGATATTCTACTCATGAAAAGGAAATGACGGTCGTGATACACTGCCTAGGCGCATGGCGGCATTACCTAATCGGTACAAAGTTCATTATGTCATCGATAATGTTGCTAATACTTACTTTCGAACCCAGAAGAAGTTGTCGCCAAAGCAGGCCCGTTGGCAAGAATTCCTGGGGGAATTCGATTTCGAATGGGTGCACAGGCCAGGAAAGCATAATGAAGTCGCAGATGCCTTAAGCTGGAAAGTGGTCGAGGAGTATGTGGCTGCCTTGACCGTAATCGAGTCGGACTTCCTTGAGAAGATTCGACAAGCGTCCCAACTTGATGCTGTCTATCAGAAGTTGGTAGAACAAGTGAGAAGTGGCGAAGTCAGAAAGTATTGGCTGGAGGACGAGTTGTTGTTCGCAAAGGGAGCACGTGCCTACGTACTAGTTGGCCCCTGCGTCGCGAACTCTTGTGGGAAACTCATGACCCGCAATGGGCTGGCCATCCTCGGATCGAGTGGATGATGGCCCTTTTGTCCCGGCGATACTTCTGGCCGAAGATGGAGCACGACATCGAGGCCTATGTGAAGACATGTCTAGTATGCCAACTAGACAAGACCGAAAGGAAGAAGGAGGCACGGCTGCTACAGCCGCTGCCCATACCCGACCACCCATGGCAATCCGTCTCCATGGACTTTATCACGGGCTTCCCAAAGGTGTCTGGTATGGCTTCGATTCTTGTGGTCGTGGACCGATATTCTAAGTATGCTGTCTTTATTCCTGCGCCCAAGGCCTGCCCGGCGGATCAATCGGTTGGCCTATTTTTCAAGTACGTGGTGAAATACTTTGGGCTGCCTCAAGACATAATCAGTGATCGTGATGCGCGCTTCACTGGCAAGTTCTGGACGTTTCTCTTCAACATGATGGAAACGGAGTTGAAATTCTCCACGGCAAATCACCCTCAGACCGATGGTCAGACGGAGCGGATGAACCAACTGTTGGAAAAGTACTTGCGCCATTATGTCACGGCTAGCCAGAAGAATTGGGTGACGCTGCTCGACATGGCTCAATTCTGCTACAACTTGCACAAAGCCTCAGCAACAGGAAAGAGCCCATTCGAGTTGGTGTACGGAATGCAGCCCCTCACTCCTCATGAGGTGGCCGTCCAACAGGCAAAGAGTAGGTGCCCTGTGGCCTACACTTTTGCAAGGTAACAGCAAGATCTATTGGATGATGCTAAAGACAGCCTGGCGAAAGCACAGCGCCACATGCGGAAATATGTGGATGCTAGGAGATGGGACGTTGAGTTCGCTGTTGGTGAGAAGGTACTGCTCAAACTAACCCTCAAATGTAGAAACAGGTTAGTGCGAAAACGGCTCAACGTGGCTTGATTTTGAAGTACGATGGTCCGTTCGAAGTCATGAAGCGGGTACGCAATGTGGCCTATCGGCTGAATCTGCAAGAGGCTAAAGCTTCATCCAACGTTCCATGTTAGCTTTCTGAAGAAGTTCCATGAAGACATGGACTTGACAAGGAAGCAAGAAAAGTGAGCACCTTCGCTGGTCCGAAGAGAATTCGAGAAGAAGTTTCTCAAAATCCTTAATCACCGGACGAAGGGATACGGTCGGATTGCTAGGCGGATTGAGTTTTTAATCCAATTGGAAGGAGAAACGGAGGTCGATGCTACTTGGGAAAAAGACGTAGACTTGTGGAACTTCGAAAAAGGAGATTGCGGCATACTTCAGGAACCTTGACAACCCCACGACCTCGACGAGGGCGTCGAGCGCTTTGAGTGGAGGTGGTTTGTTAGACCCCTAATTTTGGGGCATGATGTGGCCGTGCGTCACCTTCGGCTAAGTGCGCACGTGCCACGCATAATGGGGCGTTTGCTTGGTGGGGACGCCCCGCTTGGCCAGGGCCTGGCCAGGCCTTGCGAGGAACACGGCCCGCGCAGCAAACTGCATGAGGGCAAGGCAGGACAGCGCGCGCGGCACTACGTGCTGGTCTGGCCACGATGGGCGAGTCGTGATGTGTGCGGGGGCGCGCAAGGCACTCGGCATCGGCGCGCAGAGTAGGCACTGTGCACAGCGGCACAAAGTTGGCAAGAATGTGCGCGGAGCGCGCGGCGGTAAGGCAGACATGTGCGGGACTCATGCGCGACGTGTGGAATCCTTAGGCAAGATGCGCGCGCACTAAGGCAACCATGTGCGGAACTCATGCGCGACGGGCGGGACCCTTGGGCGGGACGCGCACGTACTGTAGGCATGATGTGCGGGACATTGGCGCTGGCTTGGTGCAGCTGCCAACCATACGGACAACATTCTTGGCCAAGTCCCCAAGATGGCTCGGCCAGCCTAACCTGGCGAGCAGTTGCGGCAGTTTCCAGGGCGGTTTAGCCTAGCCTGGAGAGAGGTTACCAAGGCGGTTGGCATTACCTGGCAAGCAGTTCCAAGGCCAAGTCTGGCCGAAAACTTCCCTGAGCCAGCCAGCAAGAAACTGCCTGGCGGTTCCAGCCCGTAAGAAACTGCTTCCCGAAGCAGTTGCAATCCGTTTTGATCTTACCCAATTGAGGCTTGATGGTGTCTTTATATAGTTTATGTTGCTTTGTTATCTAGGCATCCAAAAATAGTGCTAAGTGTGTTCTAGGTGAGTTCTTGTAATCTTTTTGGGAATAAAGAAAAAGGTTGGGCTTTGCCCGTAACTCTGTTGTTTGCTTTATTTACTCAAACGAAGTAAGCCACAAAAGGCACGCTAGCACATAAACACGAGAGTTCTGTGAGGGGAAAGAATTCTGAGTGTAAAAGGGCTGACTAACTTGCACGGGAATGAGTTAGGCCGCACGAACCTCAAATACTTAGAAACTATTCTAAGGGAATTGAAAGGGGCGTGACACTTAGTATTGTCAATATGGCTGGCGGCCCACATGCTTCGATTTTTAAGGCCTGCTAGGGGGCTTTGGCGGGGCAGGGGGCTAGCCCACGGGCCGGCCTGTCATTATTGTAACTATATATAGTATTGGATGTGAACTCGGTGGTTGGAATAAATGAGTAAAGAAGAGAAAAGTATTCTTCACGTGGATTTCATATTCAAAGTTTGGCACCTAACTTTAAGCGTGGCTTGCCGAATTCATCATTCAACAGAAATGGCCGCTTTAATATTATTTCAGCTCACATGGAAAATCAATGCAGAAGGTTTTCCTATAAATAAGCTCATTCAACAAAGAAGAAACCACCACAACACATATCTTCTCCTCTGATTATTTTATTTGTAGCCTACTCCTAATATAATTGTAGTTGCTTTTGTATCACGTCAGTGTACATGTGTGATCACTCCACATAATAGAGAAGTTCTATCCTCCGGTTCGTGGACGTAGGATGTCGACTCACAGTTGAGTCACGACTCTTCTATGCTACCATGGTGACGTCATATGTCGTGACCTTCAAGACATGACATGTTCAAGGCAAGACATGATTTTAGGGCTAATGCCCTCATGGCGGAACGTGAAACCTGGAGGATGCGAGCTGAGGGAGTAAGCGACACCGAGGGTACCTCTGGTGTTGACTACCTCAGATTAGGCTACCAGTGTGAAGCGTCTGCATGGCGTATGAAACCACCTTGGGACAGAAAAGGTGCCCTAGGGTTAGCCTCTCATGAGTGGGTATTGCCACTTATATATTTATTTATCCCTTGTGGATTCGAGCTCCATGATGGTGCATAGCAAGATAGCCGAGGGCCCTACATGACAAGACAAGATAAGGAAAAATATGAGGTCTAGGGAGCATTGGCGCGGATGCCTTTGCATATTAGGACACGTGCATGGCGTGCATGGCTTTCACTTACTGAGATTTATAAGCTCATTCCACGCATTTATGTGTTGTAGGTTCACGGGATCACGGTACGTGATCTTTACGAAGGCGAGGCCAAAATTTGAAGCTTCCAGAGGACGTTTGAGGTGGCAGTGTGTACATGGATGCGACCTGAGTGGCGGGCCGTTAGATTATTTTGTAAACGCGTGTGCACTCTACTTTGTGTTTATGTTCTAGGAATATTTTGTAATGTACAGAACGCTTTCTTTATACAAAAGGAAAAATTTTTGTACGCATTTTCGTATATAGATTTCATTTACATCACATGCAGTCACATGAATTAGTAGTAAGAATGAGCGGTGGAAGACATGGGCGCAACAACGAGGTGAAGCTCGAGATCAACAAAGAATTTGCAAATGATCCTTTTACTAGTTCAACAAATCAAGATGTTGAGCCAGAACCTGATTCAGATCTTGTTGCTGATGAAAGCTCGAGCATTAATATTCTATAGCCAGAGATAGGGAGAGACGGGAGATTCGACTACCATAGCGGTACGTGAATTTAGTATCGTATGCTTTATCAGTGGCACAAGAAACAGGTGGAGGCGGCGAACCTTCTACCTATTCGGAAGCAATCAGTGATGCTAATTCTGATAAGTGGCTGGTGGCAATGAACGAAGAAATGGAGTCTTTGCACAAGCATGGTACTTCAATTCTTGTGCCGCTGGCGAAGAAAAAGAAAATAGTCGGATGTAAGTGGGTATTCAAGAAGAAGGAAGGTTTATCTAGTTCTAACGATGCCAGGTATAAGGCACGATTAGTCGCGAAAGGCTATAGTCAGGTACAAGGTGTTGATTTTAATGACGTATTCTCACATGTCGTTAGACATAGCTCTATTCGTGTATTACTTGCATTCGTTGCCATGTATGGTTTGGAGTTAGAACAGCTTGACGTTAAGACAACGTTCTTACATGGCGATTTAGATGAACAGATTTATATGAAGCAACCTGAAGGCTTCATAGTTGAAGGAAAAGAAACCAAGTTTGTTTATTGAAGAAATCCTTATACGGATTAAAGCAGTCTCAAAGACAGTGGTATAAACGCTTTGATTCTTTCATGTTGGGTCATGGTTTCTCCAGGAGCAAGTATGATAGTTGTTTACTTCTGAAAGTTAAATGACAGTTCGTTTATTAATCTATTGTTATATGTTGATGACATGCTCATTGCGGCTAAGAATCTTGGAGAAATTCACCAGTTGAAGGCCTTATTGAATGGTGAATTTGAAATGAAAAATTTAGGAGCAGCTAAGAAGATTCTTGGTGTAACAACTCGTCCCATACCAAGTGTCACTGTAGCATCGATTCCTACCAGGACTAGTGGAGTTGGGCCCACCACACTCCGACTGATAGTCTGGCCCCACTGTATCACCATTTTTCAGCGTGCTTCGTGCACTCGCTTATATGCACCTTGAGAAACTTTTCAGGGGGTCACCCATTCCAAGATTTCCCCAAGTCATGCACGCTTAACTTTGAAGTTCTTATGGATGGACTCTCGAAAAGGTAGGTCGACCTTGGTAATGAGTAGTACTATCAATTCTCTTATACGATTCTTAGCCTGACACGCCCATACGTTGTCAGTCTCAGGATCCCCTCTCATTCGGGTGTGGGATCGATTCATTCATGTACCCCTTCGCCTAGAAGCCTACCAGGAGCCGCACCTTGTCCGTGCACCTCTCTGGCACGGGCGATCACTCCCCGCCCTCATCGGCCCCAGGCGTCACACTTGGTATGGAAATTAGACGTGATAGAGGAACTCGTAAGTTACACCTAACCCAGGAAAGTTACCTCTAAAAGGTTTTGGAGAGATTTGGCATGAACGATGCCAAACCAGTCAGCTTCCTCTTGCTAGCCATTTTAGGCTAAGTGCTGCTCACTCAACATCATCAAATGAGGAAGAAGCATACATGGCACGGGTTTCTTACTCGAGTACAGTCGGCAGTATTGTGTATGCAATGGTTTGTACACGTCCTGATATTTAACAGGCTGTTAGTGTTGTTAGCAGGTATATGGCTACCCAAGGAAAAGAACACTGGTAAGCTGTGAAGCGGATTCTCAGATATTTGAAGGGTACTCTAAGCATTTGTTTGGAGTTTGGCAGAAACAGTGATACTCTCGTTGGCTTCGCTGATTCAGACTACGCATGTGATCTCGGAACGACGATCTCTTAATGGTTATGTATTTTCTATTGGAGGTTGTGCAGTTAGCTGGAAAGCAACTCTACAGCATGTAGTGGCGTTATCTACTACTAAAGAAGAATACATGGCGATTACTGAAAAGCGATCAATGAAGCATTATGGTTGATGGGGTTATTCAGCGAATTAACTTAGAATCAGGGAGTTATTATTATTCTCTGTGATAGCCAAAGAATAATTTCATCTGTGATATCATGCAAAAGGACTAAGCATATTGATGTCAAAGTATCATTTCATCTGTGATATCATGCAGATAAAAAGGTGTTTATCAAAAAGATCAACACGAAGGATAATCCTGCGGATATGTTTACGAAAGCTCTTCCAGTTTCCAAGTCCGCTTGGACTTAACTAGTATTTCAGAAAGGGTGAACTAGCCCGTCAGGGCTAGGTCGGAGGAAGACAAGGGGTATTACAAAGTCAAGGTGGAGTAATTTTCGATACCAAGGTCAAGGTGGAGATTTGTTGAATGCGACCGTGGTGGTTGGAATAAATGAGAAAAGAAGACAAAAGTATTCTTCACGATGTGTTTCATATTCAAAGTTTGGCACCTCACTCTAAGCATGGCTAGCCGAATTCATCAGTCAAAAGAAATGGTTGCTTTAATGTTATTTCGTTCACATGGAAAATCAATGCAGAAGGTTTGCCTATAAATAGGCTCATTCGACGAAGAAGAAAACCACAATACAGATCGTCTCCTCTAATTATTTTCTTTGTAGCCTACTCCTAATATTATTGTAGCTGCTTTTGTACCACGTTAGTGTACGTGTCTATGATCACTCCACATAATAAAGAAGTTCTACCCTCCGGCCCGTGGACGTAGGTCATTCTAACCGAACCACGTAAATCTCGTGTTCACTGTCCAAATTTATTTTTCGTCTTTTTTATTTACCATAGTCACTTCTTGGGCAAATAAATTATCGGAGATTTCCTCATATCCTAACATATTTAATAATATTATATAGAAAATAAATATTAACTTAACTAGATAACCTTAATTACTGATTCCTCAATTATGTCTTATAATACCACCGTCAAATTGACAGTTCTATATAAGCTTATGGAGTTTCTCTCTCTACATATAGAATTAGCCCACAAGCTTATAAATCACTCACAATTATTGAGTTTCTCTCTCAATAGAGAGAATATGTCGACAAGATTATACATCACTCACAATTCTTCTAATTATGTGATATGCGAAAGGTCGGGTCTTGATATACACGTTTCGTCAGACGTAAAAGTATCGTGTTGCTTTTTCCCCTTTATCAACCGCCATCTTTTGGAATTGGTTGGTACGATTGTTATTCGGGGACTCCTTTAGTCAATTTCTGGATTTTGTATGTAGATATTACGTTTGAGTCCGTTTAGGTTTTTTAAATGTTAGTTTAGACAATGTTAGAGTGTTTGGTTCCCAAATTTTATATAATGCATGCGTTTACTTAGCACGCACATTTTATCTTATACCCATTAATTAGTTTATATAAACCGTACTAATTTAAATCCTCCTAAATATAAACTAAGCTAGCAAACAAGCACTTAGATTTGTACTTGTTAGGAGAACTACTTGTGTGGCAAGTGCCAACCAACAATGGGCTTAGATTTGTCACTTTTATGATCTGTCGTTCAGCTTTTTGCCTTGGCACTGGATTTGAGAATTCTTTACTTCCATTTAGGAATTCGAGGGGTACGAAAGGGCTATTTGTGAGATAGAAAGTTGTTATTTGTCTTCCACAAGTTTTGAATTTTAATTTTGAGTCACTTCATCGAAAATCCTCCTCATGTTCGATGAAAAATATGATGACCCTTCTCCAAATTGTTATGTCATGAACCTGCTGAATGGTAGAAATAATCCTATTGGTCTTGGAGCTAAACTCAAAGAAGATGAAGATGCTGATGGAAGAAGGGTGATTTTGGGATGGGGATCGATAAACAAGAAAGGAAATGAAATTAATATTTGGAGTGGGCTTTCTAGAGCTGGAGTGGGCTGAAGTTGCTAGAGATTTAGGCCCGTATATTAAATATTAGAATCTAAGTGGGACAATTATGTTAAATGAGCCCAAATTGCTATCATTAGTTTAAATACTATGTACAAACACTTTGCTTGGTTAACAAATGAATTAACCTAATTTTGTACTCTGTCGTCTTCTTCTTCATTCTTATCTTCTGGTCGATCTATCTGCAATTCTTCTTCTAATCCCAATTTCTACCCTTCTCCTTCGTCAACTTCATTTCTTATATATATAATATAAAGAAAATACCAAAATAGCCAAACTGCTGTTACATTGACAACGATCAATACCAATATCAACACAAAACCGATCAAGTGCACAACATGTTACTTCTGTTGGAGACAATATTACGACGCAAAACGACGCATGTCTTGTTCGATACAAATGAGGACATAATAAACTGAAAGGAAAACAAGGGCCAAAAGAATAGTTTGTCGCAAGAAAACAATCGTTCAGTTCCTTAAACCATCATGCTATAGTAGCATCACGCTCGACAGTTCAAAGTTCTCTTATAAACCTTCCTTCCATCGCCTTAGGAATACACGGATTTCATCACAAAATTAATCGATCTTAAAAGAAAAAAAAAGACAGAACAAAGGACTTTCTTGCTATGGCCGCCCGAGATGGCTAAATTCATGGCAATCAGCTCCAACCCCACTCAACGAAGAAATAAGATTCGGAACTAGTTTCGCAAGCATTAACTTAAAACCAACCGAATTCGAATCCTCCTCATCACCAGCCGGGCCAGCAGAAGCATCCTTCGTCAGCGAACCGATCATTCGCCCCTTCATATAAGCATCGCATGCCTTGAGGATGTAATAACCCCTTTTCCTAAAATGTTCCACCACGAGCTCCTCAAAGTCCTACCATCAAAGGTCAAAACCAATTCAATGATAGAAAAAAACATCACCCACTATCATCCCATGTGAAGTAAAGGAGTTCAAACGGTTAACTTTACCTTGGGAGGCTTTCGAATGAGGTACATGATCGTCTTACAGTTCAACAAGAACGTATTCTCATTGTACGATAACGAGTTCTTCTCTCCCTCAGCTGTTCCTACTTGTTTCTCATACCCAGCTTCGTTGAAGTAGGGCCGGGAATTGAGAACCAGCCCTTGCAGTGAAACCAGCACTTGAAGAATGCTCGACGTCGATGGGTCCCAGACCTCGTTTCCCTTGCCAGTCCATGTGTTCAAAAGGCTAAGGCACACTTTTCCTTCCTCGTATAAATTTGGGTTTATACGCCAACCGCCAGAATGGTAATACGCCGACTGATATGAGGGGAGTGTTTATCGAGCGTATGCGATGAATTTTGTCAGAGAAAATAAATATTTTAGTAGGATGGTTCTTACAGGTGGAACATCTGGATAATCGGGTGGTAGATGGAAGTCGAAAAAGAAGAGGCCATCTTGATAAGGTGTCCCATAAGCTCCAACTATGACAGCCCTCAATAGGTCCATTCTATCTTCATAGGCACGCACGTAAATACCATCTGGGGAAACATTTGATTTGTAATAAAACTGCAAGAAAACGATGATATTGATGAATATAATGTGTGCAACCGGTAGAGGCATACCTGGCAGGTTGTTTTGCAGAATATCCCAATCTCTTTGAACTTTCTTGAGCCACTTCCTAGAGTTGTTCTATAGATTTCGTCAGAGGACTTGGTTAGGGGAAGCAGAAGTATAATAACTGAAAGAGCGAAGAGAAGAAGATGGAGAAGCAACATTTGAATGTTCAAAGCATAACTTTGGGATTATAAATGTAGTTGATTGGGAGAACTAACCAATCCCTGTGAACCAAAATAGTAATGATCCGAAGGATCGCTGACGATATCGAAACCCACGAATGTTGTAACAGTTTTCACACTGGAACCTGGATCCAATTCAAGTGGATTTGATTTACTTGTAGCCTTGTTGCTTTCCGCGGCAGCGGTTTTGTTATTTTCTGTTCCATTGCAGGTAGTGCTTTGCTTGGAAATTGGATCCTCGATGCTAAGCTTGTCAGAGAACTCTTCATTCATATGCAATTCATCATTTTGAAGATCTTCATCACTTTTGCTATCTGAACTAACCGAACCTGACTGCTTCCGTCCCCTTGAGAAAATTCCCGAAGCTATTCTGGTCACAAAATCGATAGCAGCTGCAAGGGGAATCGAGAGAGCTCTTCCCGAATTTTCTCCATCCATGGTGCCATCTTCAGTATTGGACCCATCAGCTTTATCTGCTTCAGCGTCGCCCTGTATACCAATTGCCCGATAATTTCCACAAATCAAAATGAAACGTAAGAGATGAGTGGATTTGGATATGTTTCAGAATTATGCATCTAGTGAAGATAACACACAATATGGGACTAAAAACGGATTACCTCTTTTCCTATGTCGACATTCTCTGCATTGTCATCTTCAACAGTTTCCCAACTGGCAGCATCATCATCACCTCCATAGCTTCCACCTGCAATGGAATCATCATCATCTCGACCGACCACATATATTGCTTGCGGACCGACCTGCAATAGCAACAAAGATACACCTTGATGAATGCAAGTAAAGCAGATGAATAGTTGGAACTCCTTGATAATATAAAATTTCAAACATACACTACCCTGAAATATTATTAGTATACACTGGAAAAATGATTCACAAGCCTAACAGAAAATGCAAAGAAGCAAAAAATCGATGCACGAAATGGAATTTAGTTCATTTGAGAAAGAGACGTGGTATTTGATTTTGACCCTGAAAAAAATAAGTTACCGTTGAAACCATCCCATCAGCCCATGTGACTTCTATGTCTCCATCTTTCAGCCCAGTGATGTTACCAACCCAAGACAGATCAGAAAATGCAGAGGACGGATTGTTCATTGGTGAGTTTCCATAATTATTGCTTCCCTGATGCCTTTCCTCGTGGTGATTGGAATATTTGGTACTACGAATCTGCTGATCTTCAACTGTTTGCTCAGATGAATCCATCTCATTTGGTAAAGAAATAGGTGAAAGACGAACAACTACATCTCCATGACAATAATCATAGTCAGGGTGGCCCTCCAATTCATACACACTTACTAGCTCCTCTTTATCGAATTCTCTAGGGTCCTCAGCCCTTTCAACCCGCTTCAACCACCTCACCCAAGCTGTTTTATCCTTCGCATTCACGGTTTTAATAACCCCCACACGCTTTTCCTCGACAGTATCCATATTCTCATCGGCAGCCTTCTCAACTACATATTGTTCGGCAACAAATTCATGGTCCCCGGGGCTATCAATAGGAATCAAAGACGTCGAATCCAGGCCTTGTTCTACTCTTCCATCCTGCCATTTAACATCGACTTTCGTCTTGGTGTTGTTGATAAAAAGAGCTCTTTCAAAAGATTCCACCTTTTTCCGTGCTTTCTTTTCCTTCTTAACGGAAACTTTACGCAGTTTTTTGCGATGAAGTGGTCTGTTCTCTAGCACAGCTCGCTTCTGATCTGGCAATGAACTGCTTACATCAGACCCTACGGAGATATTGCCCTTGCTGGTTTCACTGTTTTTAGCCGTCTCCAAATCACATTCCATTATTTTACTTGATCCAATTGGTTGTTCAATGGTGGCCATCTCAGCATCAGATTCGTCGCCTGTTTCAGTTGATTCAAGTTCATCCTTAGCATAATCTTGAGATTCTAACTTTTGTGGCCCCTTTCCTGAGGGCAGCTGCAGAAGGCACCAGTCGCCTAGCTGCCAGTTCGTGTGAGTAAAACACGACAACAATTTTAAATCCTTTGGGCTCTGCTCTTCGGCCGGCGTAGTAGCAGAGTCAGGACCGTACCCAGCGGAGGCGATCCAATAAATAAACACTGACCCTACGGTTACTTTCGTCACAGTACCTTCCAATCGGTTAGCTTTCCATAAACCTGACAACCATCTTGAGTATTTGAATACTGATGAAGAACTTGCCTTCACTCGTTGGCCAGGATAATATGGAAAATGCCCATCTTCAAGGATGTTCTTTCCAACAGGTTTCAGACGTAACGGATCTGCTTTCATGACTTTGCACACAGAACCATCGTCAAGTAAAACCGTAACGTTATCAAAAACATCTTCAATCCTACCTAACCATGGCCCAAGAATGACATGATCACCAACCGTGAACTCTCTTACGCGCTTTAACTGGTCGGATGGTATGTCTTTCAAAACAGTCCAATCGTATGTTAATAAATCGACGCTGATATTGACATCAACTACGATGCCTATCTGACCTGTTGGATCAGAAGCGGCAGCAACGTAATCGCCATGTAAGAACCCTCTATCCACAACTATTACATCATCAGTACATTCTGTACTTTCTGACTCATCCATCCAAAGAATTCTAACGTGATCGGCGGCCAATGGGCTCTCGTTCTCATCGTTATCATCAGTTTTTCCATCAGCGTTCTTATGTGGACTTGTTCCAGTATTCTCATCATGCCCTTCTTTAGAACCATCCACTTCATCTTTTTCATCATCATTCTCACCATCATCTTCGTCGTCATCGTCGTTGTCATCATCATCATCAACGTCACTGCCGTCTGAATCTGTATCACCAGCAACTTCGGTCACTATCCCAATCTTATCACTAGTTTTGCTTCTAACAACGTCCTGTCTGTAGATGTAGGAAACATTCTCCATGTTCTTGAGAATCTCATTGGGTTTACTATTGCTTTTCAAGTTGGGAACTGCAGGTTCACTTGATGAAGAATCATCTTCATCTTTGGGGGAAGTGACATAACTAGTGGCAGGTTGAACAACACTGGGAGGATAATGAAGCTCTCCAGACTCCATCTGCTGAACACAAAAGAAGACTTATTAGAATCATGAAAAATAAAAATGAAAAATTCACTTGAGTAGAATTTAATGGTTTCAACGGGCAGTTACAAAACCTAAGATGTAAGTCAATTAAGTGCATGAGAGTTCACTCAAACTTCAAAAACATTAGGTTAACAAACATTGGTTCTAATCAGGGACACAATGAGTACATTCTCAAAATAATATCTAAAACATAGCTAGCTAGAATTTATTCAAGAACACGATGTATGATCAAGGTTCACCAACCAAATCAAAATGGAAATTTGGAGAAACAAGATCTGACCCATACACGAACGCATACTAATAAGATAAGACTGAAAATTCATACAAACCAACTCCACCACTGAAGACAAGAATCAACTAATGAAAAACAAAAAGGATCACTCAGCCCCAAAACAAAAGCAGCTAACATCTAGTCATGAAGTTTCAGCGAACAAAAGATTAAAAACTTCGAACCATGCCAACGAAATAAGCAGATGATAGAGGAATATCAATTAAACAATTTATCTTACTAACATCAATCGTTGTATCAACACCACAACATATGATTTCACCACATTGCGAAAAGAAAATGGCCCGAAGTGTAAGAAAAGGATCCCATGGCCCAAGAAAACACGTTAGAATCAACACATAGAGAATAATCCAGCTCCCAACCAAACAAAACAAAACAAAATCGAATACACGCTATCTTAATAGCTCCATACACCAATTGGTCGATAGCAAAATGGATACTAATCAAAAGATCGAAAGTAGAAGAGACAACAATCCAGCGATTGGAATTAAATGTACAGCTTCTCATTTCCTTACCAAACAAAGAATCGCGGAAAGGGACGCAGAGATTGAAGGATTGATACAGAGAGCTTCCGGGTGCGGCTATGGCTAATTTTGCCCGTAATTACTGTTGACGTTTAAAAAAAAGCTATATTTTTATTTAAAATCGTATAACGAAATAATGGTGTCAAGGCCGCAAATATATATGAGTAGCATTAGGTTTCTTTACATATATTCTCCTATAGTGCCATATATTGATTTTCCTTTTGGGTAAAGAATTGGAATGTGCTTTTTACACATTTAGTTCGGCCATATATTTTTTTAATATTTCACTTGTGGTTGTTAGGATGATTTACGTGGTTAGAGGGATGAATAAACACTTTAAAATATTTGATTGTAAGTAAAAGGTTCATGAAAATATTAGAGCGCTAAGAGATTAAGCGAGTTTGTATTTTAACCAACCGAAAAGTACTCAGACTTAACCATCTTAAAATCTGTTTTATGGGTCTTTTAAAACCGTCTAAAAACTAGAACTAGAGCTGAAAGTTCGTTCTGAGCGGGCTGTCCGGTTGTTAGCGGGCCGGGTCGGGCAGGCCCGAAATCATACGGGCCTAATATTCTTAGGCCCAAACCCATAATGTGATGGGCCGGGCCAGCTCATCGGGCTAAGGGGCCAAGATTTTTAATTTGTTTGTGATTTATTAACCAATTTCAAAATCTTTTATTTATTTATTATAAATTAAACTTAATACTATTTTATACACAATATTTAAATATATAGTTATTACAATTTTTTATATCTCATTAATATTAAAAAATATTATGTTTTGCTTAAAAAATTGTATTCTGATAAGTATTATATATCGAAAAATAAAATATACTAATAAAATGGCGGCCAAATTTGGCCCATGGCCCGACAGGCTTATCCGCAGCCGTCAGACCAGTGGGCCTGATGGGTCGGGCCAAAAGCCCGGTCATGTTTTGGGCTCACAAAACTTGGCCCCAAGCCCGGTGTTTTTTCGGCCCATGGGCTTGAGCCCAAATTTTCAGCTCTACTAGAACTGTCAAATGGAACTAGTTAGTCAATCCATTTCTCAGGGACGAGCTGCCATTTCTCTGGATGGGCTACCATTTCTCATGCCCGTCAGGGAGCGGGCCTAGGCGGGCAAGCATCGGGCCGCGACAATTGGTAGGGCGGGCCTGGCGAGGCGCAGGTAGGTCCACCAGTATTATAAACTATTTGTTTTTTATTAAAAAATGACATATAACTAGATTGAAAATGTTTTAATTATTTTTTTAGCTCCAATTTTTAGTTTAATAATGTTTAGTAACATAAAATTATTTTTAAAGCGATTAGATTTAATTAGAAGTAATTCCAAGCTTAAATGTTTCATATTTATTGTTTTTTTCTATATAATTTTTTTCATTTGTTTTTATTTTGGGCGAGCCAGGCCTGCTAGGCCCGCTCCCCGCCCGTAGGGCGGGACAAGCCTTCATTTTTCAGGCCCGCTAGATGGCGGGCTTATCCGCGCCTGCCCCGCCAATGGAAACCTATTTTGGTTGAAGCAATTTATCAAATACTTAAAATGTGCCAACAATGAATGCTAGATGTATATGAATGCAATGTGATGAACACACGGTTTGTGTATGGAATTTCTGAGTCTAAATACTCCTATGTCTCCCCTTATTCCGCGCAAGGAAGCTATTCACAAGAATACTCGGTTTATTCACTATAATGTTCAACCTTTATAAGAAGTTAGACTTACATAATATAACTCTCTTAGTTATATTTCGCTAACTAAACTTCTAATATTCAACCACATCAGCGGCCTTTTCGAGTCCACTGTCTTCGAGTCGACCGGAAAGTCTCTCTATCATAAGCTTTTATCCATCAGTAGAATTATACGCATTACGATTTTGTAGGCTGCTACCCCCCTACGGAAGGCTCACGTCTTTAAGGTCTTTGTGTTGATAATTACAAACACATAGTTTTATGTCTTTGTGCTAAGACTTTTACTCAACAATGTTGCTCATCTCTCTATTGTGTGAGTGCAGTGTGTGGTTTGAACATATTCTCTCTCTCTCTCTCTCTCTCTCTCTCTCTCAACCCACACACTAGAGAAGAACTCTCTTAAGTTTGTGTTTTTGCTTTTGTTATTCTCTTTTAGTCTCTTTCTAGATGTGCGCATGTTTCCTCTATGTACCTTGTGTTTTTCTGCCTTTCTCATATATATTTATTACCTTCCAATCTTGATGTAGCCGTTAGACACATTAAAAGAGCTTTTTGAAGCTTTTGTCCTAATTTGGCAATGTTCAAGCTTTATTTGCTTGTACCTCGTGCAGAAAGGCTTGTACATATCCAGCAGTTGACCAGTCCAGTCCAGTCTCAGTTGACCAGTACCGGCCGACCAATCTCTACCAGTCCACACCAACCAACCCACAAGTCATTTGTTGAAGCAGTCCAAACCGACCATACCGAACCAGTCCAGACTGGCCAGTCGTGACTGAATCAGTCCAATCTCGGTTCACCGACGTTGGACAGCATTGATCGGGAGTTG
Organism: Craterostigma plantagineum; assembly: GCA_027422505.1. Classification (NCBI taxonomy): domain Eukaryota; kingdom Viridiplantae; phylum Streptophyta; class Magnoliopsida; order Lamiales; family Linderniaceae; genus Craterostigma; species Craterostigma plantagineum. Next base: position 194,956 of record JAPQWV010000536.1, read on the forward strand.
ACCGACCCAAATTTTGCACTTAGCTCATATTTGATATATATTATTCAAACTGAGATCATTTGCACACTTGAATTAATATGTAAGTAAAACAAAATAAGTTCTGTGTTAATCAAAACTAGATTGCTAGATATTGTAATCCAACAGTGTTTGTTTTTCTTTTTCATTACATCTGACTTTTTTTTAGATTGTCGAATCTTACCAAATGGATATTTAAAGCTTTTAAACTCTTTGTAAGTTTCTAGTAATGATATTTCAGTTTGGAACGAAAAAATAATTATACCCAGTGTTTTAAAACGCGTATAGCGCAACGCGTCGCGTTTTATTTCAGATAGCGCATAGCGTAAATAGCGTAGCGTGTTGCGTGAGTATGTCGGACAAGCCACTTATTATGTTAAGAAACATAATTTATAACAACTCATCAGCACATTATTAAATAAGCTTTATATAAAATTTAGGTTAATATATGTAAAATCTAATAGTATATATCCTAAGAATAAAAATATAATAAAGATACTAACACACCATTCATGATTTTTAAATCTGATTCACTTCTCACTCGGTTGGGCCATCATTAAAATACTGAAAAAGGTAACTAATAAAATTTTAGGTAATCTAGACTTAAAATATGTAGCATTTAGAAATGATTCTTATGGATATTGAAAAATATAAATATGCATGTCATTTTGATCGTTGTTAAACAAAGAATAAATTAAATAAATTAATTTATTTTTATCACATAAATTACATTAGATAATCGCTGTTTAGGTTTTGGTGGAAGTAATTAAAAAGTCAAAAAAGGAATTGAAAAAATAAAATAAAAACATGGTCAAATCAAGAGGACGTTGTAATAACCGGGTCCCGTGCGTAAGTTGGCCAATAAATTTGCATGCATATTATGTGTCTATATGATTTTATATTTAGTATTATTTAATTTCGTGACTATATGATATTTAACATTATATGGAAATTAGGTATGGAGTTTTAGAAATTTTGGAAAGAGAATTTCAAAATTATTAGATAGCTCGAGATAAAAGTTTCGGGGTTTGTTTAGGAATTGTATGTCGAAATATTAAGAAGCTCGACATTTAGTTGGAATTGATGTCGAGATTTCTAGGATATCTCGAGATTTTTGTATAAAGAATGAATAATTTAGGGAATAAAATACTAATATTTGGTTTGGGATGGATTAGGTAAGGATTATAATTCCTTAGAAATCAATACATGATAACGATGAGAGGATGAATCCAAATTTCAACAGTTAAAGACAAAACCTAAAGCTATTTCAGATTTAAGTAATAATAATAATTAGAACTTTATGAATAGAAACGAGGACTTCAATCCTTTGAACACAACCCTTACAAAACTCTCGATAATTAAGAAGCAGAAGAAGAAACGAATTCGTTAGGAGGAGGTATGAAATTTCTATCCTAATCTATATATTTTAATTCATATTTAGCATACTAACTATTGGAATTAGGTTTTAAAGATCAGGGACTAGTAAAAATAATTCCTTAGTTAAAGATAAGATATGGTACTCAAATCGCATATGTTGAAGTTCATACGGTATTTAAACTGTTCTTGGAAAATAGGGTTTTTGATCGAAAGTTTATATGGGTTTAGAAATGAATAGTGTTATAATCTTCGAAAGATTAGGGTTTGGTTGGTTTCAAGATCTTAAGTTGTTTGATTGTGTCGAAATTTTTATTAAATGTCGAGATGTTATGTGAAGTGGGATCTTAAGTAAGATGTCGACATGAATTATTGTGGAGTTGAAAAAGTCGAATGCATAATGTCGAATTAAATTAAGACGTCGACATGGTTTATTTTGGAGTTGAAAAAAAAGTCGAATGAGAAGCATGAATAGGGATGTAAGATGTCGAGATGGTTGTGAGGTATTGTTTCGAAATTTATGAGAATGTCGACATAAGATATTGAGATTATTATGAAATGTCGAGTGTTATTAGGGAAATGTCGCAATCTATCCAACAATGAATATCGAGATCTATATATATATAAATGTCGAGATGATGATGATATAAAATGTCGAGATTATCATGGAATGTCGGGTAAAATGTCGAAGAATTATCAAAGAGGGTTTCGAAATTTTTATGAGAGTGTCGAGATTTATATATAAATGTCTAAGTCTGAAGTGAAATGATAATCTCGAATGATAATCTCGATATTGTTGTGATTCGACTTTTATGAATATTAAATGAATATTTGAGAAGAATGTCGAGTGTTTGAGTAAGATGATCTCGAGATTTTTATGTGGGATTTCGAAATGCTTGTGTGGTTTGAGTTATACGAATTTTAAATGATAATATCGAATAAGAAGATGTCGATACGTTTGTGAAATGGTTTCGATATTTATAAGAATTTTTGACGTAGAATCTTGAGATATGTGGGAATTTGAAACAAGATGTCGAACCTTTGTACATACATATCGACATTTATTTTATTAATAATATCGAGATTTATGTATAATGTCGAGATATTAATATCTTGAAATCCTTAAGTGCTGTTCGAGATTTATTAACATGTCGAGATCTATCTCTGAAATGGTATTTTCTAAATTAGGTTAAGTTATAAATTTTAGGGTTTCGAAATTTATAAAAGTCAAAACTAGGGTTTTCAAATTAAGCTAATTTCATGAAATTATAATTAAATTAACGAACTCTAATTTTATATGTTTCTATAATTAGGGTTTGAAGGTTAGCGATTTAACCGTACGATAAGCTAAGGATATTAGGTAAGTGGGAATTTCACCTACAACACATAAATTGATTGATATATGTATTACTACGTGACTAATTGCTTCGATGAATAAGTGGTATGTGAAAATTATCTGTTATATGCGATTGTTTGGAATATTTATTGTCGCATTACTTATGTAGCATGATCATGTGCACGCACGAATCATATTGAGTATTTTGAGGAATGAGCGTGCATTATATTACTCGAGTGGAAAGCGAGTTATATGTAATGAAGATAGATGAGAATATAGCTACTTCTACAAAGGCACCATGGCGGGGGTAAAACCGTCGAGTATATTTACCTAAATTATTTAGGTATTGGGAAGGCACGTAGTATAACTATAGTGCCAGGAAAGTAATTTGATAGAGGGGCGACCTGGTGAATGATAAGATTGGAGATAAACCCTAATTTTATCCTAGCCAGTGTGGGCCACTATCGTATTTCGTACTGAATTTGAGCTCATGATTTGATGGTGCGCTTAGTAGGTAGCTATGGGCCCTAATGAAGATGAGAAATAGATGAGTATAATGTAAAGTTAAGAGTATTAGAAAGCATTGGCGCGGATGCCTTTGCTATTTTGGACACGTGCATACATGCATATTTCCACTTACTGAGCTTTATAGCTCATCCCATGTTTTTATGTGTTGTAGACGTAGCGAATCCGGTACGTAAATGTTTAGATGACGAGGCTGGTCCTTCTGGAACTTCCGGTGACTTTTGAGGGTGGTGTGTACATGGATGCGACCTGTGCGGCGGGCGTTATGTTTAATTATGTGTGTTTTTGTAAAATACGTTTATATTGTATGTAAAATCTGAACAATGTTTGTATTGTAAAATAGTTGGGTGTGGTGTGCTTTGTAAAATCGAAAAATTCTATCGATGTTTCCTATGTAATATATTTTATATTTTATTTAGTCACGTAAGTTAGCGTAAGAAAATAGTAGTAGATGGCGGGTCGTCACAGATTGGTATCAGAGCTTCGGTTGCAGTTTCTGTAGACTGTCCATGTACACACACTCAAAAGCGCGGAAGACAGCCTTGATTGTAAGTTTGTGGTATTATGAATTTCTTGCATTGCATAATTTATTGGCCTTAGGGACTAATAGGGTAAGAGAGACAACATGGTTAGAACCAGAGGTGAAGGCAGCGGAGGAAACAATCATGAAGGCGAAAATGTAAACCCGACTGACAATCGTGATTCGGCTATCCTTCAGCTTACTGAATTAGTACGTCAGCAGTCTCAACAGATTCGAGAATTGATTCAGCAGCAAAACTCTGAGGGGACAAGAAATAACGGAATTTCTCAGGCGGATAGGGTTGAAGCAGTGGGTGAAAGATTTCGCAAACTGAACCCACCGAGGATGCTATTGACCCAACATCTGCTGAAGATTGGCTCAGAACATTAGAGAGTATGTTCCAATATAGCAGAATTCCTGAGAATGAGAAAGTTCTGTGTGCTGCATTTCTACTGCGAGGAAGTGCAGGACATTGGTGGGATACTATTTTGGCGATCGTGGATCCAATTAACATGAGTTGGGAACGTTTCAAGGAACTGTTCCGAAATAAATACTTCACTGCACCTGTGCGAGCCCAACGTATGAATGAGTTTATCAATCTCAAACAAGGGGCAATGACTGTGGCGGAATATATCAGAAAATTTGAACAACTGTCAAGGTTCGCGACACATATGGTGAGTACTGATGCTCGAACGATTCCTTGAAGGTCTAAAGCCGGAGTTGTATCGTGACGTTAATATGGCCGGACTACAAGGAGCTTCATATGCTCAAGTAGCTGAGCGGGCGATGGTTGCAGAACAAGCTGAGACAAGAATTATTCGTGCTCAAGAGGCAAAGCGAAAGTTTGTGCAAGGAGCGAAGTGAAGTGGAGGTAATCTGAAACGACAGTTCTTTCCAAAAGGTGGGAAGCCAAATTTTCAGAATAGGCCTGGACCACCTCAGCAACAAAACCCTAATCAATGGAGACCCCCAGTCCCAATGCCAGCTTGCCCAAGATGTGGACGACATCATTCGGGTATCTGTTTTTCACAGAATGCTATCTGTTACAAATGCGGAAAGACGGGGCATTACGCAAGATCATGCTCAGAGAAGACACCAGGAAATCAAGCTATGGCTCAAGCGAAAACCACCAACTGTGCCAGCACGCGTGTATACTTTGACTACAGAGGAAGCAAAAGGAAATCCGTCCGTGGTGGCAGGTATTCTACTTATTCACAAACTTCCGACATGCATTTTAGTAGATTCAGGAGCTACGCATTCATTTGCATCCACTAAATATGTGACGAGACTCGGGATTACACCTACTCTATCTGATTGTGAATATAATGTGACTGTTCCACACGGAGTTGCGATGCGAACCAATCTGGTTTTACGGAATTCTCCGGTGTTAATTAACGGAAGAGAACTGTCCGTTGACTTAATAGTCATTCCAATGAACGATTATGAGGTGATTCTTGGAATGGATTGGCTCTCGAAATACGGAGCTGTCATTGACTGTAATCGCAAGACAATTACGTTTAAAACAGAAGAGAATGAGCCTTCTATTTTTTGTGGGAACAAACAAAGAAAGAAATGTTTCTAGAATTTCAGCGACAAAGGCACAAAGTTTGATCAAGGCGGGATGCAAAGCTTATCTAGTCTTCGCTGTGAAAGAGGAACGTTCATCTCCGAAATTAGAGGATGTGCCAGTGGTGCGTGATTTTCTTGACGTGTTTCCTGAAGATTTACCAGGATTACCACCAGATCGAGAAATTGAATTTACAATTGACTTAATACCGGGATCTGCTCCAATCTCTAAAACTCCCTATCGGTTAGCGCCAACTGAATTAAAAGAGTTAAGAGAACAGTTGGACGATCTGTTACAGAAGGGATTTATCCAACCTAGTTTTTCTCCTTGGGGAGCGCCAGTTTTGTTCGTGCGAAAGAAGGATGGGTCGATGCGATTATGTATCGACTACAGGGAGCTGAACAAGATCACAATCAAGAACAAATATCCATTACCAAGAATAGATGATTTATTTGATCAACTTCAAGGCGCAACGGTGTTTTCAAAAATAGATTTACGATCGGGATATCATCAATGAAGGTTCGAAAAGAAGACATTCCGAAGACGGCGTTTAGGACCAGATATGGACACTACGAATTTTTAGTTATGCCTTTCGGGGTAACTAATGCGCCAGCGGCATTTATGGATCTAATGAATCGAGTGTTCAAACAATTTTTGGACAAGTTTGTCATTGTGTTCATTGATGACATTCTTATCTACTCGAAAACGAAGGAGGAACATGAGCAACATTTAAAGATAGTTCTCGAGATATTACGAGAAAATAAATTATATGCCAAATTCAAGAAATGTGAGTTCTGGTTGAATCAAGTCGCATTTTTGGGCCACATTGTTTCTGGAGAAGGAATTTCTGTGGATCCTAGCAAAATTGAAGCTATCAACAATTGGCCTCAACCAACCAATGTGACAGAAGTACGGAGTTTTCTTGGCTTAGCTGGATACTACAGAAAGTTTATTAAGAACTTTTCAAAGATTGCATCAACACTGACTAAGTTAACAAGGAAGAATGTTCCATTTCATTGGAGCGAGGAGTGCGAGCAAAGTTTTCAAGAATTAAAGAAGAGACTCACTTCAGCTCCAGTTCTTACAATACCATCAGGGACTGGAGGATTTTCAGTTTATAGCGATGCGTCAAGAAATGGTCTGGGATGTGTATTGATGCAACATGGAAAAGTAATTGCATATGCCTCTCGGCAATTGAAGGAGTATGAAAAGAATTATCCGACTCATGACTTGGAGCTCGCTGCTGTGGTTTTTGCTCTAAAAATTTGGAGGCATTACTTATATGGGGAACGATGTGAAATTTTCACGGACCACAAGAGTCTGAAGTATTTCTTCACTCAGAAGGAATTAAATATGAGGCAAAGACGGTGGTTAGAACTTGTTAAAGACTACGATTGTGTAATTAGTTATCACCCTGGAAAAGCAAATGTGGTGGCTGATGCATTAAGCCGAAAAGCGGTAAGTGCAGAGTTACAATTGTTGGAGGTGGAGGTAGTGCAATTGGGAGAAGTCGAAGCAAAGTTGGCAGCATTAACTCTACAACCTACGATACTGGAACAAATCAAACGGGTGCAAGAAAATGATGAGTTATATCTAAAAATCAAAGACTCACAGACGGAGCAAACTTCAACTGATTTCAAAATACAAGAAGATGGGAGTCTATATTACAAGGACCGTCTATATGTACCTAATGATGCAGAGATTCGAAGAATAGTAATGACAGAAGCACATGCGACGGCATATTCAGTACATCCAGGAGCTACAAAAATGTATCGAGACCTTCGAATAAATTATTGGTGGCCGGGAATGAAAAGAGACATTGCGGCATTTATAAGTCAATGTCTAACATGTCAACAAATAAAGGCGGAACATCAACGACCGGCAGGGACATTACAACCTTTGCCAATACCTGAGTGGAAGTGGGATCATATTACGATGGATTTCGTTGTTGGCATACCAAAGACTGTAAAAGGTTATGATGCTATTTGGGTTATAGTCGACCGATTGACTAAGTCTGCTCATTTTCTACCCATAAGTTCGATATTTTCCCTGGAGCGATATGCAGAAATATATATACAAGAAATTGTTCGACTCCATGGATTCCGTTATCAATTATTTCTGATCGAGATTCACGGTTCTTGTCAAATTTTTGGAAGAGTCTGCAGAAAGCAATGGGGACTAAATTGTCTTTTAGTACGGCTTATCATCCTCAGACTGATGGGCAGTCAGAACGAACTATTCAAACTTTGGAAGATATGTTACGAGCATGTGTTTTGGATTTCAAAGGAAACTGGAACAAATATTTGCCGTTGATCGAGTTCTCTTACAACAATAGTTATCATGCAACTATTGGGATGGCACCATATGAAGCTTTATATGGACGAAAATGTCGATCTCCCATACATTGGGATGAAGTTGGTGAACGTGCGATGTTAGGACCCGACATGGTTCAAGAGATGACTGAGGCAATAGCAAAGATACGAGAAAGAATAGAAATGGCTCAAAGTCGACAATAGAGTTATGCAGATCAAAGACGTAGACCATTAGAATTTGAAGTTGATGACTGGGTGTTTTTGAAAGTATCTCCGATGAAAGGTGTGAAACGGTTTGGGCGAAAGGGTAAGTTGAGCCCAAGATATATTGGACCTTTTAGAATAATTAAAAGAGTCGGTGAAGTAGCTTACCAACTGGAACTACCAGCCTCATTGGCACAAGTTCATGATGTTTTCCATGTATCAACATTGCGAAAATATGTCGCTGACCCAAATCATGTCTTGAGAAATGAATTTCTATATCAACAGCTCAAGCCAGATTTAAGTTATGAAGAGAAGCCGGTGGAGATTTTGATGTATGAAGTGAAGAGACTTCGAAATAAAGAGATTATGTTGGTAAAAGTGTTATGACAGAATCAGTCAACTGAAGAAGCTACGTGGGAACGTGAAGATGATATGAGAAGTCGGTATCCAGAATTGTTTCAGTCAATCTGATTTCGAGGGCGAAATCCTTTTTAAGGGAGGAAGAATGTAATACCCGGGTCCCGTGCGTAAGTTGGCCAATAAATTTGCATGCATATTATGTGTCTATATGATTTTATATTTAGTATTATTTAATTTCGTGACTATATGATATTTAACATTATATGGAAATTAGGTATGGAGTTTTAGAAATTTTGGAAAGAGAATTTCGAAATTATTAGATAGCTCGAGATAAAAGTTTCGGGGTTTGTTTTGGAATTGTATGTCGAAATATTAAGAAGCTCGACATTTAGTTGGAATTGATGTCGAGATTTCTAGGTTATCTCGAGATTTTTGTATAAAGAATGAATAATTTAGGGAATAAAATACTAATATTTGGTTTGGGATGGATTAGGTAAGGATTATAATTCCTTAGAAATCAATACATGATAACGATGAGAGGATGAATCCAAATTTCAACAGTTAAAGACAAAACCTAAAGCTATTTCAGATTTAAGTAATAATAATAATTAGAACTTTATGAATAAGAAACGAGGACTTCAATCCTTTGAACACAACCCTTACAAAACTCTCGATAATTAAGAAGCAGAAGAAGAAACGAATTCGTTAGGAGGAGGTATGAAATTTCTATCCAAATCTATATATTTTAATTCATATTTAGCATACTAACTATTGGAATTAGGTTTTAAAGATCAGGGACTAGTAAAAATAATTCCTTAGTTAAAGATAAGATATGGTACTCAAATCGCATATGTTGAAGTTCATACGGTATTTAAACTGTTCTTGGAAAATAGGGTTTTTGATCGAAAGTTTATATGGGTTTAGAAATGAATAGTGTTATAATCTTCGAAAGATTAGGGTTTGGTTGGTTTCAAGATCTTAAGTTGTTTGATTGTGTCGAAATTTTTATTAAATGTCGAGATATTATGTGAAGTGGGATCTTGAGTAAGATGTCGACATGAATTATTGTGGAGTTGAAAAAGTCGAATGCATAATGTCGAATTAAATTAAGATGTCGACATGGTTTATTTTGGAGTTGAAAAAAAAGTCGAATGAGAAGCATGAATAGGGATGTAAGATGTCGAGATGGTTGTGAGGTGTTGTTTCGAAATTTATGAGAATGGCGACATAAGATATTGAGATTATTATGAAATGTCGAGTGTTATTAGGGAAATGTCGAAATCTATCCAACAATGAATGTCGAGATATATATATATATATATATATATATATGTCGAGATGATGATGATATAAAATGTCGAGATTTTCATGGAATGTCGGGTAAAATGTCGAAGAATTATCAAAGAGGGTTTCGAAATTTTTATGAGAGTGTCGAGATTTATATATAAATGTCGAAGTCTGAAGTGAAATGATAATCTCGAATGATAATCTCGATATTGTTGTGATTCGACTTTTATGAATATTAAATGAATATTTGAGAAGAATGTCGAGTGTTTGAGTAAGATGATCTCGAGATTTTTATGTGGGATTTCGAAATGCTTGTGTGGTTTGAGTTATATGAATTTTAAATGATAATGTCGAATAAGAAGATGTCGATATGTTTGTGAAATGGTTTCGATATTTATAAGAATTTTTGACGTAGAATCTTGAGATATGTGGATGAATTTGAAACAAGATGTCGAACCTTTGTACATACATATCGACATTTATTTTATTAATATCGAGATTTATGTATAATGTCGAGATATTAATATCTTGAAATCCTTAAGTGTTGTTCGAGATTTATTAACATGTCGAGATCTATCTCTGAAATGGTATTTTCTAAATTAGGTTAAGTTATAAATTTTAGGGTTTCGAAATTTATAAAAGTCAAAAATAGGGTTTTCAAATTAAGCTAATTTCATGAAATTATAATTAAATTAACGAACTCTAATTTTATATGTTTCTATAATTAGGGTTTGAAGGTTAGCGATTTTACCGTACGATAAGCTAAGGATATCAGGTAAGTGGGAATTTCACCTACAACACATAAATTGATTGATATATGTATTACTACGTGACTAATTGCTTCGATGAATAAGTGGTATGTGAATTATCTGTTACATGCGATTGTTTGGAATATTTATTGTCGCATTATTTATGTAACATGATCATGTGCACGCATGAATCATATTGAGTATTTTGAGGAATGAGCGTGCATTATATTACTCGAGTGGAAAGCGAGTTATATGTAATGAAGATAGATGAGAATATAGCTACTTCTACAAAGGCACCGTGACGGGGGTAAAACCGTCGAGTATATTTACCTAAATTATTTAGGTATTGGGAAGGCACGTAGTATAACTATAGTGCCAGGAAAGTAATTTGATAGAGGGGCGACCTGGTGAATGATAAGATTGGAGATAAACCCTAATTTTATCCTAGCCAGTGTGGGCCACTATCGTATTTTATCCGTACTGGATTTGAGCTCATGATTTGATGGTGCGCTTAGTAGGTAGCTATGGGCCCTAATGAAGATGAGAAATAGATGAGTATAATGTAAAGTTAAGAGTATTAGAAAGCATTGGCGCGGATGCCTTTGCTATTTTGGACACGTGCATACATGCATATTTCCACTTACTGAGCTTTATAGCTCATCCCATGTTTTTATGTGTTGTAGACGTAGCGAATCCGGTACGTAAATGTTTAGATGACGAGGCTGGTCCTTCTGGAACTTCCAGTGACTTTTGAGGGTGGTGTGTACATGGATGCGACCTGTGCGGCGGGCGTTATGTTTAATTATGTGTGTTTTTGTAAAATACGTTTATATTGTATGTAAAATCTGAACAATGTTTGTATTGTAAAATAGGTGGGTGTGGCGTGCTTTGTAAAATCGAAAAATTCTATCGATGTTTCCTATGTAATATATTTTATATTTTATTTAGTCACGTAAGTTAGCGTAAGAAAATAGTAGTAGATGGCGGGTCGTCACAGACGTTGCACATCACAGTAACATATCTGGTCACAAACAATAATCCAGTGTCAGCACGCTTTTTTTATTACGCATCATCGCGTTTTGCAATTAATTTACGCTAATGCAGGCCTCAATGCGCGCGATAAAAGGCTTTTTAAAACAATGATTATACCATGGTATTCGAATTCTAATTGGTTTGGGCATTTTAGTAACTTCATACATTTTTTTCTCATTTTTTTCGTCGTCTCCCATATTCACAAATTTTATTAAAATATTAAGTGTGTTCTATAGAAAAATAATCTCCATTTCAAATAGATTTCTAGAAAGAGTATCCGTGTGTAAATAATAATGTACACGTAGAAACTAACCCTATTAAAACGCAGATCGTGGACTGATAAGTGGTGTTCATTCCTGTGATTTTATAGACGTTAGTAATTGAATAGGTTACAATTCCAATTCTTATAATCAGGGGCGGATCCACAATCTTCATGATTGTTTCCTCCGCTGCCTTCACCTCTGGTTCTAACCATGTTGTCTCTCTTACCCTATTAGTCCCTAAGGCCAATAAATTATGCAATGCAAGAAATTCATAATACCACAAACTTACAATCAAGGCTGTCTTCCGCGCTTTTGAGTGTGTGTACATGGACAGTCTACAGAAACTGCACCGAAGCTCTGATACCAACCTGTGACGACCCGCCATCTACTACTATTTTCTTACGCTAACTTACGTGACTAAATAAAATATAAAATATATTACATAGGAAACATCGATAGAATTTTTCGATTTTACAAAGCACACCACACCCAACTATTTTACAATACAAACATTGTTCAGATTTTACATACAATATAAACGTATTTTACAAAAACACACATAATTAAACATAACGCCCGCCGCACAGGTCGCATCCATGTACACACCACCCTCAAAAGTCACCGGAAGTTCCAGAAGGACCAGCCTCGTCATCTAAACATTTACGTACCGGATTCGCTACGTCTACAACACATAAAAACATGGGATGAGCTATAAAGCTCAGTAAGTGGAATATGCATGTATGCACGTGTCCAAAATAGCAAAGGCATCCGCGCCAATGCTTTCTAATACTCTTAACTTTACATTATACTCATCTATTTCTCATCTTCATTAGGGCCCATAGCTACCTACTAAGCGCACCATCAAATCATGAGCTCAAATCCAGTACGGATAAAATACGATAGTGGCCCACACTGGCTATGATAAAATTAGGGTTTATCTCCAATCTTATCATTCACCAGGTCGCCCCTCTATCAAATTACTTTCCTGGCACTATAGTTATACTACGTGCCTTCCCAATACCTAAATAATTTAGGTAAATATACTCGACGGTTTTACCCCCGTCATGGTGCCTTTGTAGAAGTAGTTATATTCTCATCTATCTTCATTACATATAACTCGCTTTCCACTCGAGTAATATAATGCACGCTCATTCCTCAAAATACTCAATATGATTCGTGCGTGCACATGATCATGCTACATAAATAATGCGACAATAAATATTCCAAACAATCGCATATAACAGATAATTCACATACCACTTATTCATCGAAGCAATTAGTCACGTAGTAATACATATATCAATCAATTTATGTGTTGTAGGTGAAATTCCCACTTACCTGATATCCTTAGCTTATCGTACGGTTAAATCGCTAAACCTTCAAACCCTAATTATAGAAACATATAAAGTTAGAGTTCGTTAATTTAATTATAATTTCATGAAATTAGCTTAATTTGAAAACTCTAGTTTTGACTTTTATAAATTTCGAAACCCTAAAATTTATAACTTAACCTAATTTAGAAAATACCATTTCAGAGATAGATCTCGACATGTTAATAAATCTCGAACAGCACTTAAGGATTTCAAGATATTAATATCTCGACATTATACATAAATCTCGATATTATTAATAAAATAAATGTCGATATGTATGTACAAAGGTTCGACATCTTGTTTCAAATTCATCCACATATCTCAAGATTCTACGTAAAAAATTCTTATAAATATCGAAACCATTTCACAAACATATCGACATCTTCTTATTCGACATTATCATTTAAAATTCGTATAACTCAAACCACACAAGCATTTCGAAATCCCACATAAAAATCTCGAGATCATCTTACTCAAACACTCGACATTCTTCTCAAATATTCATTTAATATTCATAAAAGTCGAATCACAACAATATCGAGATTATCATTCGAGATTATCATTTCACTTCAGACTTCGACATTTATATATAAATCTCGACACTCTCATAAAAATTTCGAAACCCTCTTTGATAATTCTTCGACATTTTACCCGACATTCCATGATAATCTCGACATTTTATATCATCATCATCTCGACATTTATATATATATATATAGATCTCGATATTCATTGTTGGATAGATTTCGACATTTCCCTAATAACACTCGACATTTCATAATAATCTCAATATCTTATGTCGACATTCTCATAAATTTCGAAACAACACCTCACAACCATCTCGACATCTTACATCCCTATTCATGCTTCTCATTCGACTTTTTTTTCAACTCCAAAATAAACCATGTCGACATCTTAATTTAATTCGACATTATGCGTTCGACTTTTTCAACTCCACAATAATTCATGTCGACATCTTACTCAAGATCCCACTTCACATAACATCTCGACATTTAATAAAAATTTCGACACAATCAAACAACTTAAGATCTTGAAACCAACCAAACCCTAATCTTTCGAAGATTATAACACTATTCATTTCTAAACCATATAAACTTTCGATCAAAAACCCTATTTTCCAAGAACAGTTTAAATACCGTATGAACTTCAACATATGCGATTTGAGTACCATATCTTATCTTTAACTAAGGAATTATTTTTACTAGTCCCTGATCTTTAAAACCTAATTCCAATAGTTAGTATGCTAAATATGAATTAAAATATATAGATTAGGATAGAAATTTCATACCTCCTCCTAACGAATTCGTTTCTTCTTCTGCTTCTTAATTATCGAGAGTTTTGTAAGGGTTGTGTTCAAAGGATTGAAGTCCTCGTTTCTTATTCATAAAGTTCTAATTATTATTATTACTTAAATCTGAAATAGCTTTAGGTTTTGTCTTTAACTGTTGAAATTTGGATTCATCCTCTCATCGTTATCATGTATTGATTTCTAAGGAATTATAATCCTTACCTAATCCATCCCAAACCAAATATTAGTATTTTATTCCCTAAATTATTCATTCTTTATACAAAAATCTCGAGATAACCTAGAATCTCGACATCAATTCCAACTAAATGTCGAGCTTCTTAATATTTCGACATACAATTCCAAAACAAACCCCGAAACTTTTATCTCGAGCTATCTAATAATTTCGAAATTCTCTTTCCAAAATTTCTAAAACTCCATACCTAATTTCCATATAATGTTAAATATCAGTCACGAAATTAAATAATACTAAATATAAAATCATATAGACACACATAATATGCATGCAAATTTATTGGCCAACTTACGCACGAGACCCGGGTATTACATTCTTCCCCCCTTAAAAAGGATTTCGCCCTCGAAATCAGATTGACTGAAACAATTCTGGATACCGACTTCTCATATCATCTTCACGTTCCCACGTAGCTTCTTCAGTTGACTGATTCTGCCATAACACTTTTACCAACAGAATCTCTTTATTTCGAAGTCTCTTCACTTCATACATCAAAATCTCCACCGGCTTCTCTTCATAACTTAAATCTGGCTTGAGCTGTTGATATAGAAATTCATTTCTCAAGACATGATTTGGGTCAGCGACATATTTTCGCAATGTTGATACATGGAAAACATCATGAACTTGTGCCAATGAGGCTGGTAGTTCCAGTTGGTAAGCTACTTCACCGACTCTTTTAATTATTCTAAAAGGTCCAATATATCTTGGGCTCAACTTACCCTTTCGCCCAAACCGTTTCACACCTTTCATCGGAGATACTTTCAAAAACACCCAGTCATCAACTTCAAATTCTAAAGGTCTACGTCTTTGATCTGCATAACTCTTTTGTCGACTTTGAGCCATTTGCATTCTTTCTCGTATCTTTGCTATTGCCTCAGTCATCTCTTGAACCATGTCGGGTCCTAACATCGCACGTTCACCAACTTCATCCCAATGTATGGGAGATCGACATTTTCGTCCATATAAAGCTTCATAGGGTGCCATCCCAATAGTTGCATGATAACTATTGTTGTAAGAGAACTCGATCAACGGCAAATATTTGTTCCAGTTTCCTTTGAAATCCAAAACACATGCTCGTAACATATCTTCCAAAGTTTGAATAGTTCGTTCTGACTGCCCATCAGTCTGAGGATGATAAGCCGTACTAAAAGACAATTTAGTCCCCATTGCTTTCTGCAGACTCTTCCAAAAATTTGACAAGAATCGTGAATCTCGATCAGAAATAATTGATAACGGAATCCCATGGAGTCGAACAATTTCTTGTATATATATTTCTGCATATCGCTCCAGGGAAAATATCGAACTTATGGGTAGAAAATGAGCAGACTTAGTCAATCGGTCGACTATAACCCAATAGCATCATAACCTTTTACAGTCTTTGGTATGCCAACAACGAAATCCATCGTAATATGATCCCACTTCCACTCAGGTATTGGCAAAGGCTGTAATGTCCCTGCCGGTCGTTGATGTTCCGCCTTTATTTGTTGACATGTTAGACATTGACTTATAAATGCCGCAATGTCTCTTTTCATTCCCGGCCACCAATAATTTATTCGAAGGTCTCGATACATTTTTGTAGCTCCTGGATGTACTGAATATGCCGTCGCATGTGCTTCTGTCATTACTATTCTTCGAATCTCCGCATCATCAGATACATATAGACGGTCATTGTAGTATAGACTCCCATCTTCTTGTATTTTGAAATCAGTTGAAGTTTGCTCCGTCTGTGAGTCTTTGATTTTTAGATATAACTCATCATTTTCTTGCACCCGTTTGATTTGTTCCAGTATCGTAGGTTGTAGAGTTAATGCTGCCAACTTTGATTCGACTTCTCCCAATTGTACTACCTCCACCTCCAACAATTGTAACTCTGCACTTACCGCTTTTCGGCTTAATGCATCAGCCACCACATTTGCTTTTCCAGGGTGATAACTAATTACACAATCGTAGTCTTTAACAAGTTCTAACCACCGTCTTTGCCTCATATTTAATTCCTTCTGAGTGAAGAAATACTTCAGACTCTTGTGGTCCGTGAAAATTTCACATCGTTCCCCATATAAGTAATGCCTCCAAATTTTTAGAGCAAAAACCACAGCAGCGAGCTCCAAGTCATGAGTCGGATAATTCTTTTCATACTCCTTCAATTGCCGAGAGGCATATGCAATTACTTTTCCATGTTGCATCAATACACATCCCAGACCATTTCTTGACGCATCGCTATAAACTGAAAATCCTCCAGTCCCTGATGGTATTGTAAGAACTGGAGCTGAAGTGAGTCTCTTCTTTAATTCTTGAAAACTTTGCTCGCACTCCTCGCTCCAATGAAATGGAACATTCTTCCTTGTTAACTTAGTCAGTGTTGATGCAATCTTTGAAAAGTTCTTAATAAACTTTCTGTAGTATCCAGCTAAGCCAAGAAAACTCCGTACTTCTGTCACATTGGTTGGTTGAGGCCAATTGTTGATAGCTTCAATTTTGCTAGGATCCACAAAAATTCCTTCTCCAGAAACAATGTGGCCCAAAAATGCGACTTGATTCAACCAGAACTCACATTTCTTGAATTTGGCATATAATTTATTTTCTCGTAATATCTCGAGAACTATCTTTAAATGTTGCTCATGTTCCTCCTTCGTTTTCGAGTAGATAAGAATGTCATCAATGAACACAATGACAAACTTGTCCAAAAATTGTTTGAACACTCGATTCATTAGATCCATAAATGCCGCTGGCGCATTAGTTACCCCGAAAGGCATAACTAAAAATTCGTAGTGTCCATATCTGGTCCTAAACGCCGTCTTCGGAATGTCTTCTTTTCGAACCTTCAATTGATGATATCCCGATCGTAAATCTATTTTTGAAAACACCGTTGCGCCTTGAAGTTGATCAAATAAATCATCTATTCTTGGTAATGGATATTTGTTCTTGATTGTGATCTTGTTCAGCTCCCTGTAGTCGATACATAATCGCATCGACCCATCCTTCTTTCGCACGAACAAAACTGGCGCTCCCCAAGGAGAAAAACTAGGTTGGACAAATCCCTTCTGTAACAGATCGTCCAACTGTTCTCTTAACTCTTTTAATTCAGTTGGCGCTAACCGATAGGGAGTTTTAGAGATTGGAGCAGATCCCGGTATTATGTCAATTGTAAATTCAATTTCTCGATCTGGTGGTAATCCTGGTAAATCTTCAGGAAACACGTCAAGAAAATCACGCACCACTGGCACATCCTCTAATTTCGGAGATGAACGTTCCTCTGATTTCACAGCGAAGACTAGATAAGCTTTGCATCCCGCCTTGATCAAACTTTGTGCCTTTGTCGCTGAAATTCTAGAAACATTTCTTTCTTTGTTTGTTCCCACAAAAATAGAAGGCTCATTCTCTTCTGTTTTAAACGTAGCTGTCTTGCGATTACACTCAATGACAGCTCCGTATTTCGAGAGCCAGTCCATTCCAAGAATCACCTCATAATCGTTCATTGGAATGACTATTAAGTCAACGGACAGTTCTCTTCCGTTAATTAACACCGGAGAATTCCGTAAAACCAGATTGGTTCGCATCGCAGCTCCGTGTGGAACAGTCACATTATATTCACAATCAGATAGAGTAGGTGTAATCCCGAGTCTCGTCACATATTTAGTGGATGCAAATGAATGCGTAGCTCCTGAATCTACTAAAATGCATGTCGGAAGTTTGTGAATAAGTAGAATACCTGCCACCACGGACGGATTTGCTTTTGCTTCCTCTGTAGTCAAAGTATACACGCGTGCTGGCACAGTTGGTGATTTCGCTTGAGCCATAGCTTGATTTCCTGGTGTCTTCTCTGAACATGATCTTGCGTAATGCCCCGTCTTTCCGCATTTGCAACAGATAGCATTCTGTGAAAAACAGATACCCGAATGATGTCGTCCACATCTTGGGCAAGCTGGCATTGGGACTGGGAGTCTCCATTGATTAGGGTTTTGTTGCTGAGGTGGTCCAGGCCTATTCTGAAAATTTGGCTTCCCACCTTTTGGAAAGAACTGTCGTTTCTGATTACCTCCACTCCACTTCGCTCCTTGCACAAACTTTCGCTTTGCCTCTTGAGCACGAATAATTCTTGTCTCAGCTTGTTCTGCAACCATCGCCCGCTCAGCTACTTGAGCATATGAAGCTCCTTGTAGTCCGGCCATATTAACGTCACGATACAACTCCGGCTTTAGACCTTCAAGGAATCGTTCGACCTTCAGAGCATCAGTACTCACCATATGTGTCGCGAACCTTGACAGTTGTTCAAGTTTTCTGATGTATTCCGCCACCGTCATCGCCCCTTGTTTAAGATTTATAAACTCATTCAGGCGTTGGGCTCGTACAGGTGCAGTGAAGTATTTATTTCGAAATAATTCCTTGAAACGTTCGCAACTCATGTTAATTGGATCCTCGATCGCCAAAATAGTATCCCACCAATGTCCTGCACTTCCTCGCAGTAGAAATGCAGCACACAGAACTTTCTCATTCTCAGGAATTCTGCTATATTGGAACATACTCTCTAATGTTCTGAGCCAATCTTCAGCAGATGTTGGGTCAATAGCATCCTCGGTGGGTTCAGTTTGCGAAATCTTTCACCCACTGCTTCAACCCTATCCGCCTGAGAAATTCCGTTATTTCTTGTCCCCTCAGAGTTTTGCTGCTGAATCAATTCTCGAATCTGTTGAGACTGCTGACGTACTAATTCAGTAAGCTGAAGGATAGCCGAATCACGATTGTCAGTCGGGTTTACATTTTCGCCTTCATGATTGTTTCCTCCGCTGCCTTCACCTCTGGTTCTAACCATGTTGTCTCTCTTACCCTATTAGTCCCCTAAGGCCAATAAATTATGCAATGCAAGAAATTCATAATACCACAAACTTACAATCAAGGCTGTCTTCCGCGCTTTTGAGTGTGTGTACATGGACAGTCTACAGAAACTGCAACCGAAGCTCTGATACCAACCTGTGACGACCCGCCATCTACTACTATTTTCTTACGCTAACTTACGTGACTAAATAAAATATAAAATATATTACATAGGAAACATCGATAGAATTTTTCGATTTTACAAAGCACACCACACCCAACTATTTTACAATACAAACATTGTTCAGATTTTACATACAATATAAATGTATTTTACAAAAACACACATAATTAAACATAACGCCCGCCGCACAGGTCGCATCCATGTACACACCACCCTCAAACGTCACCGGAAGTTCCAGAAGGACCAGCCTCGTCATCTAAACATTTACGTACCGGATTCTCTACGTCTACAACACATAAAAACATGGGATGAGCTATAAAGCTCAGTAAGTGGAAATATGCATGTATGCACGTGTCCAAAATAGCAAAGGCATCCGCGCCAATGCTTTCTAATAATCTTAACTTTACATTATACTCATCTATTTCTCATCTTCATTAGGGCCCATAGCTACCTACTAAGCGCACCATCGAATCATGAGCTCAAATCCAGTACGGATAAAATACGATAGTGGCCCACACTGGCTAGGATAAAATTAGGGTTTATCTCCAATCTTATCATTCACCAGGTCGCCCCTCTATCAAATTACTTTCCTGGCACTATAGTTATACTACGTGCCTTCCCAATACCTAAATAATTTAGGTAAATATACACGACGGTTTTACCCCCGTCATGGTGCCTTTGTAGAAGTAGCTATATTCTCATCTATCTTCATTACATATAACTCGCTTTCCACTCGAGTAATATAATGCACGCTCATTCCTCAAAATACTCAATATGATTCGTGCGTGCACATGATCATGCTACATAAATAATGCGACAATAAATATTCCAAACAATCGCATATAACAGATAATTCACATACCACTTATTCATCGAAGCAATTAGTCACGTAGTAATACATATATCAATCAATTTATGTGTTGTAGGTGAAATTCCCACTTACCTGATATCCTTAGCTTATCGTACGGTTAAATCGCTAACCTTCAAACCCTAATTATAGAAACATATAAAATTAGAGTTCGTTAATTTAATTATAATTTCATGAAATTAGCTTAATTTGAAAACCCTAGTTTTGACTTTTATAAATTTCGAAACCCTAAAATTTATAACTTAACCTAATTTAGAAAATACCATTTCAGAGATAGATCTCGACATGTTAATAAATCTCGAACAGCACTTAAGGATTTCAAGATATTAATATCTCGACATTATACATAAATCTCGATATTATTAATAAAATAAATGTCGATATGTATGTACAAAGGTTCGACATCTTGTTTCAAATTCATCCACATATCTCAAGATTCTACGTCAAAAATTCTTATAAATATCGAAACCATTTCACAAACATATCGACATCTTCTTATTCGACATTATCATTTAAAATTCGTATAACTCAAACCACACAAGCATTTCGAAATCCCACATAAAAATCTCGAGATCATCTTACTCAAACACTCGACATTCTTCTCAAATATTCATTTAATATTCATAAAAGTCGAATCACAACAATATCGAGATTATCATTCGAGATTATCATTTCACTTCAGACTTCGACATTTATATATAAATCTCGACACTCTCATAAAAATTTCGAAACCCTCTTTGATAATTCTTCGACATTTTACCCGACATTCCATGAAAATCTCGACATTTTATATCATCATCATCTCGACATTTATATATATATATATATATATATATATATAGATCTCGACATTCATTGTTGGATAGATTTCGACATTTCCCTAATAACACTCGACATTTCATAATAATCTCAATATCTTATGTCGACATTCTCATAAATTTCGAAACAACACCTCACAACCATCTCGACATCTTACATCCCTATTCATGCTTCTCATTCGACTTTTTTTTCAACTCCAAAATAAACCATGTCGACATCTTAATTTAATTCGACATTATGCATTCGACTTTTTCAACTCCACAATAATTCATGTCGACATCTTACTCAAGATCCCACTTCACATAACATCTCGACATTTAATAAAAATTTCGACACAATCAAACAACTTAAGATCTTGAAACCAACCAAACCCTAATCTTTCGAAGATTCTAACACTATTCATTTCTAAACCCATATAAACTTTCGATCAAAAACCCTATTTTCCAAGAACAGTTTAAATACCGTATGAACTTCAACATATGCGATTTGAGTACCATATCTTATCTTTAACTAAGGAATTATTTTTACTAGTCCCTGATCTTTAAAACCTAATTCCAATAGTTAGTATGCTAAATATGAATTAAAATATATAGATTAGGATAGAAATTTCATACCTCCTCCTAACGAATTCGTTGCTTCTTCTGCTTCTTAATTATCGAGAGTTTTGTAGGGGTTGTGTTCAAAGGATTGAAGTCCTCGTTTCTTATTCATAAAGTTCTAATTATTATTATTACTTAAATCTGAAATAGCTTTAGGTTTTGTCTTTAACTGTTGAAATTTGGATTCATCCTCTCATCGTTATCATGTATTGATTTCTAAGGAATTATAATCCTTACCTAATCCATCCCAAACCAAATATTAGTATTTTATTCCCTAAATTATTCATTCTTTATACAAAAATCTCGAGATAACCTAGAAATCTCGACATCAATTCCAACTAAATGTCGAGCTTTTTAATATTTCGACATACAATTCCAAAACAAACCCCGGAACTTTTATCTCGAGCTATCTAATAATTTCGAAATTCTCTTTCCAAAATTTCTAAAACTCCATACCTAATTTCCATATAATGTTAAATATCATATAGTCACGAAATTAAATAATACTAAATATAAAATCATATAGACACATAATATGCATGCAAATTTATTGGCCAACTTACGCACGGGACCCAGGTATACAATTCCCCGCCCCATTCGGTGCGGATCCCTGCGGGGATGGAGAATCCCGGCCTCATTGACAACTCTAGGGGTGGAGGTGGGCGCAAATGGCATTGGTGATGAGGTTAACGTAGTATCTAACTTTTTATTTTCTATATTTCTTTGAAACGATTTATCAATTGGAATACATTTTTCCATCGAAACATATAATTTAGGATCACAAAAAAATCTTTGATTTTCATACTATTAACACACAAAAAATATGTAAAAATTTAAAAATCGTGCTAACTAGGGACAACATGTCATGATATTGATGTTGGCGTAGCATATTAGTAAGATAAAGGAGAAAATAACGCAGCTCATGTCTTATGAATATCAAGCGCAATATGAATTTGAGACTTTTTATTTGATGTTGCGATTTTTTACTTCAGAAATGATTTATAACTATAATAAAGACCATACTTAAAGATTTGGGGGAAAGTTTTATAGCTTGGTTGTGTATTGTATTGTAAGTGCATAATAAAAATTTAATAGAACATGAAAAGAAGTAGAACCGGTATAAAAGATAACCAAAGTAGATATTAATAAAAACTTAATTGATTAATGTTTGTATATATATATATATATATATATATATATATATATATAGACACGATAAATTTATAGTTGTACTGTTTGGTTAAGAAACAAAAATACCTGCGAACCTAAAAAGAATCAGAAAACTAACAAGTATAAAAGCTCCAAAGAGAAAAAAAAAATAAAAAGACAATAAACACAAACAAAACCAAAAAAAACACTACAAAGATAAAAGCGCTTGGACTAGAAAAAGAAAATTAAAAAAAGAATAGAAACGCTAAGGAGAAAAATTGAAAACGTATAAAGCTTACAAAATTATTAAAAAAATATTATTGTGATTAATATTTATATTATGATAGTTATGATAATATAATTATAAAGAGAAATATTTAGAGAGACGAAGTGTGAATAACTTCAATACTTTGGTGTGTTTTACTATACAACTCAAGGTGCCTATTTGTAAGCAAATTTTGTAAATTACAACCACAAAATAAAATATTACATCTCATAAAATAATCACTTCTAATTTATATTCTCATCTTATACATCCTTATTTACCCACCAATATAAACAATATACATATACTATTTATGACATCCATCTACTATTTATTCCATCCTTATTTTATCATCCAATCCATATACATCCACATAATATATTTCATAATACTCCCCATTGAATTTATAATTAAGGAATACTCCTAGTTAAAACATTACTAGGAAAAACTCAGTGAGAAAAAAACATAGTGAAGGAAAAAGAGTAGATAATTCCTTTATTACGCTTTCATATGCTGCCTCATTAAAAACCTAACTGGGAAAACTCCACGGGAAAAAACCACAGTGAAGGAAAAAGAGTGCAACGCGTATTCTCCCTTGATGATAACATCACTTCAAACTCTCAAAGTCTTCAGACTCCGAATTAGTATACCAATTTTTATAAAATTATAAGAGTAAGTAGTGCTTTCGTAAATCAATCTGCGAGATTTTTGCTATATCGCACTTGTTGTACATCAATATCCCCATTTTTCTCCAACTCATGTGTAAAGAAAAATTTTGAAGAAATATGCTTTGTTCTATCGCCTTTAATATATCTTTCCTTTAGTTGTGCAATACATGCCGCGTTATCTTCATAAATACATCGGAAGTAACTTTTCAGATAATAGCCCACAAGTTTGTTGTATATGCGTAATTATCGATCGCAACCAAATGCATTCTCGGCTAGCTTAATGAATTGCTAATATTTCAGCGTGATTAGATGAAGTAGTCGTTAAACTTTGTTTAACTGATCGCCATGAAATGACAGTTCCACCATACGTAAATAGATAATCAGTTTGCGATCGAGCATATCAGTTGTTCCTTGAAGGTATCAAAATATTCGTTTAACTCTGTTCGAATGTCTACGAGTCAGCAAAGAACTGTATCTTGCCAATAAATTTACAACAAATGCTATATCGGGTCGCGTATGACTCGTAAGATACATTACCGCTCCAATAGCATTAAGATATGGTACTTCATCATTTTCACGTGGTCTGAACGGATCTTTATTCACGTCTAACGATCGGACAATCATCGGAGTATCCAATAGATGAGCTTTGTCCGTGTAAAACCTTTTCAATACTTTTATGGTATAAGTTTCTTGATGTATAAATATCCCATTCTTTAAATATTCAATTTGCAATCCGAGATAAAATTTCATTTTTCAGAGATCTTTCATTTCGAACTCCTTTCTCAAACACTCATCAGCTTTCAATAACTTCCAGGAGTTCCAATTATGTTGATATCATCAGTATAAACTGCTATAATGACAAACTCATTTTTAGATCTTTTCATGAATATACAAGGGCAAGTTTGATCATTTTTATACCCTTCTGTCACTAAAATTTCCCTTAAGCGATTATACCACATACTCCCAGATTGCTTTAATCCATAAAACTATTTATTAAGTTGAATTGAGTACTCATTCCGGGCCCTGAATTGTAGGTAATTGGAATCCCTCGGGAAACTTTATATCTATATCACTGTCAAGCGATGCATATAAATAAGCAATGACAACAACCATAAGACGCATATCGAGTCCTTCACGTACTGCCAAACTAATTAGATGACGAAAAGTAGTTGCGTCCACAACAGGAGAATACAGGTCTTTGCGAAAAACCTTGTGCAACAAGCCATGCTTTGTATCTCATAATTTCACCATTTTTGTTTTTCTTTCTAATGAAAACTCATTTGTATCCAACCGGCTTAACATTTTCTAGTATACGGACCATAGGTCCGAATACTTTTCGTTTCTCAAGTGGTTATAATTATGCCTCGATTGCATCCTTCGATTTTGGCCAATCATTTCTTTGTCGACATTCATTTATAGATTTTGGTTCATGATCCCCATTCTCATTAATCTCATTCATTTCGTGTAGCGATATGTTAAATGAGAATAGATCGTCAATGTTGACTTCGTCCCGGTTCCATTTAATTTCATTCTGGGCATAGTTTATCGGGATCTCTTCATTATCATTGCTTTCAAACTTTCAAAATATTTAGGTACCTGAGTTTAATCTTATCAACATTTATGCCCGTCGACTCTTCTTTATTCGATAAATCCCCGATTGGAATTATTTGCTCCTTTTCTTTTTCGAGAATTTTTATCATTGGAACCCGACGGCCTACCACGCTTAGGCTCGATATCATTCTTTGTATGTTCTATAGAAACATCAATTTTTTTTCTCAGGATCATTGACAGCTGGTATATGTGACTTAGTCACTCTTTTAAGGTCAGTAAAGCTATCTGGCAGATGATTAGTTAAGTTTTGTAAATGAATTATCTTTGAACTTCTAGTTCAGATTCTTCATTCGAGGATCATAATGATTTATCGATAATTCATTCCAACTAATATTCTTTTCCAGTTGTTTCTGTTCTCCCCCTAATGTCGGAAATTTGATTCATCAAAATGACAATCGACAAATCTAGCCGTAAATAAATCTCCCGTTAAAGGTTTTAAATATTTTATTATCGATGGAGATTCAAATCCTACATATATTCATAACCTCCTTTGAGGTCCCATCTTTGTGTGTTGTGGTGACGCAATTGGAACATATACCGCACATCCAAAAATTCGTGGATGGGAAATATCTGGTTCCTGACCATAAACCATTTGCAACGGGGACATATCATGATAACTTGTTGGCCTGATGTGGATTAATGCTGTTTCATGTAATATAGCATGTCCCCAACAAGTCGAGGGAAATTTAGACATCATCTATAATGACCTTGCAATTAATTCCAGGTGTTTAATCAACGATTCCGCGAGATCATTTTTCATATGAGCATGTGGCACGGGATACTCAACATCAATTTCAATAGAATACAATAATCATTACACTGCAACATTATCAATATTTTTTATTGGATCCGAAATGTGCATTGAATCAATTGTGCAAGCAATCTCGCAAACGTCTTGTTCCGCGTGGATAGCAAACATACATGAGACCATGTAGTCGATGCATCGTAAAATACCTAGATGGTCAATATGATGAATGTATCAGTCTGCATATAATCTATATGTATACGCTTCAAAAATGCGTAGTTTCATTCTTCATTTTCATTGGTGATGGGCGAGTAATGAATTTCTTTTTAGAGCAAGCAGCACATTATAACTCTTTGAAAAATCTTCTGGTTTTTCAATAAATGCCCATGTAAATTTTAATTCCGCATCATAATTGCAACGGAGTGGTCCAACCGGTCATACCAAACAATAGATATACTGTCATTAGTAAACTTCTGGTTTACGGTAGCATATGACTCAATTCTCAAATATAACATAATCCAAAGTCAAATGGATGTAATATTTTCACAATTATTTTTATCATTCGAAATCATCTTCGTGATATGTAAATATCAACATCTTTCATTCTCAGCAGTCTCAACGTGATATCCGTTCGAATAGCTTTACAACATAATACATTTATTTGAGAAATAGGATATTATGATCCATTTTCAATTTAAACGATCCTATGGGCAATAAAACATTAGCTCTTCGGGAGCATCAATTATACATATATATATGTATATAATATACATAAAATCTTATAAATATAATGCATACCTCCGCATAAACCATATTTTCCTTTTAGGACCTTGAAAATTCCTGCGCCACCGATGAGCACCGCCACCACCGTGGTGGAATTGATGGCATTGTTGAGGTACAAAATATAAACTTTTATATAAAATACCTTTATTCAAGCAACGTTCCGTAAATATCTAAATAAAATGAAAAACTCGTTTCATTTATTATTAGGTTCAATTAGTTAATGGGCCTTCCAGAATAATGGCCCGTTGTTGTATGACGTCAAGGGCATACTTGTCCTTATCAATACCTTACCATTCACCTTAACCCATACATTCTTATCAATAGATTATTTTCATTTGGGCCAATATACTAAAAGAATTTGGACCCTTTTAATAAAATCCACCGTCCACCAATACGAACAGCCGAAAGCGCTGGCCCAAATTTTATTTTTTTTCATTATTATTAGCTGACGTAGCCCTTTAGATTTTTGCTTGGACAGCCCTTCGGACACTAAAATGGGCCCATAACTTAGTATAAACTGTAATGCCCAACATAAGCTTCAGTGGGCCCCTTATTTGGCTCATTTAAACCTTAGCTGGCCTAAACAAAAATTTAGTGGGCTGAAACTTAAGCTCATTGGCAATGAATAGGGCTGCCCAAAACGTTTAAAGGGCCTAGAAGCTCGCCAACTTCGACAATATACTATCATAAGATCAATAATCAAATTCAGATAATCCGAAAAATATGTAACAATATTGCCATAAACAAATAAAATAAACGTTCATTATCATTTTAATTTCTGCAATGTCCGGTAAGTTTATTATGGTATCTAAAATCTGGGTCCGTTCAAAGTACGTATTCATGTCTGAAATCCGTGTCCATAGTCCATACTCCGTCCAATCGGTAATTTTTAAATTATTTAAACGAATATTGTTTTAATTAATTTTTGTTCTTAAAATAAATTCCACACATTACAGAGAGGAACGAAATCTGGAACTCTCACCACAAATGACGATATTCCGCGGTACCACTCGACTAGAGGCATTTTGTTGTATATTTTACTTTTTTTTAATTATCAATAGTAGTGTATGATTGATAAATTTACCGTACATAAAAATAAAAACCTTACTCGTGAAAATATCTCGACGGAGGAGCGCTCGTGCTGATAAGGTTACAATACAACTCAAGGTGCCTACTTATAGACAACTGAAATTACAACCACAAAATAAAATATTACATTCTCATAAAAGAATCACATCTAATATATATTGTCATCTTATACATCCTTATCTACCCACCAAAATATAAATAATATACATCTACTATTTATTCCATCCATCTACTATTTATTACATCCTCATTTTACCAACCAATCCATATAATATACATCCACATAATATAATTCATAATACAAATCATTATAAATAAACTTGAAAGAGAAAAACAAAAACATATACACTTAAAAGAGAGAATCGGACCCTAGACTAGTTGTATGAAGTGCAGCTCTTTCACCACTATGCTACATGACATATTGTTATAAATGCAATATAAACAAAGTATATAACACTTGTTTGCTATATAGTATACATATAGTACTAAAAGCTTCGAAAATTTTCGGGGAGGCCGTGGCCCCCCGGACCTACTGTAGATCGGCCCCTGCTCATAATAATAATAATAATAATTTTTTTTTGTTCTGAGTCCCATGCATATATTTTCCAGTAGGTGACCCATAGCGAGTCAACTACCTAGTAGGAAACCCTGGCCTAAGGGAGCTTATGGATTTCTTTAGCTTATATTCTATTTTCTCTTTGTCTTGCTTCGTTGTGTGTTAATATGATGTGTTCTTTTTTTGTTTTTTCTTTTAGATCTTTCGGGTTGAGAGTTTGTGTCTCCTCATTATAAAAGTTTATTTCTCCCCTCGTGGAGTGTCTATAAAGACAAGATTTCATAGTTGAAGACCGAAAAAAGTGAAGTGAGCTTACTAGCGATGGATATGGTGTATTAGGTCAATTTATTGTATGTTTTGGTGGATAAATTAATTAAAGCACGTGGGCTTTAATTTGGGCTTGAGAAGGTGAATTATTTGGAGGGAAAATGAAGTGGGTGTCCCATATTGGAAAAGTTGCCTGGCTTGACACAACTTACATATGGATGCGGATTTTATTAGTTTAAAATAAATAAGTAATATTATGCCACATGTGTGCCGCTCGCGTGCGCGCGCATGGGCGATGCGAATCAGACCGACTTATATGCTAGCACGCGACCATCACACACGAATGCCGGACCCAAAACTAACGGGCCTGATCAAGTCGCGTTTTGCTCTGGATTCAAACATTTATTCCCGGTATGTAACGTGGCTAGCGTCTTCAATCGAAATCGCACCTAGTAATGATCGATACTAGGCTGTACAGGCCGATATGGGACAAATACTCGTCGGTAACGAGGCCGGACTGAACAAAGACCGAATTTCAGTACACTTGCCGAACTGGACTGTCCGGCCAATTCGGGAACAGTTAGCTAGGCTATCTGTATCGAACGGTCCTTGAAGACGAAACGACAGTCATCTAAAAGGGCACGACTCTACCATTAACGAGGCTATTTGAAGCCACGATTGTTCAGTAAAATGGATTTCTCTTAGCCAGTAAAACGTTTTATTCCTATAAATATAGGATGGTTCTCAATGGAGAACACTCGTTTAAGTTCGCAGTTGGTGTTGTTTCGTGCAAAATAAGCGCCATGTAATTGAAGTATCCCGGGAAATAGACGCTCGTAAAATCCTCAAGCACAAACGTGAGGGAGCGATCTGTTTTAAGGAAATTGTGTTTACACAGTCTTAGAATCTCTCTTCTTCTTGTCCGAATCAACTCTTACCAGTCCTTACAAGGTGATCGACACGTGGTGTGTGAATAAAAAGTGCGACAAGTAATAATTAAAACGAATACCTAATTACTATCACCGACGTGCAATAGGCAGTGGACCAATCGTGTATAGTGCAGTAAAGTGAGTAGACGAGTATCGAACACAAGGAATAAGTCAAGTACTAGTAGAGACCTATCGACTCAATATTTAGCCTAAATAAATTACGCAGATGGTGTTACGAACTATCCTAACAGATTACTCCTAAATCAACGAGAGACTAAAAGAATACGCCCAAACTGGTGAAAAACTTTCACATAATAAAGATGTGCTCGGGATTCGAATCCCGCTAGATACTATCGGTTAAGACAATGAATTCTCGCTCCTACGTGATTCTGACTAGATCGCAGTAATTTCCTACCCGCTCACGAGTTTGCTGTCGCCCTAAACGCTCGCGGGAATCTAAGGTTCAGTAATTACTAAAGCTGAGGATCGAGTATTTTCTTTCGCCCTATACTCGAATCCTATCTTCTACGAATGGCCTAATCGTTGTTTAGCTGTCGTCCTAAACGATTTTCCACATGATTACTTTAACACATAGACATATTAAAGCGACGAAACAATTTCATAGACAGATAAAAAGTCATAAACACGAGTCACGATTAAACATATGTCTTAATTACGAAATATCCTAGCGTTCATCTAATCCCAAACACATAGGGGATTTAGCTACGCATAATTGATGGGAAAACAACGAAAGAAATAAGACGAAGAAGAAGAATTCATGATCTTGAATACTGATGATCTGGGATGGTGGCACGGATGAATCTTCGTTCTGCGTTCAATTTGGCGTGATTGCGTCGTTGATCCATCTCTCGTGCTTCTCCAATGGAATTATGCGTTTCTGGCGTCTGTAATTCGTCTCTTATGAATTAGGGTTGATATCTGGTGAGAGTCCCCTTTTCTAGATCGATATCGCGCCTTTATAGTGAAATTCGACACTGTCACGGCCTGGGACATGATAGGTCACGGCCGTGACACTCTCGGGGCACAAAATGAGCTCACTGCCGTTCGTCACGGCCTCGTGCAGTAGTGTCACGGCCGTGACACTCTCAACAGCTTTGTGGCAGTTTCGTATTTCTCTCAGATGAAGGGGTAAACGATGTCCGGTTGACCTGAAATTTTTATCATAGATAGAAGACTTGACATTCCTAATTCTGACCAAAGGGATTCTCAATTCGAGCTCTATATTGAGAGCTATGAATTTTTTAGTCCGTTGCTACTTTTCAGGCGGGCTTCACGGCCATGACTGTGCTCTGCATCGCTTGGCTTCCTTTTCTGCCTCTTGTCACGGCCTGGTGCAATGTGTGTCACGGCCGTGACAGAGACCAGTGTCCTTTGGCTTCGGTTCTGTCCATTGTCATGGCCTGGTGCAAGGAGTGTCACGGCCGTGACACATGACTGATTTCTTCATACTTGCTCCGTTTTGCCTCGTTTTCGCTCCTTTTTCGCCTGAAAGTCATCCTAAGCTCCTTCAATATCAAAATAAATGTAAATATAGAGAATAAACGCATAGAACGATTTCTAGAGCTCTATTTTAACCCAATTAAATACTACAAAATGCGTTTATCACAAGGCCAACATATTCTTTAGTTCTTTGGTTAAGACTTTCTATCTTGTTTCTTCGGCTTCGTTTTTTCTTGTGTCGGGTTTAAGTTATTTGTTTCTCTCGTGATGGAGTTTTCTTCCCTTTGGATGGTCAAATGTTACCAGAAGGAGCCCTTGAAATCTTTAGTCCGTGTAAATTTGTTGTGTTTGTGAAAACTTTCGTTTGAAAAAAACTAATGGTTTGGGTACTCTGTTTCTTTTTCCAATAGAATTGTCCAAAAAAATTTCCGTCAAACCAGATAAATACCCTTCCCGCTCTCTCTTACCTCCTCTTACCTCTCCTTTTAGAAAAAAAAGGAAACAAATTTTTTCTTCTCCCCCTTCTCCACTTATGGAGGTTGGGGGAGCTGTGTTTTTTTTTTCATTGTGTTTACTGCGTTTTCGCTTCTTGCTCTGTGTGTAAGCGTTTTCTGTTTGGTTTTCTATATGTGGTTTAACAGCGTGTACGGTTATATGGTTTTATGTGTGTTATTTGTCGTGTGTGAGTTATCCCCTCTCAGCGTTTTATGTTTGCTTTTTGTGTGTGTAACGTATTTTCTTTTATTCGAATACTGAATTATCAGAAAATAGTACAAATATAATTTAATAAAGTTTAACGGGCTCTATCTCTATTTATTCCTCTGATTCTTCACTTGCATGACTTTTGAAAGACTTTGGAAAATTCTTGATCTTGATCTTTCTTCATTTGGGCCTTTGTTAAGTTCCGTCGTGGGCCTTTGGGCTTAATCATATCCAAAGATCGATCACGAACTTCTTGGATACTTCTTTCGTGGGCTTTTGGTCTTGATCACGAACTTCGTGGATGCTTCTTCGTGGGCCTTTGGGCTTGATCACGAAGTTGACTTGGACTTGATAATTATCAAAGACGCTTTATTCGTGGACTTTTGAGCTTGGTCAGAAATTTAGCGCTTTGGACTTGGACGTTTCGAGCTTTACTTCTGGCAACAACGACTTCGAAAGAATTGAATGCTTTTAAAGAAAGACTTATATCGTTTAACGAAGCTTCGCGTTATCCCGCCTTTGAACTTCGATCCGAATACAGACAACTTCGAAAGAAAAAGAATGCTTTTAGAAAGACTTATATCGTCTGACGAAGCTTCGCAATATCTCGCCTTTCGATCCGAACAAATGACTTCGAAAGAAAGGAATGCTTTTCGTAGAAAGACTTATATCGTCTGACGAAGCCTCGCAATATCCTGCCTTTGATCCGAATACGAACGACTTCGAAAGAAAGGAATGCTTTTCACAGAAAGACTTATATCGTCTAGCGAAGTTTCGTACTCGATTCTCGTCTTTGGACTACGATTTGAATGCGATGAACTTCTTTGGGAGAATGCTTTAAAAAGTCTTATTTCGTCTCTCGAAGTTTTCGCTTCGCCGTTGTCCTCTGACTTGTAATTTCTGAACTCTGAAGCCCCGTATTTATAGGCGTAGAGAATTCTCAATAATGAAAAATATAATCCTTTTGGATGATTTCGTCCATATTTAGGTTGAAAATATGGTTTGATCCTGATTTGATTTGATTTATTCCATATTTTGCTTGATTCTCTCAATATTTTCCGATTTCATGATATTTGATTTGATTTCTTTACTTATTTAGCAAATGTCTACAAGGCTTTCCTTATGTTGTTTTTTTGTATTAAAGGAATATATTAATTAAATTAACTATTTATTAATTTGAGATTATTTTATATATCTCAATAAATAGTAATTCAATAAGTGACTTTATTTTATTTCTTGGAATTATTTCATTAAATCCCAATAATTAAATTTAATTGTCTACAAATGCCCCCACTTCAAGTCTTGTTGACGAACTTTTGGAGGAGATAAACTTGAAGTATTTGTCATTTGCTTCCAAAAATATCACGAAATGCCCCACTTTGACGTTTCCAACTCGTGTACTTTAATTGTTTCTTGCCAAAAATGTCCTCACGCAGACATTCGTTGAGATGACCCAATTCGAATTCGAGCAACATGTTGAGGATAAGATACCTTCATACCGAAACGGTCACCCACCTTTTGTTTTATGACTGAACTTAGACGATGTCCAAGCTGCCTACGTACCCTTTTAGGGGATCAAGTCATTTCTCGTAGTTCAAAATTTATTTTGAGGGGGTGGTGTCGTGCACAGTTTATACTCATGCAGGCCAGGAGTATCCGTTGTTTAACCACACCGGACTATGTGGGATAAGTTAGCAGTTTAGACATATGCACTTATCATTAATGTTTGCATTTTCATAGTTTATACTCGTGCGGGCCAGGAGTAACAAGCAGTTTAGACTCGTATGTCAAGGAGTAACATGCAGTTTAAGCTCGTACGTTAAGGAGCGGCATGCAGTTTAAGCTCGTGCGTTGAGGAGCATTTTTTTTTCATTTTTTTTTCATTTTATTTTCATTTTTTTTCATTTTTTTTCAATTTTTTTTTTCATTTTTTTTCAATTTTTTCTTTTTTTTCTTTTTTTTTTCTTTTTTTCCTTTTTTTCTTTTTTTTTCTTTTTTTTTTGGCATACTAGCACTTCACGAACTAGCCGTTGATCCGGCCAACTCTTAATCTGTCTTAGATACCAACTTATACACACCGTTTGTGCAGACTTCTTTCATGACATAGGAACCGCTCCATTTTGATTTAAACTTGCCCCCAATTCGATCATTAGCAATGGCAGGCCTTCTTAGAGTAAGTACCCAATGTCCAACTTCGAAGGACTTAGGTTTCACCTTTTTGTTAGATGATTGAGCTCGTGTTGATTCCAGTCTTCGCATCAAGTTGATCAATTATAGGATTTCGTAAGCCTTTATGTGGACCCAATCCTTCATAATAATGCCAAGTCTTCTTGCAATCATTGCCAGTTGAGTATGAGACATCTTCAAACACGTAGTTTGCACTTGCCTTAACACGATGCGAACAGGCTTTTGCATGGTAAAACCTAGACCCTTTTTAGACGTTTCTGGTTCGAGATGACTTTTACTCATATCTTTCGGCAATTCTTCTAATATTGGTCCTTCATTTGCATCATATCCAGTCTTTGTCAGGAGTTCATAAGCTTTTGGGCCGTATACTCCACCCATTTCTATTTTTGAAGATTCATTGTGCTCTATTTCGGACCCTTGACCCGGACGAGTAAATCCTTTTACTTCAATCGACGAGCTTTGCAGTTTCTTAGAACCTGTCTGACTTAAAGGCAATGTAAGCGCCTTCAATGGTTTAGTTATCCCTTCGACATCCTCTTGCATGGCTTTAGGATCTTCAATTGCACGTGCCTTTCCTTTCCCGCACGTCGTATCTTCACTTGCTTCCTTTTCACGTTCAAGGTAAAATTTTGCATCGGCAAAGTGTGATTCGGCTTCGGTGAATGGATTTGTATCTCCAAGTACCTTCTTTACGACGCCATTGTCATAATACTTGAAACACTGATGCAAAGTTGATGGCACGACTCCGTTTTCGTGTAGCCATGGACGACACAGAAGCATGTTGTAGGATGTTCTTGCATCAATCACATGGAATAACGCTGTTGATGTCATATTCTCTATTATTAATTCCAACCTGATCATACCGATTGCCCGTTGGTCTTCATTAGTAAAACCTTGGATCATTAGGCGGCTCTTAGAGAGTTCTTCTGTTGGAATTTCAAGTTCTTTTAGCATCCGGAGAGTCAAAATGTTCACTGCAGAGCCTCCGTCGAATATTCTTTTTATCATCTTCTCCTGAGTAAAACCAGATACAAACAAAGGGCGCTTGTGCAGTTTAGAGCCTAATAGTAAATCTTCGTCGATGAACGCTATAGCAGACATGCACCTGCTAGCAATGCTGGTGGTTTTAGCTTCAACATGGTAATCATCACTTTCTTGGGTCATATAACAGGCATCGCAATCCTCCTTTACGCTTCCAAAATCTACGTTGCCAACCAAGATATAATTTGAGTCTGCCGCCTTAATGTCTAACGATATATTTCCTTGTTTATCCAATTGCATCACTTTATCCTTAAAGACAAAGCAATTGTGAATTGGATGTCCCACCAGACGATGATATTTGCAATAGTTGGGATCGTTGGTTTGTCCCGCTTCATCCGGCCGTTTCATTTCAGGGAGATTGATGAGATTCGCTTGTACTAGCTCATCAAAGTTTCCTGATACTTCTGAATCTAGGAATGGGTATTCTTCTGCTTGAAGCTCTTTAAGCGTCAATTTTCTGTCTTTTAGCTCCGGCAGAGTATATTCAACCATGACGTTTTTGCCCTTTTCTCTTCCTCGAAGCTTGAGTGGTGTGACATTTACCGCCATAGACTCTTTAGTTTGAGCTTTTGCAAAAGCTTTGCCCCCTTTCTCGTAGTTCATTCGCTCCCCAAATTTGGTAACATCATGTGTAGGTGCTCCATCTGCCCCACTTGTGGCCAGGCTAAATGCCATATCATGAGCACGAGTTGCCAGTTCTTCAAAGGTTACGGGCCTAATTCCTTGCAGGATGTATCGTAATCCCCACATCATTCCTCGAATGCACATTTCAATGCTTGAAGCTTCAGATAAACGATCTTTGCAGCTCAGACTTAGGTTCCTCCATCGATTGATATAATCAATGACAGGTTTATCTTTCCACTGGCGAAC
This sequence comes from Craterostigma plantagineum, assembly GCA_027422505.1. Lineage (NCBI taxonomy): Eukaryota > Viridiplantae > Streptophyta > Magnoliopsida > Lamiales > Linderniaceae > Craterostigma > Craterostigma plantagineum. Next base: position 231,037 of record JAPQWV010000536.1, read on the forward strand.
ATTAGTGAGTTCGACCATGCTAACCGTGCGTCGAGTGCTGTAGAAACAGTTTAGGAACTCATGTTCCATTTGATCCCAACTATCGATGAACCAGCTTCCAAATCGATGTACCAGTCGAAAGCATTGCCCTTCAGTGAACGAACAAATTGCTTGACGAGGCGATCTCCATAGGTCCCTGCATCGTTGCATGTCTCGATGAAGTGGGCCACATGCTGCTTCGAATTTCATTTTCCATCAAATTACTGAAACTTCGGCGGTTGATATCCGTTTGGCATCTTTAACTTGTCGATTCTTGAAGTGTATGGCTTAGAATACGTCGATGATGACTTGGAACCTCCATCTTTCATCGTCCCTATGATGAACTCCTTTAGCTGGCTAATAGGAATCATCCCGTCATTAGAAACTTGGAAATTTCCTGAAGGCTCATCGACTTCTCTTCTTTCCGTCGTGGGCCTTTGGGCTTGATCACGAACTTCTTGGATACTTCTTCGTGGGCCTTTGGGCTTGATCACGAACTTCGTGGATGCTTCTTCGTGGGCCTTTGGCTTGATCACGAAGTTGACTTGGACTTGATAATTATCGAAGACGCTTTATTCTTGGGCTTTTGAGATTGGTCACGAACTTAGCGCTTTGGACTTGGACGTTTCGAGCTTTACTTCTGGCAAGAACGACTTCAAAAGAATTGAATGCTTTTAAAAAAAGACTTATATCGTCTAACGAAGCTTCATGTTATCCCGCCTTTGAACTTCGATCCGAATACGAACAACTTCCAATGAAATAAAATGCTTTTTTAGAAAGACTTATATCGTCTGACGAAGCTTCGCAATATCTCGCCTTTCGATCCGAACGAATAACTTCGAAAGAAATAAATGCTTTTCACAGAAAGACTTATATCGTCTGACGAAGCCTCGTAATATCCTGCCTTTGATCCGAATACGAACGACTTCGAAGGAAAGGAATGCTTTTCACAGAAAGACTTATATCGTCTAACGAAGTTTCGTACTCGATTCTCGTCTTTGGACTACGATTTGAATGCAATGAACTTCTTTGAGAGAATGCTTTAAAAAGTCTTATATCGTCTCTCGAAGTTTTCGCTTCGCCGTTGTAATATCCATAAATTTTAAAACGGGATTTGGATGTAAATTAATAACGTGATTTGCTAAGTAGGAAGTTGGTGATGAAATTTAGATATTTTCAAAGGAAGTCTAAAGGTTATAATAATAATAATTGTAATGTATCAATAAAGTAAGAATTGGAATATATGCTCCATAATTTCGAATTTAGGCCCAAAAATTTAGTATTATAAGGCCCAAACTAAAAATACTTAAATAAAACCTACAAGGCCCAAGTCGATAATTAATTAAAATGGGCTGTAATTTAAAAGTCCAAGTAGATATAAAAGGGGAAGTTGCTTAAGCCATAGGGAAATCACGTCACTTGCCTATCAACTCTCACGTTAACCAAGGCTTTAATACATATCCGCTCATCATCTCACCTTTAGACAAAAACCCTCGTATTTGAGAAGGAGAAAGGAGATTCTTAGCAGCTCAAATCGTTGAATTAGCTCAAAGAAGTCGAAAGCCAAAGAGGTAAGAACTACACCATTCACGTAACCTACTCATGGTTAAAATAATTACCTACATGCTCTTCCCTCATATAATCATGTTTGGGATATAGAAAGTTTCGATGATACTAGGAATGATAAAGAGCATAAATTCTTAGGTTTTAGTCATATTTAGTAAATCTTAGTAAACATATATATGGCTATAACCGATCTGATATTTTATGTTTTAGGGTATAAGATAAGATATTCTGGGTTAGAAATTATTTTAGAACTAATCTGGAGAATATAAGGAGTTCGTTCTAGGGCTTCTGGGCGAATTATAGTTTTAGATAAGATCTCGAGGTGTTTAGGGAAAAAGTCGACATAAATCTCGGTATTAAAAGATGTCGAGAGGTATTTAAGAGAAATGTCGACATTGCTGAGAATTCGAGCTCGACATTTTGTATGTCTCGACATTTTATTCGAGCTCGACATTTTTTGGTATGTCTCGACATTTGTATTATATCGACATTCTGTAGATTTCGACATACATGTTCCGACATTTAATAAATTAGATCTCGACATTTTTATAAGAAGATGTCTCGACATTTTAGTTTCGACATTTTCAGAAATAGTGGTCTCGACATTTTAAAGGTTTCGACATTTATCCTTTGCTCAATTATGTGCCTCGACATTTTACAATGGTTTTATCGAGATGTTTTCTATAGTAATTAATCTCGACATTTCAAGGAGTCTCGACTTCTTTAGGGTCTCAATATTTTTAGGATATTAATGTGGTTTGGATATCTTTAGGAATATTATTATTTTTAGGTTTCAATAATTTTAGGATTTTCGAGAATTAGCACATATACTAATAATATTATTATATTCAGAGGATCCATCGTTAGGGACTTCAGCGGATCTCGTATTTGACTGTAGCAGGAGGACAGGTAGGTGGATTATCCATCTACAATACTTAAACACATTTATGTGTTTTCATGTGGTTATGTGATTTACGTGGCTTATGTGATTTACATGCTTTACCTGTTTTACGTACGTTTTACGTGGATCATGCTTTATGAATTTTATGTATATGCATAGCACATGCATATCACGTTAGAGAGAGATGGTTGTACCGTATTGAGACGGTGATATGAGATATTGACGTACGGGGTAGAATGAGAGGCTTGTGATTGGTGACTCTTAGAGGAGTCGAGGTTGGGCTCACTGGGCACCTGGCGGAGACAGGCGTGATCGATCTATCTACTCGGGCGTGACCGTCCCGAGGTGCATACCGACGAGATATTGATTTGACCTGATAGGAGGCCATTGGCGTGATCGTCCAGTGCACTATCAGTGTATACTTTTGATGCGGAGCGACCCGGTAGGAGGCCATTGGCGTGATCGTCCAGTGCACTACCAGGGTAGGCTGCCGCGAGACTTGGGGGTGGCCTCCCAGTAGTCTTTGCGCGCGATGGTGTCGAGCCTAACCTAGGGCCCTGTATTGTGTGAAATAGGAATGTGGGAAAAGAAAGAGTGTGCATTATATTATGTTGTGAGATATTGAAATTGGGATTGAGTGCACACTTGCATACATGCATTTTATTCACCTACTGGGCAAATTGCTCAGTGTTTACGTGTTGTAGGTACTGAGTCCGACGCTGATACGCGTCGTGACTGAGGCGGCTGGTGGCGGTGCTCCACGGACTTTTGAGGGCGGTGCGGTACATAGATGAAGACCTGTGGAGCGGCGTTAGCGCTTTTTGTTCTTTTGATAATTTTTGGGGCTTCGGCTCGTGTACAGAGATAACGATGTAGACTGATTTTTATATTAGTGTATATTATTTTAGGAAAAAGTTTTAATTAGACGGGCCTTCCGCAGCTTACGTTGCGGAAATCCGCCACTAATCCTAATTAGAAAAGTAGGGTCGCCACAGGTGGTATCAGAGCGTAGGCTTTAGGTTCTGAAGACTGTCCATGTACTGCCGCTCAAAAGCCTGGAGAATCAGCTTGGCCTGTAAGTTTACTTCTTGAGTACGTGATTACGTGTTATTTGATATATGTGCTTTATATGACGGATTGTAGAACTAGTTGAAAATGCCGAGGACACGTAGAGAAGTGGGTGAAACTAGTCGTAGGGCGGGTTCCGAATCCCCATCTAATGAGGACCGCTCTACCATCCATCAGTTAACTAATCTGATCCGACGACAGTCCGATCAGATTAACGACCTCATTCACCGTCAAAATTCCTCGGAGCGCCACACATCCCCTGGCCCAGAACGTGCTGAAGCGGCCGGGGAGAGGTTCCGAAGACTAAACCCCCCTTCATTTGAGGAAGCTGCCGATCCTACCTATGCGGAGGATTGGCTCAGAACTATCGAAAATATGTTCCGCGTCAGTCATCTTCCTGATACTGAGAAGGTGACTTGTGCCACTTTTATGTTACGTGGGAACGCGGGCTACTGGTGGGACACCATCCAGGTGCTCGAGGATCCCACTATGATGACCAGGGAGAGATTTAAGACTCTCTTCCGAGGAAAGTACTTCACGGCGCCAGATCGAGCGCAGAAACTGAACGAGTTCATCAATCTGAAACAAGGAGGGATGTCTGTAGCAGACTACATCCGCAAATTTGAGCAGTTGTCTAGGTTTGCGCCACATATCGTGGCCACTGACGAGTTGAAGATTGAACGGTTCTTGGAGGGTCTCAAACCCGAGATCTTCCGGAGCGTAAGTATGTACGATACGGAAGGGAAGACTTATGCCCGTATCGCTGAACGAGCAATCCTAGCTGAACAAGCGGAGAGCAGGGTTGCAAAGGCGCAGGATGCTAAACGGAGGACAGAAGGACAACAAGGGGGAGGGAACCAGAAACGCCAATTTTTCGGCAAGGGGTCAAATTATCGCGGGAATCAACTGGGCCAGCAGAACTGGAGACCAAGACCGAACCAAGGGCCATTTAACGTTGCGAACCGGCCCTCAGGTGTTGCGACTCAATGCCGACAGTGTGGGCATTTCCATTCTGGTCCGTGCTATGGACCAAGACCAAACCCGACCCCACAATGCTTTCGATGTGGGAAAATAGGACACTACGCTAGGAACTGCAATGAACATGTACCTCAAGTTCCGAACCGACCGTTGATTCGACCCCCTCCAGTGCCAGCACGGGTCTTTACTCTAACGAATGAGGAGGCCGAAGCAAATCCTTCCGTAGTGACGGGTACGTTGACTATCTATGACGTGCCCACTTCTGTGTTAATTGATTCTGGGGCTACACATTCATTCGTGTCGGCCAAATATGTGGAAAAGGTGGGAGTCTCTCCTACCTTATCTGAATGCAATTACATTGTTACCCTACCACACGGTGATCCGACACGCACTAACCAAGTGCTGGAAGGATGTTCTGTGAACATTGAGGGTAGAGATCTGAGTGTCGACCTGATTGTGATCCCAATGAACGACTATGATGTTATTTTTGGGATGGATTGGCTTTCGAAATACGGAGCCATCATAGATTGTAACAAGAAGGTCGTAAAATTTCAAATACCCGAGGAAGAAGTGTTCACTTTTTCGGGAAAAACTACATTAAATCGTATTCCGCAAATCTCTGTGTTGAAGGCTCAACGACTATTGAGGTCCGGTTGTGAGTCTTATCTTGTGTACGTGGTGAAGGCGGAGGAGTTACCTCAGCCAGAACTGAAAGACGTGCCGATAGTCAATGAATATGCCGATGTATTTCCTGACGATCTCCCGGGGTTACCCCCTGATCGGGAAATACAGTTTACGATAAATCTGATACCGGGGTCCGCCCCAATTTCTAAAGCTCCTTATCGCCTAGCGCCGAATGAACTGAAAGAGTTGAAGGAACAGCTAGAGGACTTATTACAGAAAGGGTTTATTCAACCCAGCTTTTCACCGTGGGGAGCACCAGTCCTATTGTGCGAAAGAAAGACGGGTCGATGCGACTGTGTATCGACTATCGGGAATTGAACAAGATCACGATCAAAAATAAATACCCGTTGCCGAGGATCGATGATCTGTTCGATCAACTACAGGGCGCCACGGTATTCTCGAAAATCGATCTCCGTTCGGGATACCATCAGTTAAAGATCAGGGAGACAGATGTTCCTAAAACGGCGTTCAGTACGAGGTACGGCCATTACGAGTTTTTGGTCATGCCCTTCGGACTGACCAATGCCCCTGCTGCTTTTATGGATCTTATGAACCGAGTCTTTAAGGGCTATCTTGATCGTTTCGTAATCGTCTTTATTGACGATATCCTGATTTATTCTAAGACGAGGGAGGAACATGAGAATCATTTACGAATCGTCTTAGGAATCCTGCGAGAGAAACAGCTTTACGCCAAATTCAAGAAATGCGAATTTTGGCTTGAGCAAGTAGCCTTCTTGGGACACGTAATTTCCGGGAGTGGAATCTCCGTGGACCCGAGTAAGATTGAAGCCGTGAACAATTGGCCACGACCAACTACTCCGACCGAGGTCCGAAGTTTCCTAGGACTTGCGGGATACTACTGCAAGTTTATAGCTGACTTCTCTAGCATCGCCTCAACACTGACGAACTTGACCAGAAAGAACGTGCCTTTTAAGTGGTCTGAAGCGTGCGAACAAAGCTTTCAGGAATTGAAGAAGCGACTCACTTCTGCTCCCATTCTAACAATACCATCGGGAACTGGAGGATTCTCAGTCTATAGCGACGCCTCAAAGAATGGACTGGGGTGCGTATTGATGCAGAATGGTAAAGTAATCGCGTATGCCTCTAGACAACTAAAGGAGTACGAAAAGAATTATCCGACCCATGATCTAGAACTAGCAGCAGTGGTCTTTGCCTTAAAGATCTGGAGACATTACCTTTACGGAGAAAGGTGTGAGATCTTCACAGACCACAAGAGCTTGAAGTACTTCTTCACCCAGAAGGAGTTAAATATGCGACAACGACGATGGCTGGAGCTTGTGAAGGATTACGATTGCGTCATTAATTATCATCCGGGCAAGGCAAACGTAGTCGCAGACGCGCTTAGTCGAAAGGCAATGAGTACGGAGTTGCACAGGCTTGGAGTGGAAATGGTCAATTTAGGAGAACTCGAAACGAGACTAGCAACGCTAACTCTTCAGCCGACGTTGCTAGAACGAATTCAAAGAGCACAAAAAGAGGATGAATTCTACCTAAAGACGAAGGATACACTACCCGAAGACTTCGCAATCCGAGCAGACGGAACTTTGCTATACAAGAATCGGCTATACGTGCCCAATGACGAGGAGTTACGACGAGTGATAATGACAGAGGCACACGCAACAACATACTCAGTACACCCGGGCGCGACAAAGATGTACCAAGATTTGCGGGTGATATATTGGTGGCCGGGAATGAAGAAGGATATCGCCACATTCGTAAGTAGATGTATGACGTGCCAGCTGATCAAAGCGGAACACCAGCGACCAGCTGGAACTCTGCAACCTTTACCTATTCCTGAATGGAAATGGGATCACATCACGATGGACTTTGTCGTTGGTTTACCCAAGACGACGAAAGGCCATGACGCTATCTGGGTGGTGGTAGACCGCCTGACGAAATCAGCTCATTTCCTTCCTATCAACTCTACTTACTCCATGGAACGCTACGCTGAATTGTATATTCAGGAAATTGTTCGACTCCATGGGATTCCAATTTCTATCGTCTCGGATCGAGATTCGAGATTTCTATCCAATTTCTGGCAAAGCTTACAAAAAGCGATGGGTACTAAGCTCTCGTTCAGTACTGCATATCATCCCCAGACCGACGGGCAGTCTGAACGGACGATCCAAACCCTTGAGGACATGTTACGAGCGTGCGTGCTAGACTTCAAGGGAAATTGGAGCAAATATTTGCCGCTGATCGAATTTTCTTACAACAATAGCTTCCATGCTACGATCGGGATGGCACCGTACGAAGCATTGTACGGGCGCAAATGTCGATCCCCTGTTCATTGGGACGAAATCGGCGAACGAGCTTTACTAGGACCAGATATGATCCGAGAAACAACAGAAGCAGTGACCAAGATCCGGGAAAGAATGCAAGTTGCTCAGAGTCGACAGAAGAGTTACGCTGATCATCGACGACGACCTTTGGAATTTGCGGAAGATGACCAAGTATTTTTGAAGATCTCCCCGATGAAAGGAGTGAAGCGATTTGGAAAGAAGGGCAATTTAAGTCCAAGATACATAGGCCCGTTCAAGATTATCAGACGAGTCGGTGAAGTTGCATACCAATTAGAATTACCGGCTTCCCTATCCCAAGTTCACGACGTATTTCACGTATCGACATTACGAAAATACATCTCGGACCCGAGCCACGTTATGCAGAACGAGCTTCTTTATCAACAGCTCAAGCCCGACTTGAGTTACGAAGAGAAGCCTGTAGAAATTTTGATGTACGAATCGAAACGATTACGGAATAAGATTATTCCGTTAGTTAAAGTATTGTGGCGGAATCAATCAGTTGAGGAAGCCACTTGGGAGCATGAGGATGATATGAAAATTCGTTATCCCGAGTTATTCCAGTTGGCGTAATTTCGGGGACGAAATTCTTTTAAGGGGGGAGGATGTAATATCCATAAATTTTAAAACGGGATTTGGATGTAAATTAATAACGTGATTTGCTAAGTAGGAAGTTGGTGATGAAATTTAGATATTTTCAAAGGAAGTCTAAAGGTTATAATAATAATAATTGTAATGTATCAATAAAGTAAGAATTGGAATATATGCTCCATAATTTCGAATATAGGCCCAAAAATTTAGTATTATAAGGCCCAAACTAAAAATACTTAAATAAAACCTACAAGGCCCAAGTCGATAATTAATTAAAATGGGCTGTAATTTAAAAGTCCAAGTAGATATAAAAGGGGAAGTTGCTTAAGCCATAGGGAAATCACGTCACTTGCCTATCAACTCTCACGTTAACCAAGGCTTTAATACATATCCGCTCATCATCTCACCTTTAGACAAAAACCCTCGTATTTGAGAAGGAGAAAGGAGATTCTTAGCAGCTCAAATCGTTGAATTAGCTCAAAGAAGTCGAAAGCCAAAGAGGTAAGAACTACACCATTCACGTAACCTACTCATGGTTAAAATAATTACCTACATGCTCTTCCCTCATATAATCATGTTTGGGATATAGAAAGTTTCGATGATACTAGGAATGATAAAGAGCATAAATTCTTAGGTTTTAGTCATATTTAGTAAATCTTAGTATATTTTTCCAACATATATATGGCTATAACCGATCTGATATTTTATGTTTTAGGGTATAAGATAAGATATTCTGGGTTAGAAATTATTTTAGAACTAATCTGGAGAATATAAGGAGTTTGTTCTAGGGCTTCTGGGCGAATTATAGTTTTAGATAAGATCTCGAGGTGTTCAGGGAAAAAGTCGACATAAATCTCGGTATTAAAAGATGTCGAGAGGTATTTAAGAGAAATGTCGACATTGCTGAGAATTCGAGCTCGACATTTTGTATGTCTCGACATTTTATTCGAGCTCGACATTTTTTGGTATGTCTCGACATTTGTATTATATCGACATTCTGTAGATTTCGACATACATGTTCCGACATTTAATAAATTAGATCTCGACATTTTTATAAGAAGATGTCTCGACATTTTAGTTTCGACATTTTCAGAAATAGTGGTCTCGACATTTTAAAGGTTTCGACATTTATCCTTTGCTCAATTATGTGCCTCGACATTTTACAATGGTTTTATCGAGATGTTTTCTATAGTAATTAATCTCGACATTTCAAGGAGTCTCGACTTCTTTAGGGTCTCGATATTTTTAGGATATTAATGTGGTTTGGATATCTTTAGGAATATTATTATTTTTAGGTTTCAATAATTTTAGGATTTTCGAGAATTAGCACATATACTAATAATATTATTATATTCAGAGGATCCATCGTTAGGGACTTCAGCGGATCTCGTATTTGACTGTAGCAGGAGGACAGGTAGGTGGATTATCCATCTACAATACGTAAACACATTTATGTGTTTTCATGTGGTTATGTGATTTACGTGGCTTATGTGATTTACATGCTTTACCTGTTTTACGTACGTTTTACGTGGATCATGCTTTATGAATTTTATGTATATGCATAGCACATGCATATCACGTTAGAGAGAGAGATGGTTGTACCGTATTGAGACGGTGATATGAGATATTGACGTACGGGGTAGAATGAGAGGCTTGTGATTGGTGACTCTTAGAGGAGTCGAGGTTGGGCTCACTGGGCACCTGGCGGAGACAGGCGTGATCGATCTGTCTACTCGGGCGTGACCGTCCCGAGGTGCATACCGCCGAGATATTGATTTGACCTGATAGGAGGCCATTGGCGTGATCGTCCAGTGCACTATCAGTGTATACTTTTGATGCGGAGCGACCCGGTAGGAGGCCATTGGCGTGATCGTCCAGTGCACTACCAGGGTAGGCTGCCGCGAGACTTGGGGGTGGCCTCCCAGTAGTCTTTGCGCGCGAGGGTGTCGAGCCTAACCTAGGGCCCTGTATTGTGTGAAATAGGAATGTGGGAAAAGAAATAGTGTGCATTATATTATGTTGTGAGATATTGGGATTGGGATTGAGTGCACACTTGCATACATGCATTTTATTCACCTACTGGGCAAATTGCTCAGTGTTTATGTGTTGTAGGTACTGAGTCCGACGCTGATACGCGTCGTGACTGAGGCGGCTGGTGGCGGTGCTCCACGGACTTTTGAGGGCGGTGCGGTACATGGATGAAGACCTGTGGAGCGGCGTTAGCGCTTTTTGTTCTTTTGATATTTTTTGGGGCTTCGGCCCGTGTACAGAGATAACGATGTAGACTGATTTTTATATTAGTGTATATTATTTTAGGAAAAAGTTTTAATTAGACGGGCCTTCCGCGGCTTACGTTGCGGAAATCCGCCACTAATCCTAATTAGAAAAGTAGGGTCGCCACAACCGTTGTCCTCTGACTTGTAATTTCTGAACTCTGAAGCCCCGTATTTATAAGCGTAGAGAATTCTCAATAATGGAAAATATAATCCTTTTGGATGATTTCGTCCATATTTAGGTTGATTTTATCCAAATATGGTTTGATCCTGATTTGATTTGATTTATTCCATATTTTGCTTGATTCTCTCAATATATCCGATTTCATGATATTTGATTTGATTTCTTTACTTATTTAGCAAATCTCTACAAGGCTTTCCTTATGTTGATTCTTTGTATTAAAGGAATATATTAATTAAATTAACTATTTATTAATTTGAAATTTTTATATATCTCAATAAATAGTAATTCAATAAGTGACTTTATTTTATTTCTTGGAATTATTTCATTAAATCCCAATAATATAAATAGACAATTAATTTTTAATTGTCTACAGTGTGATTTTCCTCCATTGATTTTTGTGAGGATTGTGCTTCTGATTATTTTTTTTGTTCGTCTCCTTTCTTGTGTTTGGTTTGCTCATGGAGTTTGATGTGTTCTCGTTATTCTTCATTATGTTTCTCTGCTAGTGGGTGTTTGTATGTATGTTGCGTTTTTTTGTCTTGGTCGTGTTCGTAGCTTGGTTGTGGTCGTTTTTTCCCTGTTTGGGAGCTCAAGTCTTCTCATTATAGGAGTGTGTTTTCCCCCAGTGGCAGTACCCTTCCGAAGAAGACATGGTTATTGAAGTCAAAAGCTGAAGAAAGTGAAGAGTGTTGTAGACTTGGCGTAAGAGCTATTTTTTATACGTTCTTTAGCTCTTTGCTTTAACGACTTCATATCTAGTTTTCATTCGGCTTACTTTTCATTTTTTTCTTGTATTTGGTTGTCGCTCACATGTGAGCTATGTTCTCTTCCGGATCACAAGGTACCGGAGATACCTCTTTGGGCTATTTAGCCTATGTAATTCTTGTTTATGAAATTAAAATTGTAGTTTCGAAAAAATAAACCAAACCATTTTTTGAAGAAACTTTTTGGCCAGTCGTAATTGGAATTGACACACCAATTGACAGTTACAACGTGCTCTAACCTTTAACATAATACTAGTATATTAACCACACTCGAATGTGTGTGCCTCAATAAGTATAATATAAAATTTTATATGGTTAAAGAGTTGATCAGTAATATATACTATCTAAATTTAATTTTTAAAGGAATGTTTAGAAATATGAGAAATAAAAAATAATTTAGAATGAAATTAAAATTAATAAAAAAATTTTAAGGACTAAACTATAAAACATTACATCAAAAAATTGACATACCAAATTGGAGGAGCAGTTACTCTAAAGGTGTTCTCCCTTAATAAATACTAGTCTAAATTGCACACTCATATGTGTGTGCTACATAATATATAAATTATTTATTAAATATTAAATAATAATTACGAAAAATAGAAGGGTAAATGTGACAATATATAAAGGCAAGGTAGTGAGTGGTTTCTTACTTTTTTATTTTATGTTAATTATTAATTTGAGAAAAATTCTGATTGATTAATAGATATACCAAAAAGCAGTTTGAAACTCACCCTCGCCATCGATATAAGAGTATAGATAAAGATAAACAATTTTATTTAGTTAACGGCATGGCATGGCATGCAGTTCTTCAAATAGTGTCCTTCTTTGTTGTTCTGGCACGCTTGTCTACTTAAAAGAAAATACGCCATATTGTTTCATGGGTAATAGGTTCAATAAAAAGAATAAACATATAGAATAGTACAGTACAAGTGATTTCTCTTTCTTGAATTGGAATTTACAATTATTCTTCTACCAAGCAAACTGATATAACCGTGTGACAGAACGAAGAGATAAAGAAAAGGTATAGTTCCCAAATGAAACTGACACGCAATATTGTTGGACTACGCCTTGATATTCTGTCGAATGTAATATGAAAATGGTCAGTACAAGGGAGGGACTTTGTACTAAAACAACGTCGTAACTCATTTCTTCCAAAAAAACAAAGGGCACACAAAGAATTTGTTGTGGTTGACAATGTGGAGACCACATTCCCGTCAACATAGTTGTCTGAGAATTGGTCAACCCTCGGTTTTATCTTTCATACCCGAAAACCGTCTAACCTATTTTCGTGGCTTTCCTTAGTGATGTGCAGGACTTAGATAAGGATTAGAACGGTTCAAACCGTGTGGAATAAGCGTGAGAGAGGAGGAGCAAAACTAGGAAGCAACATACTAAAAATAGGAGTCTTGAAGCTCAAGACAAGACCAAGTCTTTTGAGGCTATCCAAGTTAACTTCCAACGGCCATATTGATGTTAGTGGACGTTGTGGGCATAATGGACGTTGTGCAAGTCTTTGAGAAGTCGAAGTACTTACACGAGACTTCGTTCTAACCATTTAGAGACGAGAGACGACGAGAAACACACGAGTGATAACGAGCGAAGCGTACATCGAGTCTGAGTGACCACGAGAGTTGCTTTTATTGTTTAGCCTAGTATTCAGTTTGCAAAAGTCTCAGGACTTTGTAGGTTTGTAGGATCTTTTCGGTTCGTAGTTTTCTAGGCTTGAGATTTACTATCGTTTGATAGTTGTTTTTGTAATCCATCTAATAGTGAAATTTCGTCATGAGGCACACAGCAAGTTTTTGACTTGCTGCACGAAATTTATATCTCGTGTCATCAGTTTTTCGTCACTAAGTTACAAATTTAATCCGCTGTGCATTCTGTGTGAGATCGAGTGTTGATCCAACATTTCAGTCATGATTTACATCACCAGTTTCTACTTAGTTATTTTTACATCTAGTTAGGGACCGCCCCCCATCAAAGTGGTATCAGAGCCTACGCTTGACGTGACTAAGCGCCTCTACAATGGATGTTACGAGCTCAAACTACATCGACAAAGTCCCAGTTTTAGACGGCACGGAATTATGCCTATTGGAAGGTTCGTGTTCGGCAGTGTATCAAATCCATAGATGTGCGAGCATGGGAATCTGTCCTCAACGGTTATAACCCACCTCGAATTGCTCCTGACGCTGATGGAGAAGTCTTCGACAAGCCGGTCGAAGAATGGACTGTGGCCGAGCGAAACGCAGACGAGTTCCATGACAAGGCGCTCAACGCCATCTTCTCATCAGTGGACATCTTCATGTTCAAAATCAGCCAAAACTGCTCGACGGCGAAGAACGCGTGGGATCTGCTTCAAAGGTATTGTGAAGGCGACGCGAGTGTGAAGGAAATCAAATTGCGCATTCTCCTCAACCAGTTCGAGAACATTAGGATGAAGGAGGATGAAGATATCACCACGTATTTCGGAAAGCTTTTGACGATCTCGAGCGAGTGCGCCAGCCTAGGAGACCCGATCGCAAATAAGGTACTAAATTCTAAAGCCATTCGTACTCTAACTGAGAAATTTAATGTGAAGGTAGCGGCGGTCGAGGAAGCTCATAACATGGCCAACATGGAGTTCAACACGTTGATGAACATTATGAAGAACTATGAGACCAACCTTGACGTACAAAAGAGGGCATCACGCGGCAAAAGCCTTGCATTGGTCAGTCAACCATCCAAAGTTCAAACTGAGGATGAATCTGGCGATGAGGAAAATTCAGCCATGCTGGTGAAGAATTTCGCAAAGTTTCTCAAGAAGAAGAAGAATGCTGAGAGGAATGCTGGTCCGACAGTTGGTCCAACATTTAGGAAGGGCATAATGTCAAAACTCAACCCTCCTCTGCTCCGCCGTTCTCAAACATAAACCAGATGGAAAGAAGAATATTGATTATGATTCAGTTAGATGCCATGCATGCACGGGCTGCGGTCACTATGCTAACGAGTGTGCAAACACACTTTGCAAAAGAGGGAAATCGTTTTGGGTGGAGCTTTCTGACGATGAAGATGATGAAGAGCCACCAAAAACGTCGTCAGTAACCATCCACTCCTTTTCAGACTGCGAAGACGACAAAGATCAACAAATTGCATTCACTGCGGTCACGGATGTTGATCTGGATGTTGAACCAACATCTGTCTCAGCATCTGAAAAACATATTATTTTCGATTATGATGACTCAAACTGTTTTGATGGTTTTCTGAGTTCTGATGATGCAGATCTAGAAATAGATGATTGTGCAGCCTTGAAGCTACTGTCCGAACAATATAAAATAGAGAAGGCGACAAAATGCGCAACTCAAAGCTGCCGTGAAAGTTCTGTCCGAGGAGAATGAAAAGAACGAAAAAGTGATCGAAGGCCTACTTGATGGAATGAACAAAATGGAAGCTGCACTAACACGAAAGGACAAAGAAATCGACCAGCTACAGAAGCGAGTCGATAAGGCTGGCGAGACGTTTGCGAGAATGAACAAGGGTAAATCAACCCTTGATGAGGTATTATTCCTAGGTATCATTGATAAGCAAGGTCTCGGTTTCAATAATCAGCCCTCTTGTGATGTTCCTAAACCCGTGTCGCATGTTCAGCCCAATATAGTATTTGTTAAAGAAAAATCACATGCTTCGACTGATGTTAGTGATTCTACTAAAACCGCGAGTGTTCAGAAGAGTCCTAAGCTTGCTACTGTTAAGTCTAAGGATAGATCATTTAAATATCATCACTGCATGCAACCAGGTCATATCAAACCGTTTTGCTGGAAATTGAAGGGGGAGATTTCTACGGAGAAATCGATGGCGGCTGAAATGTTGTCCAACATTTCGCTCAACATTGAGAAATCAGTATTGAAGGGAATGCCTGGAGAGATTTCGGCTTGCTCACCTCCAAATTCCAATAGTCCAAATGTTGCTTTATCATCTAAGAAAGTGTGGGTTGAGAAATCTGTTCATAAATGCAATGTCGT
The DNA here is from genome assembly GCA_027422505.1 of Craterostigma plantagineum. Lineage (NCBI taxonomy): Eukaryota > Viridiplantae > Streptophyta > Magnoliopsida > Lamiales > Linderniaceae > Craterostigma > Craterostigma plantagineum. The sequence goes on from JAPQWV010000536.1 coordinate 246,386, forward strand.
ATATACCTGTTTGCGAGCTAACGTGACAGGTTCTTGGTACTTCGATAGCGGGCGTTCCCGACATATGACGGGTACGAAGGAGTTTCTAAGTGACTACACACTTCTAAGTAGTGTATCTGTGACATTTGGAGGAGGCGCAAAGGGACGGATACATGGCCGCGGGAGATTGAATGTGGCTGACTTTCCTAGACTAAGCAATGTTCTTCATGTCGAGGGTCTTGTGGCTAATTTAATTGGCATAAGCCAACTTTGCGACGACGACCTAGAGGTACGACTTAATAAAGAATGTTGTGAAGTTTTTAACAACGATTGTGTTCGAGTGATGGCAGGAAAAGGTCAAGTGATAATTGCTACTTAGTCGGCGACAATTCCAACTCAAAGGACGTGTGCCAACTATCAAAGGCCAAAGACGATGTGGTTCTTTGGCATCACAAATTGGGTCACGTAAATTACCGAACCTTGGAGCAGCCTATCAAGCACGAGGCAATCGGAGGTATTCCAAAGCTGAAGGAGTTTGGTAAGGTTATATGTGAGTCGTGCTTGAAGGGTAAGCAAGTTCATGCCAGTCATAATGTTGACCCACATTCTGTTCAACATTTTAAAACTGCTCACTGTTTTCAATTGATTCATATGGATTTGATGGGGCCGATGGAAGTAGACAGTATAGGTGGTAGGAAATATTCTTATGTGCTCGTGGATGACTTTTCTAGATATGCATGGATTTATTTTCTTAAGGAAAAATGAGAATCATTCGATTTCTTTAAAACTTTCTGTGCCGTGGTTAAGAATAGCTTTTGTGCTTCTATTTTTCGCATTAGATCAGATCATGGTAGGGAGTTTGATAATCAGCCATTCAATGAGTTTTGTGATAAGAAAGGCATCATACACGAGTTTTCATCTCCTAAGACGCCCCAACAAAATGGGGTGGCCGAAAGGAAGAATAGGACTTTGCAAGAAATGGCTCGTGTTATGTTGCAATCTAAAAACATTTCTAAGCGTTTTTGGGCTGAAGCGTTGCATACAGCTTGTCATATATCGAATCGTGCTAAGAAAACGTCCTATGAATTGTTGAATGGGAAGAAGCATACTGTCAAGTATTTTCATGTGTTTGGGTGCTATTGTTATATGCTGAATGATCGTGAGTACTTGACCAAATTCGATTCCAAAAGTGACAAGTGCATCTTTCTAGGTTACTCGTCTAATAGTCGTGCATATCGTGTGTATAACTTGCGCTTGAAGTCTGTTCAGGAATCTGTTAATATTGTATTTGATGATGCTACTGACCTCAGCAGAGATGCTCCACAAGTTGTTATTACAGACAATGTCAAAGCTGTTGATGAAACAGAGGAGAGTGTGGAGGCAAATGATGAGCCAGCATCTGACTCAGCACCTGAACCTGAACAGAATGAGGAAGAAGTCGGACCCAGCGAAGGGATTCACTAAGTAAGATTCGAAAGGACCACCCCACTGAACTTATCATTGGTAACATGAACGAAGGAAGAAGAACCAGAGACAAGCCGCGTAAGGACTACAAATCGATGGTAAGAAACGTATGCATGAACACCGTATACGCTGAGGTACGCTTTAAGTGTTTTGTTTCTGAGATAGAACCTAAGAATGTGCTTGAAGCTCTCAAGGATAATTATTGGATTAATGCCATGCAAGAGGAACTCTTGCAGTTTGAGAAGAACGAAGTTTGGACCTTAGTACCACGGCCGAAAAACATTAATGTCATAGGCACGAAGTGGATTTTTAAGAATAAGTCTGATGAGCATGGTAGAGTAGTTAGGAATAAAGCACGTCTAGTTGCTCAATGCTATACACAAGTCGAGGGGTTTGATTTTGATGAGACATTTGCCCCTGTTGCTAGACTAGAGTCGATTAGGTTATTACTTGCTATTGCATGCTGGCTCATCATTACCCTGCATCAAATGGATGTTAAGGGTGCATTTTTGAATGGTTATATAGATAAAGAAATTTATGTTGAGCAGCCTAAAGGATTTGAAGTCCACAATTTCCTAATCATGTTTTTAAGTTGCAGAAAGCGCTCTATGGACTGAAGCAGGCACCTCGAGCCTGGCATGGTAGGTTGACTACGTTCCTACTTGAACTTGGGTTCGTACGAGGAGAAGCGGATCGAACGCTCTTTGTAAAAAGAGTTGGTTCAGACATTTTGATTGCCCAGATTTACGTAGATGATATTGTTTTTGGCTCTAGTTCCCAAAACATGTTAAACCAATTCATACATGCTATGAATTCTACTTTCGAAATGAGTATGATTGGTGAGCTAACATTTTTCTTAGGTCTGCATATTAAGCAATGCAACGATGGTATTTTCATGTCCCAGGAGAAGTATACGAAGAACACAGTGAAGAAATTCGGGCTAGATACTGCCAAGGTAATGAAAACACCAATGGGTTCAACACAGAAGGTATGTAAAGACTATGTGGGACAGAATGTTGACCCCACATTGTATCGCTCAATGATAGGCAGTCTTTTATATCTTTCAGCGAGTAGACCTGATATTATGTTTAGTGTTTGTGTGTGCGCTAGGTATCAGGCTGAGCCGAAAATTACCCATTTAAATGCTGTGAAAAGAATTTTAACATACGTGAGTGGTTCGTGTGGATTAGGCTTATGGTTCTCAAAAGATACTAACACGAATCTTGTAGGATATAGCGATGCTGACTGGGCAGGCGACGAAGATGATCGCAAGAGCACAAGTGGCGGCTGTTTCTTCTTGGGTAATAATGTTGTGTCTTGGTATAGTAAGAAACAAAATTGCGTGTCAGTTTCTACGGCTGAGTCTGAATATGTAGCTGCAGGTAGTTGCTGTACTCAGCTTATTTGGTTGAATAGTATGTTAAGTGATTATGGCTTAGAGAGTCAGTACGTGCTCATGTATTGCGATAATCTAAGTGCCATCAATATTTCTAAGAATCCTATTCAACATTCACGTACGAAGCATATAGATATAAGACATCATTTTCTGAGAGATATGGTAGAGAAAGAGTTAGTGCGCATTGAGCATATAGACACAAAACATCAGTTAGCAGACATATTCATGAAAGCATTGGATTCTGAAAGGTTCTCGGACCTGAAGAAATCCATAGGGTTGCACATGTCAGTCTCAATGTTGGTCCAACATTTGGATCAACATAGCATATGCCGGATTAGATTGTTACTGCTTCAATGTTTGATGAAATATTCTGTTATGTTTTCCCGTGAAATGACTTGATTCTTCTTGACTGGTCCCTAAATGAACCAGATCCCTTTTTGATAGGCTCTTGGTAATACGTCCCTAGGTACACGGCATTCGCTGTGATGATGTACTCTTTGCGACAAAAAGCCAATCCTTGTTGCGTATAAGCATGCTCATAAACTCTATGCTAGATATAGGTATTTGGTAATAAGTTTCCGTAGGTACACGGCACGATGTATACTATGCGACAAAAAGCCAAACCTTGAGGCTTAGGGTTAAGGGCATTGCATGATTTCGGTTAGATTAATAAGGTGAAAGGGTAATAAGGGGAACTGGTTTAGAGAAGGGTTGAGCAGAAAAGCTAGGATTACGGAATAAGAATGTTGAGTCAAATTTTAGGCAACATATGTAACGGTCAGTTTGGTATTGCTATATTTTATGTGCTTTCGTTTACTTGCTTTAGCTTTTGGTCTTGCATTTGTTAGTATTTTGTGTCTAGTTTAGATATCTCTCAGAGTTGCATTAGAACTCTCGAAGAACAGCATGTTACGCTTGTCTCAAGTGATCCTCAATGCGCCTAAACGATTAGTCTTACTTGCGCCTACTTTGATTTTTGACTTGGTATTTTTTGGTTGAAACATGGTCTAATGTCCGCTTTATGCTCACGTGAGTTACCTCTGCTTATAACATGTTCAGCTCGATTTTTAATTAGGCAATGTTTGAATTATTTCGTTTCTATCATTTAAAATGCCTAAGTTTGTTTATGAGTCCAACGGTTACGTTTACATGTCCACTCTCTCCACGTTTATTTCACATGACTGATAGGACAGTTTTTTTTCGTTGGTGCTCTATGTAGCAGTTTCGACTTGAGTGACCTTGATAACTTCCCACTACACAATCCCTAGTTACATAAGTCGAACTCCCCTCTCTGCAATTTTTCTAACTGCTCTTGAACTCTTTCGAGACAATCAAGGGTTTATATTCTGTCTTGCATCTCCATTTCTTGAATTTATCTTTGATTTCTCTATGAACTCACCGTTTCTGAGTCCCAGAATGTTGGTTCGGATGTTAGTTCCACATTTACCTCAACATCGAATCTGCAGAAAGCGCTTCTGCTGAAGTGTCTGAAATGACAAGAGTACTTTTCCGATTGCTCAGAGAGAAGTTCTCTGAGGTTTACTTTCTTCCCAAAAAGGGGGAGAAGGTGTTTGTGTAGATGGATGGCGGAGATCATGACTCCTGACCAATGTGGAGTGACTTTGTAAGCGGAAATTCAGGGAGAGCCGAATAATGAGCCAATCAGACAGGGAGAGTATAGGATCAAGAAGGAGCTGGAAATGCGCGGGTGCTGATACGAGTCAGAGTCCAGCGATTTAGACCATAGGTGGTCTAGGTCATTTTTTTGTGCATGCGCACTCTTGAGTACTTTTTGTTTTTGCATGCTTATCTGACTTGTGTTTTTATTTTGCTTGCGTTTGTTTTCTATGGACCACTAGTTTTTGTTTTGCAGATGTTTATTTTCAGGACCTCTTTGGCTATGTACTAATTTATAGTACTTCGAATTGTTTTACTACTATTCTATTTGCGTTTACTCTAACCATCGGTTAATGTTTTGTCGTTGAGTAGATCGTGCCTTCAGGGGGAGTTTTCTTTACGCCTAACTTCTGCAACGGTTTTGGGAAGAAAGATAAAAAGGGGGAGATTGTTGTGGTTGACAATGTGGAGACCACATTTACGTCAACATAGTTGTCTGAGAATTGGTCAATCCTCGGTTTTATCTTTCATACCCGAAAACCGTCTAACCTATTTTCGTGGCTTTCCTTAGTGATGTGCATTACTTAGATAAGGATTAGAACGGTTCAAACCGTGTGGAATAAGCGTGGGAGAGGAGGAGCGAAACAAGGAAGCAACATACTAAAAATAGGAGTCTTGAAGCTCAAGACAAGACCAAGTCGTTTGAGGCTATCCATGTTAACTTCCAACGGCCATATTGATGTTAGTGGACGTTGTGGGAAGTATGGACGTTGTGCAAGTCTTTGAGAAGTCGAAGTACTTATACGAGACTTCGTTCTAACCATTTAGAGACGAGAGACGACGAGAAACACACGAGTGATAACGAGCGAAGCGTACATCGAGTCTGAGTGACCACGAGATTTGCTTTTATTGTTTAGCCTAGTATTCAGGTTGCAAAAGTCTCAGGACTTTGTAGGTTTGTAGGATCGTTTCGATTCGTAGTTTTGTAGGCTTGAGATTTACTATCGTTTGATAGTTGTTTTTGTAATCCATCTAATAGTGGAATTTCGCCATGAGGCACGCAGTGACTTGCTGCACAAAATTTATATCTCGTGTCGTCAGTTTTTCATCACTAAGTTACAAGTTTAATCCGCTGTGCATTCTGTGTGAGATCGAGTGTTGATCCAACATTTCAGTCAGCATTTACATCACCAGTTTCTACTTAGTTATTTTTACATCCATTTAGGGACCGCCCCCCATCAAAATTGACGCCTTTCTCTAATTCAATCGTAATTCAATCAACAACTTAAAGTTACTTTCATGACTAATAAAAGAATGGAAGCAAAGAAAACAAACACCTTAATAAGAATGTAGAAAGCAACCCAGCTAATTAATTATCGTCTCTAGTTGGTTTCATGTAGATGTAAGTAAGAGCCGAGACATTTCATGTATGTAATGCTATTTATATCTACTAGTATTTCTGGCACACCCCACGTGCGTGCAATAAAATAAAAATTAATTATTAAATAATTTTAATAAGTAATATACTAAAAATAGAATTTGGTAGTTATTATGAGGTTGTGGAATGTACGTGGTTAATAATTTTTTAATATATGTAAAACCAAATCCGATTGGTCAATTGACACAGAGCAATTGGCGGCTTATCCTAGCTCCTCAATATTATAGAAGAGATATTTGTGGCTTTTTTAATTAAATAAGTAAAAAAATACTATCATTAATAAAATAAACTGAAAGGGTAAAGTATAAATAAAATAGGGCTTTTCGTACTCCCAGAGTACGAATTAGATTAACTCGTACCCTGGGATTACGAGTTACTGTCCGAGCTGGCGCGTGCGCTTAGCTGGAGTAACTCGTACTCCCAGATTACGAGTTACTCTAATTCGTACTCTGGGAGTACGAATTAGATCTGGTTTTTATCAAACCCTACGCGACGAAGAAGACGAACCAACCGATGAAAAAGGCGACGAAGCGACGACGACGACGAAGCCGACCGACCCCGTTGCTGCCCCAGCTAAGCCGCGCGCTGCCAGCCGCCCAGCCGCGACCTGCAGCCCCGCCCGACGCGACGCCCTGCCCCAGCCGCGACCGCTGCCCCGCTCCCCAGCCGCGACCGCTGCCCCCCGCTGCCCCGCCGCGACGCCTTGCCCCAGCCGCGACCGCTGCCCGGCTGCCCTCCCGCCCGCGACCGCTGCCCAGCTGCGACGCTTACGTTGCGACCCGCCGCTGCCCGCTGCCCCACCCAGCGACGCTGCCCGCTGCCTGCCACGACCGCTGCCCCGCGCCCCGCGACGCTGCCCGCTGCGACCCGCCACCCAGACGACGTCATACGCGCGATTAGTTCGGGTACCCGTTACGGCTCGAACTACCATTTTGCGTTAATTTAGTTATTATCAAATGCTTTTTATTGATTGGTGATTTGTTTGTGTTAGGATATTTAGTAATTGTGTCAATAGTTTAAGTCTTGGGACTTTAATTGTAATTCTTCTCTTAACTTGGGCTTTGGACTAGAATGTTATTATTTAATTTTTGGTGTTTGGGCCTTAATATACCTAGGGTTGATGTGGTATATAAGGTGTTACCAACACCATTTGAAAGCTAATCAAAGATCAAAAGGCTAACCCTTGTTTTCACACACTACACATACTACAAGGTGAGAAATCTCCCTTTTCATCCCATCTAAGCCTCTTTGATTCCTTGTTTGGTGCATTCGGGACAACAAGTGGTATCAGAGCAAACGTGGATCGATCAGCACTGATTTGAATCCAGTTTCGTTCGATTCCAAGAAAGATCAAAGGTGTTTTGGATAAAAAATCACTTTCGGGCATTTTGAGCTCGTTTTGGGGTGTTTATGCTTTGTTTTTGTGTTTAAAACCTCCCCAGATCGATTCTATGTCTAAGATGTTTTTAAAACACTTTTGGATCAGTTTTAACGAGTTTTGAGCAAGATTGAAGCAAAACTTTTCAGAAAAAGGACATCTCGGCCATTCTCTGCTTTCGGTCGATTTGACCTATTTCTTGTTGTTTTTAGCTCACAAATCGGTCGATTATGTGTTTAGGGAAGAATTTCTGAAGTTTAGGATCAAGTTTGAGCGATTTTGGTTGAGATTTGAGCGAGAACGGGACGATTTTCTGGGAAATCGCGAGAAAGCAATGGAACAGTACTAACATGTTCTTGACCGCGAAACTTTGAGCTTGATCGTTCAAATCCGCGAATTTTTCCACGTCCGCGAAAGTCGATCCCGAGAATTTACAATCCGCGAAACTTGCCTTTATACTACATTTTTCGCAACTATCTACTTTCAAAATCAGAGAATTTACAATTCGCGAAACTTTCACTTTTACTACATTTTACTTTCGCAACTGCCTACGTTAAGAATCCGAGAAACTTCAAACCGCGAAACTTTGATTTATACTACATTCTTCGCAACTGCCTACATTCAAGATCCGAGAATTTTAAGACGCGAAACTTTCACTTAAACAGCATTTTTTCGCAACTGTTTACTTTCAAAATCCGAGAATTCGATTACTCTTCATAATCCGAGAAATTTCATATCCAAGAAAACTTATTCCAAGATTTTTTGGGGCCGCGAAAATTCTCAACGTGCGAAAAATCCTTTTACTTGCGAAATTTCCTTGCGAAAGTTTAGAATTCTCAACTTGCGAAAGTCTTATAACTTGCGAAAATTCTCTTGCGAAGCTTTAATTTCTCAACTTGCGAAAGCTTTATAACTTGCGAAAATTCTCTTGCGAAGCTTTAATTTCTCAACTTGCGAAAAGCTTTATAACTTGCGAAAAAATCTCATGCGAAATTTTAAAATTCTCCACTAGCGAAATATTTACAAGTTACGAAGTTTTCTAGCGAAGCTCAAAAATTCTCATCTTGCTAAACCTCTTAACATGCGAAATTCTTCAACTTGCGAATTTCTCTAACGTATTAATTTCTTCTAGGGTTAAAATTTTCTCGGGTTAAATCTTTCCAAACCTATTTAAGATTTGATCAGTACACTTTGATTTTTTAAATTTCTAGAACTTCTCCTAATTTCTAGATACATTTCCGTTCATACATTATCGACCGTCACACACGATCACTTAGTTCTAAGAAATTCTATAAACGATTTTCTTCTCAAAACTCTACATATTAAACTCGTATTTATCATCTCGTTCGTTACTAACTTTCTTATCTCTACAAGATCAAAACCACGGACGATTCGACTGCACCAATCATGTCTACCACGAATGACATCTCAACAGTGGGCTCCGACACCAGGCCTCCGATGCTGCGACAAGGCGACTACAGCATATGGACAAACCGTTTCCTCACGTTCATCAGGAACAAAGGCGCACCACTCTCTCAATACCTTCTGGACTCCATCTTCAATGGCCCAGCACAGTTCTGGACAATCGTCCCTGCACAGCCAAACGCAAATCCTCCCATGGATGAACGCCGCACTCCTAGAGGTCCCATCAATGAGGATGAAGAGGCTCGCGTACAGGCCGATGAGACTGCCAAAGGATATCTCTTCCAGGCTATGGGAAATGAGGTCTATGCTCACATTGAGTGCTGCACAACTGCTAAGGAAATATGGGATGAGCTCGTGGCAATCATGGCAGGCACAATTGAGAGTGCTCAAGGAAGGAAATCAGCATGTCTTTCGCAGTATGAACACTTCCAGGCCTATGAAGGAGAGGAACTGCGTGACACATACCTCCGATACTTGAAGGTCATCAATGAACTCAAGAAAGCCAGGATCTCAAGGGACAAATTCGATATCAACAACCGTTTCCTTGGTAGCCTCAAACCACATTGGGGCAATGCAATTGTAATGATGATTCAGAGTAAGGACCTCTCCAACACTTCCATCCATGCTCTTTATGACAGTCTGTCAGCCTATGCTCCTTACGTGCAAAATTCCGGCAACACTCGAGTCGACCCACTGGCCCTCCTCTCGAACAAAACCAATGAACGATCTTCCACCACTAAGACCAAACTGAGCAAAGGGAAGCTACCAGCTGCTGCATCGGGCACTTCCTCAGGATCCGAAGCAGACACAGAATCTGATGAAGATGTTCGTGATTTACGCAAACAACTGGCAATGCTCACTAAGATGGTCTCAAAGAAGCTCGGGAAAAAATCCTCATCCTCCTCCAATCGCCAAAGAACCTTTAGCGGCACCAAAAAGACCACTCCCACGGAGGAAGCTAAGCCGACAAAGAAAGAAGAGGAATCAGCACCTCAAAAGTCTGTGAAGTGCTTTCGGTGTGGAAAGTCAGGCCACTTTGCCAAAGAATGCCATGCTCCACGCGTGAAGGATTCCGGCTACTATGACCGTAAGGCCAGAATGACCCGCAAAGTGGAAAGTGGGAAAGCTTTACTCACCGAAGAAGCTGAATGGGTGAACGACACTTCCGAGGACGAGGAGACTAAGGATGAAGATTGCTGCATGGCTAGGCTGGTCGAACATGACGAGGACGAAGAGATGGTTGACATCGGTGAGAACACAGCTAAGACTCCCACCAACGACGAGTCTGAGGTACGAATCTCCCAACTCGATGATGTGTTTAATCACCGACACCCCATTAAGAAACCCACTGTAGACGCTAGGGATTATGATGAACTTAAGCTAAAATTTGAAAACAACTATGCCTTACTTAGTCTAAAAGTAGAAGAGCTCGCTTGTGCAAACGAACGTTTAATGGCCTCCGAGGCGTTAGTCAAACGTCTGCAAACACACAAAGTGAGGCTAAGGTTAAGGAAACTACACTAGCCATAAGTTCATGTGAAACCTCTCGCCTCCTAACAGCCTCCCAATATGAACTGCTTACGAAGGAAAGAGTTAGGCTATACCGCAAGGTAAAAGAACTTGAAGAGCAACTGCATCTTAGGAAAAAAGCCGCAAACATCTTATGCCTATTGAACCAACCAGTTGAAACAGAATTCTACGACGCTCGGATGGGAATCGGCCTGGCCAGCAACTGCGATCCAACGCCGCTAATTGTCAAAAGGTATAACATGTACAGTACATCGTTCCCAAAAACGAGGAAAGGGACTCCCTCACAGCTCATGCCGTTTGTAAGATCCTCCTCCGGTGTTCTTTCGGAAGAAAAGAGGGAACAGAACATTCTCTGGGCAGAAATCGCGTACGACTACACAGAGTTGAATGCTAGTAATAACTCTAAAAGGCCCTCACTCTCTGAAGACATCAAGTCTCAGTTCCCAACCGAAGAACAGGAAATCGCTTTCCGATAAGCTCTCTCTCGCATCTATGTCCTAGAGAAACTTCTGATCATAGCAGAACTAGAACGAACCATAGATGTAGAGCGGAAAGCCTTTGCAAAAGAACGAGAAGATCTACTTTACAAAATCTTTACCCTAGAACAATCTCTCAATACGAACAAACCTTCTACGTCGAGTCAAGTACCCGATTCTCAAACATGCAAATGTAAGAGGACGGCGAAGATGACTCCTGAAGCTGACACATATTCTAACACTAACTCGCGTATTCTTATGGATACAGGGAATGTGAGTTCGACATCTTTGGATGGGAGTTCGTATCAAATAAAGGAGAATCCGCTCTTCGATGACAAGAAGAAAAGACCATCCTATATTCGTCTTTCCTCTCTATGTACTGAATCCCAATGTCCAAAGGTCGTAGACAATTATGCTGCCAAAACTTATCTTTCTTTCACCAAGCTTATGTCTATGTGCTGCTGCGATGATTTTGTCCTTCCACGCTTTCATGAATATGACACACATGAACATGCAACACTCCGACCACGCAAGCGAACCTCCTCCACGACGTTCATGAAATCTCCCATCTCGCCTAAACCTAAGGTTAAGCGCAAACGTCTCTCGTCGTCAAACGCAAACTCACCGACTACTCACAGGCCAAAGGCAATCAAAACCGAAGCACGAAAACAACAACCACATACCCCATGGCGATACATGTATAAGACACCATACATGCAAGCACAAGTTAGGAAAATATGGGTTAGAAAGACTGAAGCCCCACATCATCAAACAACTGACAAAGGGAAAGCGAAATTAGAATCGACACAATCTGATTTAGAAACCACATTTCCCTTTAAGTGCATGAAAACTATACTTGTATCACAAGATAGCCCCGTCCGAATACGGGGACCCAACGTTTGCTGATAATTGCAGGTCTGTCATGTGTGGTATCTAGACTCAGGTTGCTCCACACACATGACAGGGAACAAGGAGCTGTTGAGCAACTTCTCCGAGTGCTATCTCGGAAGGGTCTCCTTTGGAAACAGTCAAATGGCACCAATTCTTGGAACTGGTGATCTCGTCCACGATAAACTGACGATTAAAGGCATCTCTTATGTCGAGGGTCTGAGCTACAATCTCTTCAGCATTGGTCGTTTCTGCGACAAAGGATACAAGGTTCTCTTCGAATCTGACATCTGCAGCATTATAGATGCCTCGGGACAACCTCTACTTTCTGGAACACGCACATCTCACCTCTACGTACTCAATCTAACGACCTCTCGACCAATATGCCTTCTCTCTCGAGCCGCTCCCAAGTTGAACGATCTATGGCATCGACGTCTTTCTCATCTCAATTTCAAGGCCATCAACAAACTACGTCAGAATAAACTCGTCAACGGTCTACCCCAACTGACATATCATAAGGAACACCTCTGCTCTGCCTGTGAATTGGGGAAGATGAAGCGATCGTCTCACACTTCCAAGGAAACACCGTCCTCTAAGCTCATCCTCGAGCTCTTACACATGGATCTATGTGGCCCAATGCCTACGGCCACACTCGGAGGAAGACGGTATATTCTTGTAATTGTCGACGATTTTTCACGCTACACGTGGACGAAACTCATACGTACAAAGGATGAAGTTCCTGATATAATCATCGAGTTTGTTGTTGCGTCCCAAACCCTTCATCAACAAAAGGTTCGGATTATCAGAACAGACAACGGAACTGAGTTTAAGAACAAGAAGCTCAGTGAATTCTACGCCACTCAGGGCATCACCCAACAGTTCTCAGCTGTGAAGACACCGGAACAGAATGGTGTCGTTGAGCGTAAGAATAGAACACTAGTTGAAGCAGCTAGGACTCTCCTCATTCAATCCGGACTTCCTCATTCTCTTTGGGGCGAAGCTATTCAAACAGCTTGTTACACACAAAACCGGGCATCAATCCACAAGAGATTCAACCGCACCCCATACGAGATGCTGAATAACCGACGTATCCCCGATATATCTTATCTGAGGGTCTTCGGTTGCCGATGTTTTGTGGCCAATGATCGCCAACATCTTGGGAAGCTTGATCCAAAAGCAATTGAAGGCATCTTTGTTGGATACTCGCTGAACTCAAAGGCATACAGAGTCTATCTTAGAGAGAAACGATCAGTAATAGAAAGCACAAATGTCACCTTTGACGAAAGCGAAGGCGACCTCATGGCTTCTGCTCATATCACACCAGAACCAGGTCTTCTACAGTCGTTGACAAAAAGTCAACCTTCAACAGCGGGAACTTCCTCATCTGAGGGCAACTCTGGTGAACTGGATCTCGACCTGCTCTTCGAATACTTCTATCCAGTCCCCAAGTCTCCTGTAGCCACCACTCAAACTACCGCTGCACACACTCCACCTCCACCACCAGCTATTGGCGACGATCTCGTCTCTCCAAACTTGGATGCGCTCAATCTCAACGAAGACGACATTTTACCCAACCCTGGGAATATTGCTGATCCTGATGCTGAACCTTCTCAGTCTACTACAATCGAGATCTCTTCTTCGGACACCGGACCCCAATCCAATGAACCTCCAACCGATTCAAATGTGGCCAGCTCCTCTCAGACCAATGTACCTCTTTGGGCTCGCTCACATCCTACAGATCAGATTATTGGGGATCCCACATCTGGTGTTTCAACCCGTTCGGCTACGATGAATGAAAGTCTGTTTGCCTGCTATCTCAGTCAAGTCGAACCATCACGAGTAGCTGAAGCTCTCACCGATCCTGATTGGCTAATTGCAATGCAGGAAGAAATAAATCAGTTTGAACGTCTACAAGTTTGGGAACTCGTACCACGACCTCACAATAGGTCCATTATCGGCACAAAATGGATCTTCAAGAACAAAAAGGATGAAGATGGTGTTGTTATCCGCAATAAAGCAAGACTTGTGGCTAAGGGATACAACCAACAAGAAGGCATAGACTACGATGAAACCTTTGCCCCAGTTGCCAGGATCGAAGCCATACGAATTTTTCTTGCCTTTGCTGCTCACAAGAACTTTAAAGTCTACCAAATGGACGTGAAGACTGCATCTGAATGGGTTTCTCAAGGAAGAAGTGTACGTTGATCAACCTGAAGGGTTCTTGAGCGAAGAATTTCCTCATCACGTATATCGACTCTACAAGGCCCTCTACGGACTAAAGCAGGCTCCCCGAGCTTGGTATGATGTCCTTTCAGACTACCTTGTACAGTCTGGTTTCAAGAAAGGATCTTTAGATACAACTCTCTTCACAAAGCGGAGTGGCCCGGACATCATGATTGTACAGATTTATGTTGATGACATCATTTTTGGATCGACTGAACCGCAACTGTGTGAAGAGTTCGCAGAATTGATGAAAGAAAAATTTGAAATGAGTATGATGGGCGAGCTGAATTTCTTTCTTGGTCTTCAAGTAAAACAACTCCCCGACGGAATCTTCATCAATCAGTCAAAATACATCCATGACATCCTCGAGAAATATGGAATGAAGGATGCTAAGACTGCTGCTACACCTATGTCACCCTCTGGCCGACCCGACGCGGACCCATCTGGCGCTCCCGTTGACCAAACCATCTATCGAGGAATAATAGGCTCTCTCTTGTACCTCACTGCTAGTCGTCCAGATATCGTTCTCTCAACAGGAATCTGCGCTCGTTTTCAGGCAACACCAAAGGAACCCCATCTCACTGCTGTCAAAAGGATTCTCCGCTACCTCAAAGGAATACCCAATCTGGGTTTGTGGTACCCCACTCAATCGGACTTCAAACTGGTTGGATTCTCTGACTCAGATTATGCAGGATGCAAGATGGACCGAAAAAGCACCTCTGGAGCTGCACACTTCTTGGGCGGTAAACTCGTAAGTTGGTCGTCTCGAAAACAAAACTGTGTCTCAACTTCGTCGACGGAGGCAGAATATGTCGCCGCCGCCAGTTGCTGTTCACAGCTTTTGTGGATGAGAACCCAACTACGAGATTTTAATATTCATGTTGATAAAATTCCCATTTATTATGACTCAAAAAGTGCTATTGCGATGACAAGTAATCCAGTACATCACTCTAGAACAAAACACATAGATATTCGTCACCACTTCATCAAAGAACATGTAGAACAAGGGACAATTGAATTGCACTACGTCACAACCGAAGATCAACTGGCCGATATTTTCACAAAACCGTTGGATGTCAAACGATTCCAACACCTAGTGACTATGTTGGGCATGTTTAATATTCAGTTGTGATCAATCGTCTCTACATGAACTTTGATAAAGTGTACATATTTCCTTTCCACTTCACTCCATTATCTATGTGTCTTCTGAATTTTTATGTGTCATCTGAATTATGTCCTTTTGAGGGGGAGTTTTCGATTAAGGGGGAGCGTCTGATTTTTCGTTATTTAAAAGGGAATTTTTCGATTAAGGGGGAGCGTCTAATTTTTCATTATTTAAAACGGGAAGTTTTAGATTAAGGGGGAGTTTGTCTTAGTTTTCATTATTTAAAAAAAAAAAAAAAATTGGGTTGAAATTTTAAAGTCTGGTCAAACTGAGTCAAAATCGGACCGATCAAAACATTTTTTCACTATCCTATTTCGCATGAACAGTAACCATGACCCCTAAAACCCCAAAACCCTAACTTTTTTCACTATCCTAAAATCCCCGAGAAAAATTCAAAACTTTCGCAACTCCTCTCTCAAAATTTCGCAACTCCCCGCGTCGCGTCGTCGTCAAAATCTGCCTTCAAAATCCGTTTCTTGCTACCTCCATTGTCGCAAATCAGCTTCTTGGTATGAATACACCTTAGATAAATTAATTTCCAGTCACTTTAAGCTGTTTTGCCCCATTTCGATTAAATCTGTTAGGTTAGAATAAGTTTTTCGCGACCTCTGAATCGAACTCATGATATGTTATTCATGTTTAATATTCCCAAATCTGCGTTACCCATTCAATTACGAGTCGATTAAGCCCAGATTATAGCTTTTTGGTTGAGATTTGAGTAGGTCTAAGGCTAAAATTATTTCGTCGTTTCGCATGCTTTCGCAATGTGTTCTTCACCGCGAAAAATTCTCAGAAGATTGCTTTAAAAATGTTAATTTTCGCTGCTACAGTGAGAACAATTCCGCGAAAATCTTTCCGAGAAATTTCTTACGATTGAAAGTTTCGCTACTACAGTGAGTGATATTCCGCGAAATTTTTATCCGAGAAATTTCCAAGCGCTAAATTTTCGCTGCTACAGTGACTAAAGAAATGAGAAACTTTCATTCGAGAATTTACTTAAGTTAAAATGTTTTTCGCTGCTACAGTATGTGAAGTCCCGCGAAAGTTTATCTGAGAAATTTTCTTTTATTCACGTCAAAACTTTCTCTGCTACAGTGAGTGTCACCCCGCGAAAATCTCATAACACATCTCTTCATCTACACACTTTCGCATCTTCACTCTTTCGCAACCACAGAGACACACGAAAATTTTCTCAATGCATAAAGTTCTTTTTCCCTTCCGCGAAACTTTCATATAACTTGCGAAAATTTAGCTTACTTGCGAAAATTCACTCTGAATGCGAAAAACACTTCAACTTGCGAAAATTTTAATTATATGCGAAAATCCGTGAATAGACTAAGTGCGAAATTTCCTTGATATATGCGAATATTAACTCTGACTGAAAAATTGCTTTAACGTGCGAAAATCTCCTTATGTGCGAAAATTCATATGCGAAAGCTCTTTCATACATGCGAAATTGCACGATTTCTCGACTTGTCTATGTATAATAACTTGCGAATTTTCTCATCACATGCGAAAATTTAGACAACTTGCACACTAGCGAAATTTTACTCACTGTGCGGAAAATCCTCATGACATGTCCATGTTCACTTGCGAAACTTCCCAATGCATGCGAAAATTGTCCTATATATGCGAAAATTGTCCTATTTGCGAAATTTACCTAATATGCGAAAATTCTCTCTATTACTTAGCGAATTTTCGTTACATGCGAATCTTTACCCAATATGCGAAAATCTTCCACTACTTGCAAAATGCGAAATTCTACACTGAATGCGAAACTTTCTTTACTTATGACAATTCTACCTAGATACGAAAGTTTGACCACATGCGAAAATTGCCTTCAATTTTAAATTTTTTAAGTCCCAAGAAATTTCTCAATGCATGCGAAAATTTTGATTTCTTGCGAAAATTTTCCATGCCCATGAAACTTTATATGCGAAAAAAAAAAAAAAAAACTTTCTCGACATGCTTATATGATATAAGTTACGAAAATTTCTCTTTACATGCGAAATTTTATACAAAAATGCGAAAGTTTTCTTGACATATCTACGTTTTTATACTTCGCGAATTCGACACTTAGTCCGCTCTAATCGTATAACAATTACTGTCGAGTACAGATATGACTAACAAAGATCAAGCCACGCTTGAAGCACTTGAGGAGGCTGCAATCCAAAGGGACGTCGCTCGCATCGAAGTCCACACACGCACGACGCACCTATGTACCACCACCTGACCAGATATTCCCCCTAAGTCAATGGGCGGCTCTGATTCCCAACAACTACATGGTGGATCTGGAAAGCTTTCGGTGCGATGCCCCCGTCATCGTAGAAATCCTCAAAGGGCACCCACTTCGCCATGCCCTCACACATGGCGAGCCAGAAGCACAAGTCTATCTTCAACAATTCTGGCATACACTCCAGATAGCTGGACCACTCCGTCTTGCCAAAACCTTGTCAGCCAGAATTGATCAAGACACGGTGGTGCTCACCCGCAAGATACTACAAGAAGTACTTCAACTCCCCGTCTACTCACCCTACGACCCACTACCAACACACGAGCAACTAGTTGACGACATTGACAGACTGGGCTACCAATCAGACAATAAGAAAAAGAAGGGCCCACTTGTCCTCAGTGAAGTCACCACCCGCAATCTACCTCAACCATGGCGAACGCTGTACCTGCTCGTCAACAAGTGCATGTCAGGAAAGCATGCTGGTCAGGATCGCGGCAATTTTCAAATTCTCACCATCCTGACCGGCATCGCCCACAACCGAAAGTACAACTACGCCGATATAATTTGGATGGATCTCGTCTCCATGATCCAACGTCGCGACTGGGAAGTCGCCAAGGGAGTCACAAACCGATTTGTACCCTACATGCGGTGGCTCCCTGCTCTCATCAAGCACTTCCGCCTACACTCAACCGACATTCGAATCCGGCCGGCAGCGGAACACTTCATCATCCCAACTGTCGAGAAGTTCGCCAAGAAAAACACTCCGGCGAAGGATCGACACGCCATGATCATTCCGGACGAAGTGCTCGCCTATGCAGATCAGACAAACCCGCACGTCCGCGAATATCGAGCCACAACACCTGCATTCCGCGAGAGCCCCCGACCTTTCACCACTGTCCCTATGGCGCAGATCAACCCCACTGCTCCTATCCCCGGGACTAGCCACACCCCCCCACCACCTCCAAAAAGTCTTCAGGTCGCGCCGCATCCTCCTCCACCCGCGTTCCGAAAAAACGGTCGCGTGAGGATGACGTAAGCCGCCCCACGGAGCGTCGATCGAAACAAAAACACGATCGACCTCCTCCGCCACAAATAAGCCGAGCCGAACCAATAGGTACAGGAGGCGATGTGTTCACCTCCCGAGTAGAAGACGTGGCATCTGGCTCAACCACGCAAACAACCCCACCAATCCACTTATCTTCCTCTCTACAGGAAGGTATTTCATTCCACGAGGAGCCACGTATACCATCGACATCCCACTTGGAGATGATCGATGTTGAAACAAGCAGTCCCTCGCCTCAGACTGCATCCTCTTCATGCACATCGAGTCTAGTGCCCTCACTCCCCATACTTTCACACGTTTCTAGGACACATACACCTTCTACCGCACCACAGAGTCTTCGTGACTCTGTCAGAATGCTCGGTGATGTCTCTGTGACTGAGAGCGGAAGACCTAGCACGGCCAACTTCACAACAACCGTGAGCCTAGGCCATCATTCGAGTGAGTTTGTCTCATCGATGATGCCAACGGGAAGTCTGAGTGACCCCGTCTTTTCCAGACCTGTGCAAACGGGCGGCCAATCGGCTTTATTCACCGATTCGGTGTCAGTTGGATTTCTTCGTGATTCTAACTTGTTAGAATTACCCCATTTTGTCACCGAGACCGCGCTAGAGACACGCCTTCAAGAGTTTGCCAAGACTCTTGAGGCGTCGATTCTCGATCAAGTCTACGCGCGTCTCAATGCGTCCACCGTCGACAAAGGCAAAGGTGTGGCCCCGGAGACGCCACCACCCATGCAACACACGAACGCAGATGCTCTTCTCTCCTCCATCGCTGCCAAGGAGCTCTTCTACATCCTCCGAGCCCGATTCGAATCGATGACGGAACTTGACGAGGAAGAACAGGAGATGAAGCGCATCTTGACTCAACCGATGTCCTGCCGTGCTCAAGGCGAATCTAGCAGGACCAGGCGCGACGATCAAGATGATGATCAAGATCGCCACGAGGGGGAGAATAGGCAGCTGAGCTCACAAGGATTGATGCAATCGACGCCGCCCTCCTCCTCTGGACCTGAAACGACGCCCGCACCAGAAACCTCACAACCCACTAGCCAAAAATCCCACCATGTTCACCCTGAGTCACTAGCCAAATCACCCTCACCACCACCCACTACCGTTTCCGAAACTCTAATCGTCACATCGACGTTAGAGACCACCTCAGCATCGTCTCCACCCACCACCTCAGAACCTCTAGCTGTCACATCGACGTTAGAGGCCACCACCACATCTACACCACCCGTCACCCAAATCATCCTTGCCAAAACCATCACCTCAACCGAACCACCAGAATCTCCACCAATTCCATCCCCACAATCCACTAACTCCTCCGACGCTACACCCTCGCCACCACACAGTCATACCCCTCTCCACATCGATCCCAACCTGGCTTCCGAGGATGTCTACTGCGCTCAGAACGAGATCGAAGCCTACATCTTCAACGATGAATGGCTATACACGCCCGCCGATGCAGTAGCAGCTAGGAAGTTGGTGGAAAATGCTCAACGTCTGCTCATGGAGGCCTCGCTTACGCTGATCAACTCCGCAGACGACGAGAACGGATAGGAATACGACGCTGAACCGGCCGAGCTCGAAAACATCCTGCAGTTCCAAGCGCAGCAAACTGAGGCCCCTGCTGCTCAGACGGATGTACCCACGGTGGATATACCGGAAGCACCGTGGGAAAACAAAAAGATAACCGCGCCGTTTCAAGAAGAGATCAGGAAGAGGATCTGGCGGCGCAAGGAGCAGATCATCACAACCTTCGACGAGTATGAGCTGATGAACATCCAAAATTGGAGCGAGCAAAAGAAGAAGCTCTACCGATGGAGCCTTCTTTGCAACAAGTGCACAAAGAGGACGCTATCCGATGAGGAAAACATCGCTCAAGAAATGAGTCGGGCCCCCATCTGCAAAGTCACTGACCTCCGCCAAGAGTCTAAAGGACCTGTCCACTACCCAGTCTTCACAGTAATGAGGCAGGATGAGAGCTACAGTGAAGTCAGTGAGGCGGACTTCAAGTTTCTACGCCTGGGTGACCTATACAGCATGCTGGAATCCATGAAACAGTTCAGACTCGTCCTCAGAAGCTCTGGACATCTCGTACGTGCTGAACCGATCACCATGGGATATGTGGCTCTCAAGCGCCACATGCTCCGACAGGTCAGATTCTTCGCCACCCACGATCTGCAGATGGCGGTGGAACACAACCTAAAGAAGGTGAATCTGACTCGCCCATCTTTCAAGAACGCGGATGACTACTGAGAAGGCGATGTGATCGACGGAGACGATCCGGCGGTCGCCTACTCGAACTACAAGGGAAAGATGAGGCTGCTGCGCTGCTCCGAAGTGGCAAAGTTCTCGGATGGGACACTAACCATCATCCAAGACAAACTAATGAAGATATGCCGCATCCTTTCGGAAGAAGATCCTCTCTGCCGATCCAAATTCGCGAAGCTCATTGACGCTATAGCCGATCGAATGGTACTTCGAAGGAACCTCCGCGCCTTCGAATTCAAGCTAGGGCTTCGCGATACACTCACACGCTAATCCACCATACCAACGCCCAAGATCCAAGACTCCCAACAATTGACACAAAGGGGGAGATTGTTAGGATATTTAGTAATTGTCAATAGTTTAAGTCTTGGGACTTTAATTGTAATTCTTCTCTTAACTTGGGCTTTGGACTAGAATGTTATTATTTAATTTTTAGTGTTTGGGCCTTAATATACCTAGGGTTGATGTGGTATATAAGGTGTTACCAACACCATTTGAAAGCTAATCAAAGATCAAAAGGCTAACCCTTGTTTTCACACACTACACATACTACAAGGTGAGAAATCTCCCTTTTCATCCCATCTAAGCCTCTTTGATTCCTTGTTTGGTGCATTCGGGACCAACAGTTTGTTTGTTTTTGTTTTTAAATTGGATTCCGATTCTACTTACGGGCCTATTGATAGTTCGGTGTTGACGATGCAGTCAAATCACCGTAATAGGGATTTGTTGTTAGATCCGACAGCGATAGATAAAACAATTAAGATTAGGTCATTAGAGAATGTAGTGTGGGGTACTAGAGAAGCACCGAATATCTTACACGGTCGCTTATTAGGGAAGTTGAACGATATTGGTCTATACAGTGTCTACAGCTGTATGTCTCAGAGGGTTGACCCTCATTTGATTACAACTTTGGTAGAGCGTTGGAGGAAAGAGACCCATACGTTTCATTTTTATGTTGGGGAGGCGACCGTCACTTTACAAGATGTAGGTATTTTGTGGGGTTTGCCTGTAGATGGTAGTTGTGTCTCCGGTGTGATCGTTTCGAGAACGGTCACACGGTGGATGGACGAGTGTGAGCGGTTGTTAGGTTTTAGACCGTCTGCTAATAAGATTAGGGGGTCATCGCTATCGATGAAGTCGTTAGCGAGTTGGTTGTTGGACCATCCGGTAACGGATGATAGTGATGAGAAAGAAGTCGAATGTTCAGCACGGGGTTATGCGATGCTGCTCTTCGGCGCGGTGATGTTCCCCGATTGTAGCGCCAGCACAGTATCATTGACTTACCTTCAACTATTGGAGGATATTGAGGAAGTGAGCACATTTAGTTGGGATAGTGCGGTGCTGGCATTCCTATACAGAGAGCTTTGCTCGGCAATCGAGCCGAACAAGCTAAATATAGACGGATCCCTACGGCTGTTGCAGGTAATTATATTGAAAATTTGATTAAATGTATAGTTATTTTAATGGAGAAAATTTAGAACAAGTGATTTGTTTTAGGCATGGGCATATGTGAGGATTTTGCCATTTCAGCCAGTACGGGGTGTTAATCATATCACGATGGAGCCCCGAGAAGTCGACGGGATAGTCTTACCGGCTCCGCCACATGCTGCGAGGTATGGTTGTTCTTCCGTAAGTTGGGAATTTTTTTTTCCATTCTTACATTTATAATTGTTGTTTAAATATTTGACAGGTGGAACGCAACCTTTGATTTCACAGCGTCGACGAATTCGAACGTACGCACCATCCGCGAGTGCATTGATCGCATGCAGCCGCATCAATTTGCATGGATTCCGTACGACATGACGCTCTCGGAGATTGCCGATCTTCCTGAAGAGTGCTTACCTACGGCTTGTCGATCGAGGTGTCGACTGATATTCTTCAATATCGTGGAGTTTCATTACCCCGAACGAGTACTTCGGCAATTTGGAATTATTCAAGGAATTCCAATTATACCGCCGTATTGAGATAACAATCTTCATACGTACGAGCGTCGACAGCGGTCGGGTATGGATTGGAGAGCGCATCACGCAGTCTGGCTTCAATTATGGGATGATCGAGAGGACACGGTCGTGGATGGTCCTCCCGCGACTGCCTTCAACTCGGTGGAGGATGGATATTACCAGTGGTTTCATCGGATCACTCCGCTCTACATATCTCCACACGAGAGACAGATGTCGCAGGGGTTTCAGATGGGGGATGCGGTATTTATGGAGACCATCGTAAGTTAATTTAATTTACTCTTTCATTTAGTAGCCGGCGTGATGGGGGATGGGGTTTTTAGTTGCCCAAATAATTTAATTTACTCTTTCATTTTTAGGAACGCGGGGTTCACGACAGCCTTCGTTACGCGAGGACCGGCGAGCATGACGAGACCATCCGCTTACTAGAGCAGATGGATGGGATGTTTATCTCGCGACGCCGAGTTCGACGAGGGAGTGAGGCCGGAACATCTCACATGCATGAGGCCGGAACATCTCACACGCACCACACCGGAGCATCTCACATGCATCAGGCTGCACTATCTCACGATTATGCGGCCGTAAGACCTGTAAACACCATATACGCCACTAAAAGTAACTGCTTTTACGAAAATAACGAGTAAATTACATTACTAAGATTACATACCTGGATGATGGTCCGAAATAAGGCAAACTGATTGATTCTCTAGAACAAATATGTTCAAATTAGTAAGGAACCAAGTCCATGAGTGTGTACTTTCTTCCGTGACAATGGAAAATGCCAGGGGAAAGACGTTTTGGTTGGCGTCCAACGATGTAGCAATTAGTAATTTGTGTCTATATTTGGAGTATAAATGCGTACCATCGACACAAACAACTTTTCGACAATGTTTGAAGCCATCGATGCTCGGTTTAAAAGCCCAAAAGACATACCCGAGCACGAAGTGTCCAGGTCTCCCTGACTGCAGATTCAGCCACCTCACGATTGTCCCTGGATTGTAATGCTGCAATGTCTTCATAAATGTTGGGAGTTTGGTAACAGAATCTTCCCACGTACCGTAAACATTTTCCATCGTTCTTTCAAACCATCCCAAGCTTGATTATACGAGATGTCGTAGCCATATTTATCTTTCAGCAGTTGTTGGACGTTCTTGGGTAGGAACTGTGGATCGATTCTTACGGTTCCAACCAACAAATCAGCAATAAAATTTTTAGAGATATTACGGTGTGTGTTCGCCAATCATATAGCAAGTGTGCGGTCCTTCAAATTTTGTAATAGACTAGTAACCTTTTTTTGGCATGAAGGATACCCTCAGTCTCCATGGGCAATCGGCCGTATGATTACATTGGACACTCCAATGTGTGTTGCTGCTCTCGTTGACGTGATACTCGCGTCTAGTAACCCTGATCGAAAAATCGTCGACGGCACGTTGTAAATGTTTTTTAGTTTGAAAAATCATACCTCGAAAAAACATAGGGTTATCTCTGTCGTAAAACTTCCCGTAACCACCGTAGTCGTCACCAGCAGAAGGTGGCATTTGGTACGTTTGGAAAAATGGGACGGACTGAAACAGCGTTGGAGCAGCAGCGTTCGCTTGAGTGGTATCATCTGGCACATCGTCGTCGTCGTTCTCGTCGTCCTCATTGGGATCGGGTAACTCGGACAGTGGATCCTGATCGTCCGCTTCCGAATCACTAACATCAACATCTTCCTCTGGTTCTGGCACATAATCTGGCTCGGGTTCTGGAACACCAAGCGCCGGCATCTCCAGAGAAACATTACTGAACCCTGTCGTAACTGAGGCAATGTCGGGAAAATCCGAACAGGTGTAACTCGAAGAACCAACTTCAAAATTCCGATGAGGCTCTTCGTTCAAATCAAAGTTTGAATTTTCAACTGTTTCAACAAAAACCTCAACACAATTTTTTTCTGAATCGGGATGTATGAAAAATTGTAAATCGTTGTCGTTGGAGATTTGAAAAAGCTGATGAAATTGGCGGGAATGTTGAAAGTATTCATTTTTGGCATGGATAATCAACGAACAACGACTGCTATCAGCACCAATAATTTCGAACAACAACGAAATAAACTCGGAATAACTGGTGCTGTGACGAATTCGCCTATAGCCAACAGGGCGGATACTATATTTGATGGTAGAATCAGATGATTGAATTATATCGCCGCCGAAATATACTATGACTTGTACGCGACTCGAAACCATTGTTTGAGTTATTAAAATAAATTGATAAGGGCCAATGATATATGAGTCAGGCAAGGGAAGGGGATTTATAGAAACGCAACTCGTAATCCGGGGATACGAGTTAGGTGAATTATGGCAATAATTCACGTAACTCGTATGCCCAGATTACGAGTTAGAGGAATTATTGCCGACACTCTGCATGGCCATGCAGGTTGGTCGGCCACACATTGTAACTCGTATCCTTAGGTTACGAGTTAGTAATTCGTATGCCGAGGATACGAGTTAAGATGCCATGTCATTTGCCATGTCAGGGTCAGCGGGTCAGCGGGCAATTTGGTCGTATCTCGTACTCTAGGAATACGATTTATAAATCGTATTTCCGAGTTACGAGTTACGTCGTCGTGTCAGGTCAGCGGGTCAGCGGCCCAAAAGTATCTCGTAATCTAGTAGTACGAATTACTAATTCGTAATCCCAGGTTACGGACTTCGCTATTTTATTAATTCTTTTGCTTTTGCGTTTATTTTATTAATGATTGATTTTTTTTATTATTTAATTAAAAATACCGATATTTGTGCTATCTGATAATTCGTTACATGGTGCACAGTGCAATTCATAGTGGGCTGTTTATAAATTAAAAGGCCCAACTAAATTAAGTTATAATATGTTATAAAGAGTCAATGATAAAACATGGTTAACATTCCGCTGTAGCAAACTTGTAAACTGGAAGTTACCGTTACCCATTCCGGTATCCCGGGTTCGAGTCCCGGCAGCAGATTATTAACTCTTTTTGTATATAATTTAAGACATTCACATTTTTTGTTTTCTGTCGTTAGTCCGTTGCAAAATCTGATATTGATTTTTCAGCTCTAGCTGCTTTACGTTTTTATTTTTTTATAATATATAGAGAAACGAAATGGGTTAAAAGGATGTAAGAACATAATAAATTAAGTAGGCGGTTCTTAGTTGCTATAGTTTTATATAGAGCAGTAAAAACGGGTAAAAATTGGCCTGTTTGGTTAAACGTATCATATAAAAGCCCAGTATAAATTATTTAGAGCAAGCCCAGTATAATTAATCTGAGCCTAATAACATGGTTTATTTATTCCGGGCTTGTAATTTAATATTGGGCTAAAAGGTTTATTTCGGGCTGCAGTTCAGAAACCAAAAACTATATTTTTAGTATTATTTATATTATACGGGCTTACGGGGGACAGCAAACGGGTAATAAATTGGCCTGTTTGGTTATAAGTGTCATATAAAATCGCAGTATAAATTAGTTAGAGCAAGCCCATATAATTTATCTGAGCCTAATAACATGGTTTATTTATCCCGAGCCTGTAATTTAATATCGGGCTAAAAGGTTTATTTTGGGCTGCAATTCAGAAACCAAACACTATATTTTTAGTATTATTTATATTATATGGGCTAACCGGGGACAGCAAACGAGCCCTAAGTAGCACGTAGCCCGCCAAAGCCCGCAATTGGCGGGACGGGCGCGAGTAAGCCCGCCATTTGGCGGGCCTAGAAAATGAAGGCCTGCCCATTCCTAATGGGCGTAGCAGGCCTGGCGGGCCCAGCCCGCCCAAAATTTTATAAAAAAATAAAAAGGAAGACAATAAAAAAAAATTAAAAGAAAATATTTAAGTTGAAGTACTCCTGATCAAATTTAAATTCTTTAATAAAAATTTGTTTATGTTATTAAACTTGACGAAATTAAAAACTGGATCTCAAAAAATATAAAAAAAGACTATATAATTCATTTATATATTAACTTTTAATAAATTTTTTTTATGAAATTTGGCGGGCCTTCCCGCGCCTGGCAGGCCTTCCCGGGCTTACCCTTATAGGCCCGCCCTATCGAGAACCTGAGAAATGGCAGCCGCCCCCGCCAGGACGCGGGCGTGGGCACCTGTTGTGTGACATTTTCTTTTGCCACGTCAACACGCCAAACCAACCCCCGACGTGTTCAGTAATCTCATGTGTAAGTTATAGATCAATAAAAAATTCCATTGTATGCTGATTTGGCGCATTGATGTGGTTAGTGCTCACGAAGGTGCTCACGCAAAGTGAGCACCATAACATTTCGCTCTCTCTCTCTCTCTCTCTCTCTCTCTCTATATATATATATATATACATATATATATTATATATATCCGTATAGAGGAATTTTATGGTGCTCAGCTTATGTGAGCACCTTATGTGGGCTCCTGTTAATGGCACCGATTCGTGTCATTTCAACATCTTGTATAGAGGGCTTAAAATTTAACGTCTTGTAGAGGGCGATTTAGGTTAGCAATGGATATGAGAGCGTCTACTGAGGTGTTGGCGTCGTTGAGAATCGAAAGAACACAAAAAATTGAGAGATTTGCTTATGGTGCTCACGGTGGTTGCTCACGGTAGTTGGACACCATAACAAATCTCTATGTGTATTAGAAGTCGCGTGTAATTTTGTGTAACCAAGCAAGATTCTTTTGTGTGCCGTTTTATATATATTTCAACAGGCCAAACTGGCATTTTCACATATTATAAACATACGACATGTACTGTAACTGTAACATATCTGTTAGAAGGATCACTTCATTGGTTCAAGTTATACATGGGCCTTAATATATTATTAAGCCCAATAGGAATCAAGTGCCAGGCCCAAGTTCAAGAATGTTACATTTTATTTTAAAACCCTAGATCAAGTCTTCATTTTTATTCATTCATCTTTTTCTTTTCTTCAGCAACACAGAGCGACCAACACATTTTTTACTCTTCACCCTCACAAAATCATCTCTGTTACTCTCCAGTAATATTTACTTGCTGTATTTGGTTTTCATACACATCTTGTGTAAAGATTTTCGTAGCGTGAAATGATTCAAAGATACTTTTGATTTATCACTTTGGTTTCTCATATACACACATTGTTCTTTAAACTGTACAATATGCTAGATATAGCTTTTTTATCATGGTATCAGAGCTTGAGATCGCTAAATCAGTGTTGAAACCCTAGTTTTGTGCGCTAAAGTTGGTGTTTTCGATTTTCTATTGTGGCTTGAAGCATCAGTTTAGATCTGATAAGTAACTCTCAGATTTCATACACTGAGGTGTAGTATTCGATTTTTTATTGGATCTTAACGTTTCTTTGAGGATATCTGCAGATACTTCCAGATCTGGAAGGGAAAGCCTCAAGTTGTCTACATATACATAAGATCTGAACCAGACGTGAATCAGACACGCCAGCCACTGAGCTTACTCGGTTTCTTGGTGATATTCTTCCAACTGTTCTTTCTGTTTAATATTCTGCTGCGTAGTTAGTCTTTTCTCTCTGTGTGAGCCAATTTCTGAAAATGTCGTCTTCAGATCCTCCATCTGATCTCCCTCCTGATTTTTCTTCTAAGGTTTCTGGCGCTGTTGTTAATTACAAAAGTGTCCTGTACATGAGTCCATCTGACCTAGCTGTGACTAATATAACTAATATTACTCTAAGTGGGTCTGAGAACTATGCAGCATGGTCAAACTCCATACTGCTGGTTCTAACTAGCAAGAATAAGGTCGATTTTGTGCTTGGTAAATAGAAAAACCAGCTGATAAAGAATCGGGTGTAGAATGGGAACGTTGCAATGCTATGGTTCTTACATGGATTTTAAATTCATTAGCACCAGAACTTAGAAATAGATTTACGTATGCTAAGATTGCTTCAAAAGTTTGGGACTCACTTGAAAGAACTTTTAGAAAGGTAGATAGATCTAGGAAGTATTTTTTGAAGCAACGGATTGCAAATGCTAGACAGGGAAATGATTGTGTATCCGTTTATTACTCAAAATTGCAACATTTGTGGGACGAATTTGATGCTCTTGTTTGCAATAAATTTTGTACTTGTGAGGCGTCTACAAATAACTCTAAGATAGAAAATGAGTCTACACTATTTGAATTCTTGTTGGGATTGAATGATTCATATCATGCTGCTAGGAGCAATATACTTATGAATGATCCGCTTCCTGATGTTATGCATGCTTTCAATATCATCTCTAGGGAAGAATCACATAGAAATATTGCTTTGCATGATGTTTCTGTGCCTGTTTTCATGAATAAGTTTGTAAACAAAATCAATAATCCAAATTTAGTATGCATACATTGTGGTGGTAGAGGGCATGTTATAGAAAAGTGTTTTAAATTGATAGGATTTCCTGATAGTTTTTCTGGAAAAGATAATAAAATCTATAAGAAAAATAATTGGAATAAGTCTCAAGTTAGATCCACTAATAATGTAGAAGTAGAAGGTTCTGTTCAAAATCCTCTACCGCCTAATCATTCTGTTGAACAGTACAAGCTGTTAAAGTTGCTAGATTGTTCAGAACTTCATACAGCCGAAGAAGGGTTGTAGTCAAATAGAGGGTATTGATTTTCAGGAAACTTTTGCCCCTGTTGTTAAAATGGTTACTGTTCGTATTTTATTATCTGTTGCTATTAATAATAATTGGAATGTTTATCACTTGGATATAAATAATGCTTTTTTACATGGTGATTTGACTGAAGAAGTCTACATGACCTTGCCCGAGGGTTACTTTGATAGTTCTGATTTGCGTGTATGTCGTTTGAAATAATCAGTATACGGTTTGAAGCAAGCGCCACGAAAATGGAATGAAAAGTTGACAATTTTTTAAAAAAATATGGATTTGTGCAAAGTCTTCATGATTATTCTATGTTTTTCAAAATCAGAAATGATAAATATGTATACCTCCTTGTTTATGTTGATGATATTATTATAAGTGGTAACGATAAATGTGAAATTGATTGCATTAAACAGTGTTTGAATGATAAATTTGGTAGTAAGGACTTGGGAAATTTGAAGTTTTTTCTTGGTATTGAAGTCATGAGAAATTCTGATGCTTTTGTTTTACATCAAAGGAAGTATATTCTAGAACTGCATGATGAGTTTGGTATGTCAGGTTGCAAGCCAAAGCTTACTCCGATGCAGCAACATTTCAAACTAGGAAATGATTCTGCTGCTGAACCATATTTGCATGTAAGGAAATTTCAAAGGTTACTTGGAAAATTAATATATCTTTGCAATACTAGGATAGATATTTCTTTTGCTGTTCAATATCTTAGTCAATTTATGCATTCTCCTAATGTATCTCACTATGTTGCTGCATAATCCAGGCTGTGGTATTTCAATTTCTAAAACTGATAAGTTTAATCTTAGCGCATATTGTGATTCTGATTGGGCATCCTGTTCAATAACCAGAAAATCAGTAACTGGGTTCTGTATTTTGTTAGGCAACCTTGTTATCTTGGAAAAGCAAAAAACAGAAAACAATCTCGAAATCTTCAGCAGAAGCTGAATATCGAGCCATGGCTCAAACTAGTTGTGAAATCGTTTGGGTTCTCGGTTTACTCAAAGATTTTGGAATTCATGATATTACTCCTGTTAATTTGTTTTGTGACAATAAGGCTGCGCTACAGATTGCCGAAAATCCCGTGTTTCATGAAAGAATGAAACACATCGAGATAGATTGTCATGTTATTAGACAGCATATCGAAAATAAGATTATTTCGACCCGGTATGTTTCATCGAGTAATCAACTAGCTGATATACTAACAAAGGCCCTTGGCAAAGAGGCTCATTCACGATTTTGCAGGGATTTAGGTATGTTCGATGTTTTTCAGCCAACGAAATGATGCGGGGTGTTAGAAGGATCACTTCATTGGTTCAAGTTATACATGGGCCTTAATATATTATTAAGCCCAATAGGAATCAAGTGCCAGGCCCAAGTTCAAGAATGTTACATTTTATTTTAAAACCCTAGATCAAGTCTTCATTTTTATTCATTCATCTTTTTCTTTTCTTCAACAACACAGAGCGACCAACACATTTTTTACTCTTCACTCTCACAAAATCATCTCTGTTACTCTCCAGTAATATTTACTTGCTGTATTTGGATTTCATACACATCTTGTGTAAAGATTTTCGTAGTGTGAAATGATTCAAAGATACTTTTGATTTATCACTTTGGTTTCTCATATACACGCAAACTGTACAATATGCTAGATATAGCTTTTTTTTTATCAATATCAAATATTCCGCCGTAGCAAACTTGTCCATAACTACGGTTGTTTTCCCCTTTTTTTCTATTCGTTGGTAAGTTATAATTTCCATTGCTCCCTTACTTTTTCCCTTTTAATGCTATCAAACATTACGTCCTCCAATCTATTCTCATTTGTTAAGTGTCACTGCTTAGTATAAATTAGGGATGTAAATGAGTCGAGATCGAGCGTAGCTCGGCTCATTTCTTGGGCTACTTGAGCTCAAGCTCTTTGAGCTTTTCAGCTCAGGGCTCGAGCTCGAGCTCATTTCACCCCTCGTGAACTCGAGCTCGAGCCGAGTTTTTGTCGAGCCGGCTCGACTCATATTTCACCCTAGTATAAACTATCATAATTATGTCTGTTAATTTAATTAATTCAAAAGATAATATTATAGTTAAAAGAAAACCACCCACTATTCTATTTTGTTTATTTTTTATTTTTTTTATCAAAAGTATAGTTACAAATTTGGATTGGTAATTTTGGAGCATTGGATGTTTTGAATTATTATACAAATACGTTACTAGTATCAATAAGTTGGACTTGTAAGTTATAATTTATGATGGGCTCTTAGATAGACCTTATAATCAAATGTTCCGTCAGATTTCTAATTATTATATGATAAAATAATTTGGAAATGCTAGTTGCTCACTTGAAATCACGGTTTTAAAATCGAGTTTTCGACCAGACCTGAAATTTTAGTGGTTTAAGGTTTAGTGGTTTAGGTATAAAAACAGAATTAAATCGTTATAAAACCGCTACCTCTAGATATGATAAATATATATTTTATGATGAATGAATCAAATAAAATCGAAAATACACATGTTTTAATGAACTTTTTCAAATTAGAATTTTACAAACATAGGGATCATAATTGAATAAAAGTAAGTGTTGGTAGTTACGATTAATGGTATAATAAGATCTAAAAAGTTAAATTTATAAATTTCAGGGGTCAAAATTAGTAAAAATAAAATATTGCGCTCATAATTTAATCATAAAATAAAAATGTAGAAGGGGTTAGTATAGAATCAAACCTAGCCCAATAAAAGATTTTATGTCCAAAGTAGTTTACCACTAGACCGACTTCATTTTTAATGTTTTTATCCGTTTGGTTATATTTTTATATAGTTGATCGTTTTTTTCTTTTTTTTTTTAGTTAAACTTAAACCGGACCGGAATTCCGACCGGTTCACCGGTTTCCGGTCGAAACCGACGATCCGGTCCGGTCATGAAAACCTTGTTTGAAATATTTCCTATACATGTGATTACCGAGGATTTGATTTATGAGTTGATGACCTATGTTTCCTAATTGTGATTATTTTGAACCAAAAAATTGAGTCTGCATCTTAAATTTAATTTTCCCCAAATGGAAAGAAATCACAATAACTAACACTAACTACGAAGACGATCTTATATAGCCGATGATAGTTCCTTATGAATTCTGAATAATATTAATTAAGATATATATGTATATATATTAGGTTTTTCTTACAATATTCTTAACTTTCATTGGTATTTTCTGCACACCCAATGTGTAAATATAAATATATAACATTAACTTA
Organism: Craterostigma plantagineum; assembly: GCA_027422505.1. Lineage (NCBI taxonomy): Eukaryota > Viridiplantae > Streptophyta > Magnoliopsida > Lamiales > Linderniaceae > Craterostigma > Craterostigma plantagineum. The sequence goes on from JAPQWV010000536.1 coordinate 278,722, forward strand.
TATTTCAAGTTAATTTTAATAGATGAAAGCCAAAATTATAAAAATGGGTCACCAAGTATATCATTTTTTTGATTTTGGGTCACTATGTTTGCCAATTACAAAACTAGGTCACTAAGTATGTATATAGTAACAAAACTAGGTCACTAAGTATGTATATAGTTACAAATTTTTGGGTCACTAAGTATGTATATAATAAGAACAAAAAGGTCAGTGAGCCAATTTTGTTACTATATACATACTTAGTGACCTAGTTTTGTAACTGGGAAGCATAGTGACCCAAAATCGAAAATTGACATACTTAGTGACCCATTTATAATTTTTCCTAGGTGAAATTGTAATATTAAGTTTAATTTTACATTATTTTTAAGAATATAAAATATGATTTAGAGGATATATGCGAGATTTTAGAATTGAGAACAGAATATAGTAATTTTGACGACCGCCACGCCAATTTATTTGAGAGCATTTACGTTAACGGAATAGAAAGATAAATACATTATACTCCCTCTGTTCCTTTATTCGTGTCGTTTTAGAATTTATTTTTGGTTTTAAACACATATCGTTTTACAATTTTCAAGATAAACAATATTGATTATTTCCAGTTTTATCCCTTATCTTTAATAGATATTGTTAAACTAAATTAGATAACATAATTAATTAAGGATATAATGGAGATTTGACTTTATTTCTTAATATGCGCGTAATATTCTTAAACGACATGTATTAAGGAAAGGTAGTATAATAATTAACCAAACATTTAACATTAATCGGAACATCAATGAATGCTTGAGTTGGGTCAATGATTCAATTTGTTAAATTGCGCAAGTTAATTACATTTCTAGGTACTTGACCAAGTGTGAATAACAAAAATAGGCATTATGTGTTTTTTGTTACAAAAATTGGCATTTTTATTTTATTTTCTTATTTTGAATTAAATTTATTATATACACAAAGTTATTAATAAAAAGACTTATTTTATTCTATTTTTCTTACCATAAATTAATTTAATAATCACATGAATGGCAAAAGTAAAATAGAAGTTAACTCATCCAAATGAAAAATAAATTAAACCTACGATCCACATTTAATTTGTTTTAAATTGTTCCAACGTTCTGCCATATTAAAAGTTTTTATTAAAAAAAATCGTGTTCGCAAATTACAAATCGATTCAGAAACCGAAATCAATCCCATAATCCAAAGAAATAGATTGATTTTAGGGCAAAATCAAAACAAGAGCCAAACCAATAATTATAACCTCCAACTACTATATGAACAAATTAATATGTAATCGAATATATAAAATTTATAGTCTGAATAAGACCGATAGTAGTTTTGATTCCACAACTGATTTGGAATCGATTCTTCTTTCTTTTTTTTCCAAAACCAATAGATAGCATGAAACGAAAATCAACGGGGCCTATTTACAGTATTAATTACAGGAATAGAAGTTTTAGTTTCGAATCTTTTGTTAGATTATAATATTTACCGAACTTTTTTAATTGGCTTCAACTAACCAGTCAAAATTGTAATATTGTTTATATAGTTACAGATATATAATACCTTATATATTACTAATATTAAAAAATAAAAAATGGTTTTATGTTATGGATCGAACCGCAATTTATAAAGAATTAGAGACCAAAATCGGTTGCATATTCGATGCCAGTTGAAATTTGGTATTCGGTCAGTTTAATAAATTTAAATAAAAATAAATTAGAATTATCACTAGCAATAAAAAATGTAAAAATAAAATGGAAAAAGAAAAGTGCCTTTATTTGTAACTATTTACACATAGTACCTAGTTTTGTAAATCACTTTCAAACGTATGCCTATAAATGTAAATCACTATTGCGCTGTGCCAAGTGCTGACACACACTAGACAAAAATCTTCGACATCGACCTCACGCGCGTGAGTCCCACACAACACAACACCTCATCGTCGCCTCTTTCCTAATAGAATTCTTTGGAAAGCAATAACCTCACTAATTAGTTGTTCTTCTACACAGAGAACAAATGGCAGAAATCTCCAAATTGTTCAACCCTCATCAAAATTCATGGAATCGTATGCCCTTGAAGCTAAAATCGCACACCTTCCCATTCGCAAAAGGATGCACCATAATCGGAACTCGGAAGCGACGACCTTGAGCTGATCGAGTTGCAGAGCAAGAGCTACTACACCAGCCTCAGAGATCTCTTGCCGGCACCGCCGCCGACGGACTCCGTGGTTTCGCCGACGACGACGATGCCGAAGGCCGGAAGCTGGAAGGAGATACAGATCAGGGATCCGCTGGTTCAGCACGCGGCTTGGGCTTATCTTCAGCCTATGGCGTCTGCGCGCGGCGGAGGCGGTGGTGGCGCGTGGTGGCGCGGAGTGTTTAGGTGCGTCGGCGACGTCGCGCGCGTGGTGTTGAAGTGGTTGATGATGCCGTTCGATCGTAGTGAATCGCTTTACTGATTTGATATTTAGGGTAGAAAAGGTCAACAGCCTTAATAAGCAAAGCTGTTCAGGTTGAAAGCTTACGTGTAATCATTTTTTTTCTTTTTTTATACAAAGTTCGTTTGACCTTCTGTTTAGGGGTGGGCGTTCGGGTTTGGGTATTCGGGTTTTACCCGAACCCGATCGGGTTCGGGTAGTTCGGGTCGGGTAATTCGGGTTATTTGTCGGGTATCGGGTAAATTTATTAATCGGATCGGGTATCGGGTAGTAATTTATTACCCGAATAACCCGATCGGGTACCCGACAATTTTTTTTTTAAATTCTTAATTTTGTACATACATTAAAAATATATATAATTACATATTTAGATATCAATATATAACTTGAGTGATGTTAAAGTTTAAAAAATATTTCGACTAATTTCTTATTTTAAGTGTATAATCAACAACTGATATTTTATATCAATGCATATATCATCATAAAAATTTAAAATATATTCTCAAAATTTTATAAATAAACATATAAAATATGTATATATTACATTTATTGAAAATAAAATATCCAAATATTGTAAGCGATATTAATTTATAACATGGATATTTTAATATTATTGAATTATAATATTTTTAGTCATATCCCAATTAAAAAATCGGGTACCCGACCACCCGATGTCGGGTACCCGAACCCGATACATACCCGACAAGCGGGTACCCGCCGTAAATCGGGTCGGGTTCGGGTAGTGAAAATCTTAACCCGAACCCGAACTACCCGAACCCGAACTACCCGATACCCGACTACCCGACCCGATGCCACCCCTACTTCTGTTAACTTTCTTTTTTCACTTTTTTTATGATAAAGATCAAAGACTTAAAGAGAGAATGATACTCAAAATCCCTTGGGCCCGTTTGGTTGGGAGGATGGGTTTAGATGGTATTTGTTTAAGTTGAGATTGGGTATGAGTGTTTTAGAGTGTTTGGTTATTGGGATTAAATAATAATGCCCGGTGTGTTTGGTGGATGGGTTTATGTGGTATTAGGATTAATTAAATTGAATTACTATTTTACCCAATCATATCCCCAAAATCAAAGTCCATCTGAAACAGAATTGTAAAGATCAAAACACAAACGAAATCGCTGAATACAAATCGGATAAATTCACAAAAAGCAAAAATCCACAAGATAGTGAGATTGAGAAAGAACGATCAATCGAAATGGAGAAAATCAGTAGTACTTCAACAGCCAGACTTCCCAATGACGTCATCACAGAAATTCTCGTAAGAGTTCCCCTAGGATCACTCTTGCAGCTAAAGTGTGTTTCAAAATTGTGGCTTTCAATTATCTCAGACCCAAAACTTACCAAAGCCCAGCTATCTTCGAGAATGATTTTCCTCTAGCGCGCCAAAGGATCATCTTGAACTGCCATGGCAATCTCATGCTTTGCTCCCTCCGCTCCCTTTTCCACGAGCCCTTCGCCGTCACACTCGAATCGGACTTTTCGACAGAGTTCTCCGACAGCTTCGTCGCCGTCGTGGGCTCTTGCAATGGACTGATCTGCGTCGCGAAAAAGTCACCGACGCAAACACAAAATTGAAAAGAAGCAAAATTTACCAAAAAGAAAACATATTCCCAGCTTGAAAGCGAAGTGCTCACATCACCACAGCACAGTAAAGCGAAGGCACACACCTGAAAATTGAAAAGAGAACCCTAATCCCTAGCAAAATTCCACAATGTCGGCCAGCGAGGGTCAACGAGCCACAACGAAGCCGAGGCTCGCTGGTCTGTTCTCGCGCCGGCGGGGAACAAGTTCCGATCCGTCGACCCGACGATGAAGCATTTGAGCGCGAAGCAAAAACCGCAGAAGCCCCTTTGAGAGGAGCTTGTCCTTGACGAAGAGACGATCGATGCGTAGAATTTGCTTTGAGAGAGGAGGGTGAATGAGGAAATAAATTAATAAATAGGGATAAATATGTCATGGACAGACGGAATTAAATAAAGGGAACGAAGGAGGCTGATTTATTTAATGACTTAGAGGGAGTATTACGAGGTATTAGATAAAACCCCACCTTTAGATAAACCTTTGTACCAAACACTGATTAATCAATACCCCCTAATCCCCCCTTATACCCCCAACCAAACACACCCGTCATAGCTAATAATCCCTTGATTATTGGCTTAGTGATACTCATTTATTATTCTTTATTGTGATCCCTACAATCATGGCAGATCGCTAGAATTATGTAGCTAATTATATCCTCTTGACTTCTACTTGTATAAATAGCACTAGTGTACAATGTATTACATATACAAGAAATACAATAACTTATTATTCTCATATTTATCAAGGTATCAAGAGCCCACTAAACATTTTTTTTTCACGAACATCACGCCCTTACTATCATCATGACTACTACAAACACCGATTCACAACCTCTCATAGCTATCACTAACATAAACTCGTTCATCACCATCACACTTGACTCTATAAACTACTTGACATGGAGAAATCAAGTCGAATCTATCCTCCTCACATGTGATCTCACTAAATATGTGGATGGGTCACTCCCACCACCAAAATCTACAACAACAACCACCGGCACTAGCACAGAAATTTCCGCCAACTTCTTGAACTGGCAGAAACGAGATCGTCTTGTCTACAGTTGTCTCACTGCCGCACTTTCCTCCGCACTCGCACCTTTGGCCCTCGGATGCTACCGCCCGTGCTCTTTGGAAAAAATTGGAGCAACACTACCTTCAACAGTCAACAGCACGTCGCTCTTTACTTCGTCGTCAACTCCACACTGCCACCAAAGGAAATAAATCGATTTCTGATTACCTTACAGGAATCTCATCGCTTGCCCAATAACTAGCCGCTATTGGGGATGGCGTCAGCGATGAAGATTTGGTTCTATTCACTCTCAATGGGTTACCCTCTGATTTTGAATCCTTCATCACTTCTATAGAAACTATGCCTACCATTCTCTCTTTCGACGCGCTTCGTGCCAAACTTATGATCCACGAACAATGCCTCCTTTCGTTTCATACACCAACCCCAACAACCGCATTCTCCGTCACCAATACCCATGCAACTCATGGTGGTCGTCACTCCATGGGACGTGGTCGGCCACCTACCACACGCCACAATCAACACAATCCTTCTTTTGGTAGCTATCATTATCAAACCAACTCGACTCAATTCCCGCCGAACTCGTCTCAACTTCCCTATAACACTCCCCAAAGTCATTTCCCTAAAAAAAACCACATGTTCATGTCAGACCTGTCGTAAATGGGGTCACATTGCTGCTTGATGTCGTTTTCGTTATTCTGCTTCTCACAATAGCCAACCTCCCCCACAACCTAACCCTACAAATATCGACCAAGCCTTCTCCGCTCTCAATCTTCATGGTCAAGGCACTACACCTACACCATTCACAGCTAACGACTTCAATGAATGGCTACCTGGTACTACTGCGACAAGTCACCCAACCCCGGACCCACAACTCGTAGAATCAGTAACGGCCTACCAAGGTGACATTAAATTATTGTCGGTAACGGTACTCATTTCCCTATCTCTTCTGTTGGTTATCTTACTCTCCCTACTCACTCTCGTCCACTATATTTAAACGATATTGTTATTGTTCCTCATCTTCAAGATAACCTTTTATCCGTTGGTAAATTTGTTAAAGATAATTCTTGCCTTATTGAGTTTAGTCCCTCTGGTTATCTTGTGAAGGACTACGTCACCAAGATCCCACTTCTCAAAGGAAAAATTCGTAATAATCTTTATCCCATATGCATCGCTAACGGCTTCTCCAATCCGGTTGCTTTCACAGCTCGGCAAGATTCTTCCTCTATTTGGCATCAACGTCTAGGTCATCCTTGTCAAGCTACTCTTTCTCGTTTGTCTCATATTTTACCATTTACTCTCGTAAAATAAATCCTTGTGTTTAAAGGAAAAAGCACGCGTATTCCATTTCAGTTATCTTCTCATAATTCTAGTCATCCTTTACAACTCGTTCATTAAGACATATGGGGTCCCTATCCGTCTCTTTGCTTATCGGGGTATCGCTACTATATCATATTTATTGATGATTTAGTCCCTACACCTGGATATATCCTTTACATAATAAGTCCCAAGCATTGGAGCATTTTCGTCATTTTAAAGCTCGAACTGAAAATCTCTTTTCCACCAATATCAAAGTCTTTCAAAGTGATGGTGCATTTGAGCTGGTTAAAGGCGCATTAGGTAATTTTTTGACCACTAACGGTATTTCTCATAGGATCTCATGCCACACACTCCCCAATAAAATGGCGTCGCTGACGGAAAATCCGCCATATTACTGAGACTGGTCTTCTTCTTCTTCTTCTTCATGCCTCATTGCCCAAACATTTCTGGTACGAAGCCTTTTCGACAGTTGTTTACCTAATTAATATTTTGCCTTATCCTATTCTTCATCATAAGTCGCCTCATGAACCTCTTTATCACAAACGACCAAACCTTTCGCATCTTCGTGTCTTCGGTTGCGCATGTTTTCCCTTTCTTGGTTATATCCGCATTGACAAACTTACACCCAAATCACTTCTTGCATCTTTCTTGGCTATTCAGATTCTCATAAAGGTTACCGTTGTTTTGACCTCAAACGTCTAAAATCTATATCTCCCGCAATGTTCGATTTATTGAGACACTGTTTCCTATACTTCTTCACTATAACATCACCAAATCAATCCCAACCTCCTAAAGTTACTCTTCCATTGCCACTATTACCCCCATCACTACCACAACAGTCAACACATCCGCCACCACCACATTCGACACCACAACCACATATACCAGAACCAATTTCACCACCCCCCATAATAGAACCACCACCACCATCACAATCTATCTCTCAGCACCCAATGGTTACCCGAAATCGTGCTCACACCCGACGACCACGTCTTCTAACTGATTTCATCACATATCACACCTCCACTACCTCAACTACCTTTGACCCTACCTCTTTTACCCAGGCAAATAAATTTCCTCATTGGCGTCAAGCCATGCTTGATGAATACCAAGCTCTTCACCGCAACAATACTTGGACCTTAGTGTATCAACCACCCAATGCCAATATTGTAGGTTGTAAATGGGTCTTTCGAACTAAATACAAACCATATGGTACCATTGATCGCTATAAAGCTCGTCTAGTTGCGAAGGGCTATCATCAGTCTCCTGGTATTGACTACACAGACACCTTCGCTCCTGTTGTTAAACCCACCACAATCCGCGTCATTGTTACCATCACTCTTAGTCAAAATTGGACCATTCGTCAACTTGATGTTAACAATGCCTTCCTTCATGGAAAACTTTCGGACCCTGTCTATATGTCGCAACCTCCAGATTTTGTTCACCCTCATCATCCTCATCTTGTTTGTTGTCTTAAGACTCTCCTCATGAACTTCAGCAGCACCACCGCAGTCCACGAGAGTCGAATGATGAAGATGGAGGAGTACATGGAAGCAAACGACGTACGTGCCCAGAACACAGATGCCTCCCTCAAGAAGCTGGAGCAACAGGTGGGCTAGATGGTGAAACAATTGGCGTGGCGTACTCATGGATCGCTCCCAAGCTACACCGAGCCAAACCAAAGGAGTACGGCAAGGCGGTAACGCTGAGGAATGGACGAGAACTGCAAGAAGTGCCCGCCAAGAAGAAGGCGAAGGAGAACGCCAACTTCGAGAGCCACGACGAGCCCGAAGTGGAGGAGATCAGCGGCGACGATATCGAGAAGGCCGACGCTGAGAAGGAAAAGGTCGAGCCCGAAAAGGAAAAGGCGAAGGAGATCGAGCGGCCACCAATGAAGCCATACCAGCCGAAGATTCCTTACCCGGCTCGACTAAAGAAGGACAAGAACGAGGCACAGTTTGGTAAATTTATGAGTATGTGTAAGGAATTACATATAAACTTACCGTTTGTTGAAGCCATTACGCAGATGCCCAGCTTTGCGAAGTTCCTGAAGGACATGGTGACGAACAGAAGGAAGCTCGAATATGTCTCCACAGTATGCCTGTGAGGAGAGTGTTCGGCGATACTCCAAAGCAAGATCCCGAAGAAGCTTAAGGACCCAAGGAGTTTTACTATTCCCTGTCTTATAGGAGATTTAGTGATTGAGCATGCGTTAGCTGATCTAGGCGTTAGTATTAATCTTATGCCATATTCTATGTTTAAGCGTTTAGGACTAGGTGAACCACGACTCACTAGGATGAGCCTCCAATTAGCCGATAGATCATTAAAGTATCCTCGAGGCATTATCGAGGATGTCCTAATCAAGGTCGATAAGTTTGTGATCCCTGCCGATTTCGTTATTTTAGATATGGAGGAAGATGAAAATGTTCCCTTGATTTTAGGTAGACCGTTCTTAGCTACGGGAGAGACCATGATAGATGTTAGGAATGGGACATTAATTTTCATCGAGTCGGCCATATTAAGTTACCCTTAATATGGCCGACTCGATGAAAAAGAGTAACGAGCAAGAAGATAAATGCTATTTTTTAGACGTCTTTGAGCACGATTTCCTCTTTTCTATGCAAGGTCTGTCACAGGTCGGCGAGCAGGACATGCACACGATTATGGCGATTGATGAGTGTGGGGAGGAAGTCGACCCGCCCATTATAGCCATCGACGAAAGCAGCAAAGAGGACAAGGAAAAGAGCTCGGTCGAGGAGCCACCAGTTCTAGAGTTGAAGCAGCTGTCCGACCACCTCGAGTACGCATTCCTTGGCAGCAACGGAGGGCTACCGCTCATCATCTCATCGAGCCTCGACGACGGACAGAAGGGGAAGCTCTTGGACGTGTTGAAAGCGCACAAGAAGGCCTTGGCATGGAAGATATTCGACATATGGGGTATCAACCGGAGCTATTGCACACATAAGATCCTCATGCAGGACGATTTCAAGCTGGTCGCTTAACGTCAAAGGCGCCTCAATCCCAATATGAAGGACGTCGTCAAGAAGAAGGTGATCAAATTGCTAGACGCGTGTAATACCCGTAAAATTTTTACGGGATTACTTCAATAATATTCGAAATGTACGGAATCGAATTTCTAACAAGAAACGATTTCTTTTCGAAACGAGCCCAAAATTTACAATTGGGCCCGAAAAATTTAAATGGACCAAAAATTTATTTATGGGCCAAATGAAGAAAATAATGGCCCAAAATAAAAGGTTTGGAGTTGGGTCCTTTAATAAAATTTAATTGGGCAAAAAAACAAGAAGTGAAAGCCCAAATAAATAAATAACTTGAAATAATAATAATATATAATTAAAATGGCCTCATCATCACCTAAACAACACACCAAATCCTAATCCTCTAAAAACCAAACCTAATCACCTAATGTAAAATAAAAAAAAACAACTAAATATCTAAAATCAAAACCTAATCACCTAATACTCCATGAGGACATCTATAAATAGAGGAAGAGAGGAAGAGTTAGGAGGAGAGAGGAAAAAGGGAGAGGCTGAGAGAGAGAGGGAGAGAGGGAAAGAAAGAAAAAGGGAGAAAGAAGGGAAGGAAAAAAAAGGGAGGAGAAAAAAAAAAACCGCGAACACGTGGAGGAGCTCGGGATTGAAGTTCGTGGGTCGGGATCAAGCAAAAAATAACCGTAACGTAGTCTCTACGGACGTAAGGTAGGTGAAGATCACCTACATACGTAAACAATATTAGGATTTGTGAATTTTACGTGTATTGCATGTTATTCATCGAATTCTTCGTGTTTATGTGATAATAATAATTTGCTTACATGAATTTTTCGTTGGTTAGCTTAGGGAGCATGAGATTGAGAAATTTTAGAACTATGAATATTTGGAAATAGGGATAGAGGACTTTAGATTAAGAGGATAGAGCAAAACTAGGGGAGAATTAGGGTTTTTAGGGTTTTCTTTATCCATTTCGGCCAAGAGGTTCAAAAATTCATATCTGACAATATAGACCTCGTATTACAAATTCCTTTTTAAAGAATTAAGATTTGCAATTCCTTTATGTGTGGTAAAAATTTCAGGTCCATCGGACATCGTTTACTTTGTGATCATTGCGAAATCCGAAACTGTCGCAAAGCAGCCGTATAAAATAGTTATTTTTAAAATTTTGGGACTTAATCAAAATTTTACAAAATCCAGGGAGTCTGTGTTGTAAAATTCCGAATAGGGGATTAAAAATTTTGTTGGGGTTATTAATTAAATATTTAGAAATTTTTGGGGCTTAAATAAATAATCATTAAATTTGGTTGGGGTCAAAATTAAATATTTAGAAATTTTTGGGAATTAAATAAATAATCTACAAAAATTGGTTGGGGTTAAAAATTGAGTTTTTGAAACTCGCGGACTAAAAATAAATATTATAAAAATTTGGTTGGGTGAACTGTATAAAGATCGAAAGTTTATGAAATTAAATAAATAATAAAATTTTGGTTAGGGATCTATATGATTGCAGAATTCCAGAGGAAACTAGATAAATATTATTATTAAAGTCAATTGGGGCCTTTGCGCAATTCTTCGGAAATTCTGAGGTATTAAATAAATATTAAATATTTCGGTCGGGGTTTAATTATAAAATTTCGGAAAAATTTCCAAGTACCAAATAAATATTAAGTATCTCGGCTAGGGTTAAATGGAGAATTTTCAAAAGTCTTGGGGCTAAATAATTATTAAAAATATTCGGCTGGGGATTTTCAAAGGTTTCGGAGCAGAAATTGTAATTTCTGAAAAGTTGATATAGTGCTGAAAATAATTTTAAATTTGGGAAAGTTGATATTTTGGAACTTAAACTAAAGCTGGCGTTGGGGTGAAATCAGAGTCGTGAGGTAGAAAGAATTAAACTTAGAACTTTTAGTATAAGATCGAGAGGGAGTTCGGTGGTTACGGTTTCGGGCCGATTAAAAATCGGAACGCGGGCTTTTGGCCCGAATTATTTGTTGAGTGTTGATTCTTGGAATCGGGCCGAGCTGATACCTCGGGCCGATATGTAATATAGAATGAGTAAAGGATATGTTATATGTTGCATTTTTATTTGCACGGCATTTGCATACACGTGTTACGAGGGGAGTGCGGAGTCATGAGAGTATTGTACGGAGAAGTGAGTGAGATGGTTTATGAATGAGAAATGGTAGATGAGTTGTATGAGTGAGGTTAGGACTAAGGCGCACTTTATATGGAGGGAGTGGAGCCTCCCGAGCTACTGACCCCTTGTGGGGAGTGGGGCCTCCCGAACCCCTGCGCGCGCGTGTTGCCTTTAGTACCTAAGCCTCGGGCCCTGATGTGATGTGATGAAATGAGATATGAGAAAAGAGTCGAGCGTGTATTTTGTGAGTTATGACGGGATTGGGGTGTGAGAGCATTTGCATTGCATGTTTTCATCTACTGGGCAAAAGCTCAGGGTTTACGTATGTAGGTGAGGCGGCTGATGGCGGTGACTCCACGGTCTTTTGAGTGCGGGGCAGTACATGGAACGAGACCTGTGGAGTATTTGTTTCGGGCTTCGGTCTAATACAATAATGTTTGTCTGTAAAACATTTTTTATTTACGGGTTTAGACTTTTGGGCTTCGGCCCAGTACTTGAATATTATTATGTAATAAAAAGTTTTTATTAAATGGGCTTTCCGCTGCATACGCTGCGTAAAACCCGCCAAAATACGTATTTAAGAAGTAGGGTCGTTACAGGTGGTATCAGAGCGCTAGGTTTTAGGTTCTGTAGACTGTCCATGTACTGCCGCTCAAAAGCCTGGTGAATCAGCCTACGCCTGTAAGTTTAATACGTAATTATGTAATTTATGATTCTGTGGTATATGCTTTACGTGAATATTTGGGTGATTTTATGTACTCCTTGATGTGTTCGAAAGTTAGAAATTTCTTACTTTTGCACTTAGATTGGTAGGCGAATCTCGGTTAAACTAAGGTAGGTAGAGAATGAAAAAAAATAAAAAAAAATAAAAATAAAAATAAAAATTTGGACCTTCGATCGAATTTGGGGTTGCTTTGAAATTCGGGTAAAAATTCGGGTCAATTTGAAAATTCGGCGAAATTTAAATTTTGGGCCTTTTCAAAATCTGGGCTTTGTCAATTGGGCTTGACCGAATTGGACCAAGCTGAAATTCGGGAAGTTAAAATAAATAAACGGCGAAATGAAAGAGAGTCGAACGATATAAAATTTTTAAAATACGGGGCTTGTATACAATTTTGAAAATGAGACGAGGACGTAGAGAAGCGTGGGTTATTTGTAGAAATTTAGGAAGAGAGACGAGGACGTAGAGAAAACATGATAGAGTCGATGCATAACGATTACATAACTGAAAATCATATTACAGCTCGAATAAAAAAAAAAACATATAAGATAAAACATCGACGACGTTTGGGAAGATTTGTCGGCGTATTCTTCCAATATGCTGAACAAGATGCGGCTTCCCATGACTTAACCTTTCACAAATTAAACGCAAGTGCAGTGGGTGGCAACCCACATCACAAAAATGGCGATTGCAGCGAAGAGCAATCCCAAAAGAAGGAATAACTCAAATTTAAGCTTTTCAAGATTTTCCCTCCAAAAAGGTTCCTGAGGAATATCCTCATGATCCACATTTCCTCCAAGATTATACATTGCGAAGATTAAATGATGTGGTTGGAGAGAATTGTGTTGTGGTGCAAAATAATGCGCATCGAGTACCTATTTATAGGCGCGAGTGAAGCGAAGGATAAGCAGCATTAATTTCGAGTTTTCTTCGAACGCTCTATAAAGATAAACTTCATAAATTTCGAGATCAAATTTTTCTTCGAACGTCGTAATCTCGATTTGAGAGATCACGCGCAGGAAGAAAATCACATTGACTATTATCACAAAAATCCAATCCAAAATCTCGAGGAAAGATGTTGATGTCCATTATGACAAAGAAATTGTGCTCACGTCTAAATCAATGCTGTAATTACATGCACAGCTTAGACTACGCTGTTGCATCAATAAAAAAAATACGGCGAGCTACAGAACAAACACTGCTGAACTTCAGCTTATGTCCACGCATCAACCGAGCTTCCTTTCTTATTGATCACAACACGAAAGTTACAGATCTCTATCCCTTCTACAACTCTTGTGTTTTCACCTCACGGTGATTTTCGCTCTAAAAGGAGTTACATGCTCGAGAAAGTGAACTGGGAAATTTGATAAAGCAGAAATCATGTTTTAAGTGAGAGTCCGCGATCTATCTTCACCGTGAATTTTATCCGATCGAACACTCCACAAGTCGCCACGTGGTCGTATATTTCCGCGTGTTAGAGCAAGAATCGCAAGCGACTCTATAAGTGAAATAGCACCTTCACTATCATCCATCCGATCTTTGATCCGACGCTCATAATTCACTAACCTCTCCATTCACTTCCTAAGCATTTCAGCCGTTGACCTCTTCGCGCGATATCCTACGAACATAATTAAATCTTTAGTTTTCAAATCATGGCCATTTGATCGCGCCCCCTCTTAGATCCAACGACAGCTACTCATCATGACAATAACGGTGAAGAAAGCTAGACTTAACTTACGAAGAACGTTCCAATTAAGTGGACGGAAGCTTGTGAAGAGAGTTTCCAGGAGTTGAAGAAATGGCTGACAACAGCTCCTGTTCTTGCAATCCCCTCTGGTACCGAAGGATTCTCGGTATACAGTGACACCTCTAAAAGAATGGCTTGGAGATGCGTGTCGATACAAATGGAAAGGTGAATGCATAAATCTTCCGACAACTCAAACCGTACGAAATTATCCCACGCATGATCTGGAACTCGCAGCCGTGGTGTTTGCCCTAAAAAAAATAATAAAAACAAATCTGGCGACACTATCTGTATGAGGAACGATGTGAAATTCTTTACGGAACACAAAAGCCTAAACTACTTCTTCATGCAGAAGAAGTTAAACATGAGGCCAAGGCGAGGGCTCGAGTTAGTAAAACACTACGACTGTGTGATAAATAATCACTCAGGCAAAGCGAACGTAGTTGTAGATGCTTTTAGCCGTAAATCAGTAAATACAGACATGTGTCAACTCGGAGTGAAAATAATCAACTTCGGGAGATCAAAACGAAGCTGGCAGCATTGACTTTGAAACCAACGCTGTTAGAACAAATCGTTGAGGCACAAATGAAAGATAAACTATATCTAAAAGAAAATCCAGGCGAAACAACGCGGGAATGTTCCGTCGGAGTTCGAATTTCGAGACGACGAAAACATACAATCCCAGAGTCGTTTATATGTGCCACCCAATGAAGAGATTCGTCGAACTGTAATGACGGAGGCGCATACGACAAACTACTCGATACATCCTAGAACAACAAAAACGTATCGAGATTTACGAATGAACTATTGGTGGCCAAGAATGAAGAAAGATATAGTTGACTTTGTACAACGGTGCTTCACATGCCAACAAATTAAGGCAGAACATCAAAGGCCTGCGGAAATGTTGCAAACTTTGACGACTCTCGAGTGGAACTGGGACCATATCACTATGGACTTCATCGTCGGGTTATTAAAAAAAAAAACCGAAAAGGGTCATGATGCAATTTGGGTAATCGTCGACAGATTGACTAAATCAGCCCATTTCTTGCCAATCAATTAAACCTATTCCATGGAGAAGTACGCAGAGCTGTACATACAAGAAATTGTGAGACTCCATGGGATCCCAATTTCAATTGTCTCGGATCGGGATTTGAGGTTTCTATCCCAATCCTGGGGGAGCTTATAAAATGCCATGAGGACAAAACTGTCTTTCCGTACGGCATATCACACTCAGACGGACGAACAGTCTGAAAGAGCAATTGAGACGCTTGAAGATATGTTGAGAGCGTGCATTCTGGATTTCCGGGGAAGTTAGAGCAAATACCTCCCACTGATCGAGTTTTTCTATAACAACAGCTATCAAGCCACGATCGGGGTGATGCCTTACGAAGCCTTATACAGGCGTAAATGTTGATCCCCAGTTCATTGGGATGAAATTGGTGAGAATGCGTTGTTAGGTCCCGAAATGGTTCGTGAAATGAATGAAGCTGTGAAAAAAAAAATTCCAGGGAAAGGATGCAAACGGCCTAAAGACGTCAGAAAAATTACACAGTCAAAAGACGAAGGCCGTTGGAATTCAAACAGCGCGATCAAGCCTTTCTAAATTTTGCCAATGAAAGGCGTAAAACGTTTCGAAAGAAAGGGAAGTTGATTCTGAGATATATCGGACCTTTCATAATTGTGAAACGAGTTGGAGAAGTGACGTACCAATTCGAGTTGTCCACATAGCTCGCACAAATCCATGATGTCTTCCATGTGTCTACATTATGGAAGTACGTCCTAGACCCGAGCCATGTAGTGCAGGGCAAATCATTTCATCAACAATTGAAGCCGGACTTGAGCTATGGAGAGAGGCCGATGGAAATTTTGATGTACGAGGTGAAATGCCTCGAAATAAGAATATACCCCTCGTAAAGGGTCTTGTGACAGAACCAAGTATTGGAAGAAACCATTTGGGAACGAGAAGACGAAATGAGAGAGAAGTACCCCAAGTTATTTCTCATACTGTAATTTCGGGGACGAAATTCTTATAAGGGGGGAGGATGTAATACCCGTAAAATTTATACGGGATTACTTCAATAATATTCGAAATGTACGGAATCGAATTTCTAACAAGAAACGATTTCTTTTCGAAATGAGCCCAAAATTTACAATTGGGCCCAAAAAATTTAAATGGACCAAAAATTTATTTATGGGCCAAATGAAGAAAATAATGGCCCAAAATAAAAGGTTTGGAGTTGGGTCCTTTAATAAAATTTAATTGGGCAAAAAAACAAGAAGTGAAAGCCCAAATAAATAAATAACTTGAAATAATAATAATATATAATTAAAATGGCCTCATCGTCACCTAAACAACACACCAAATCCTAATCCTCTAAAAACAAAACCTAATCACCTAATGTAAAATAAAAAAAAAAACAACTAAATATCTAAAATCAAAACCTAATCACCTTATACTCCATGAGGACATCTATAAATAGAGGAAGAGAGGAAGAGTTAGGAGGAGAGAGGAAAAAGGGAGAGGCTGAGAGAGAGAGGGAGAGAGGGAAAGAAAGAAAAAGGGAGAAAGAAGGGAAGGAAAAAAAAAGGGAGGAGAAAAAAAAAACCGCGAACACGTGGAGGAGCTCGGGATTGAAGTTCGTGGGTCGGGATCAAGCAAAAAATAACCGTAACGTAGTCTCTACGGACGTAAGGTAGGTGAAGATCACCTACATACGTAAACAATATTAGGATTTGTGAATTTTACGTGTATTGCATGTTATTCATCGAATTCTTCGTGTTTATGTGATAATAATAATTTGCTTACATGAATTTTTCGTTGGTTAGCTTAGGGAGCATGAGATTGAGAAATTTTAGAACTATGAATATTTGGAAATAGGGATAGAGGACTTTAGATTAAGAGGATAGAGCAAAACTAGGGGAGAATTAGGGTTTTTAGGGTTTTCTTTATCCATTTCGGCCAAGAGGTTCAAAAATTCATATCTGACAATCTAGACCTCGGATTACAAATTCCTTTTTGAAGAATTAAGATTTGCAAGTCCTTTAGGTGTGGTAAAAATTTCAGGTCCATCGGACATCGTTTACGTTGTGATCATTGAGAAATCCGAAACTGTCGCAAAACAGCCGTATAAAATAGTTATTTTTAAAATTTTGGGACTTAATCGAAATTTTACAAAATCCAGGGAGTCTGTGTTGTAAAATTCCGAATAGGGGATTAAAAATTTTGTTGTGGTTATTAATTAAATATTTAGAAATTTTTGGGGCTTAAATAAATAATCATAAAATTTGGTTGGGGTCAAAATTAAATATTTAGAAATTTTTGGGGATTAAATAAATAATCTACAAAAATTGGTTGGGGTTAAAAATTGAGTTTTTGAAACTCGCGGACTAAAAATAAATATTATAAAAATTTGGTTGGGGTGAATTGTATAAAGATCGAAAGTTTATGAAATTAAATAAATAATAAAATTTTGGTTAGGGATCTATGATTGCAGAATTCCCGAGGAAACTAGATAAATATTATTATTAAAGTCAATTGGGGCCTTTGCGCAATTCTTCGGAAATTCTGAGGTATTAAATAAATATTAAATATTTCGGTCGGGGTTTAATTATAAAATTTCGGAAAAATTTCCAAGTACCAAATAATTATTAAGTATCTCGGCTAGGGTTAAATGGAGAATTTTCAAAAGTCTTGGGGCTAAATAATTATTAAAAATATTCGGCTGGGGATTTTCAAAGGTTTCGGAGCAAAAATTGTAATTTCTGAAAATTTGATATAGTGCTGAAAATAATTTTAAATTTGGGAAAGTTGATATTTTGGAACCTAAACTAAAGCTGGCGTTGGGGTGAAATCAGAGTCGTGAGGTAGAAAGAATTAAACTTAGAACTTTTAGTATAAGATCGAGAGGGAGTTCGGTGGTTACGGTTTCGGGCCGATTAAAAATCTGAACGCGGGCTTTTGGCCCGGATTATTTGTTGAGTGTTGATTCTTGGAATCGGGCCGAGCTGATACCTCGGGCCGATATGTAATATAGAATGAGTAAAGGATATGTTATATGTTGCATTTTTATTTGCACGGCATTTGCATACACGTGTTACGAGGGGAGTGCGGAGTCATGAGAGTATTGTACGGAGAAGTGAGTGAGATGGTTTATGAATGAGAAATGGTAGATGAGTTGTATGAGTGAGGTTAGGACTAAGGCGCACTTTATATGGAGGGAGTGGGGCCTCCCGAGCTACTGACCCCTTGTGGGGAGTGGGGCCTCCCGAGCTACGGACCCCTGCGCGCGCGTGTTGCCTTTAGTACCTAACTAAGCCTCGGGCCCTGATGTGATGTGATGAAATGAGATATGAGAAAAGAGTCGAGCGTGTATTTTGTGAGTTATGTCGGGATTGGGGTGTGAGAGCATTTGCATTGCATGTTTTCATCTACTGGGCAAAAGCTCAGGGTTTACGTATGTAGGTGAGGCGGCTGATGGCGGTGACTCCACGGTCTTTTGAGTGCGGGGCAGTACATGGAACGAGACCTGTGGAGTATTTTCAGTCATGTTTCGGGCTTCGGTCTAATACAATAATGTTTGTGTTGTAAAACATTTTTTATTTACGGGTTTAGACTTTTGGGCTTCGGCCCAGTACTTGAATATTATTATGTAATAAAAAGTTTTTATTAAATGGGCTTTCCGCTGCATACGCTGCGTAAAACCCGCCAAAATACGTATTTAAGAAGTAGGGTCGTTACAACGCGGGGATGATCTATCCCATTTCAGAGAGCGCGTGGGTCAGCCCGGTCCAAGTGGTCCGAAATAAGGGAGGCCTGACGGTCCTCACCAACGACAAGAACGAGCTGATTCCGACGAGGACCGTGACTGGGTGGCGCGTCTGCATCAATTACAGGAAGTTGAACGACGCCATGCGAAAAGACCATTTTCCCTTACCATTTATTGATCAGATGTTAGAAAAGTTAGCCGATCACTCATTCTATTGTTTTCTTGATGGCTTGTCAGGATACTTCCAGATTCCTATAGCGCCAGAGGACCATGAGAAGACCACATTCACTTGTCCGTTCGGGACATTCGCGTACCGAAGGATTCTATTCGGTCTTTGCAATGTCCCAGCCACCTTCCAGCGATGCATGATGACCATATTCGACGAACTTGTAGGTGAGGTAATGAAGGTATTTATGGATGATTTTTCTGTGTTTGGATCGTCGTTTGAGGTGTGCTTATATAATCTGAAGCTCGTACTTGCACGATGCGAAGAAACGAACTTGGCACTTAATTGGGAAAAGTGTCATTTCATGGTTCGAGAGGGCATAGTTTTGGGTTATAAGATTTCCTCTAAAGGAATCGAAGTGGACCGAGCTAAGTTCGAGACTATAGAAAAATTACCTGTCCCCTCGAACGTGAGATCGATTAGGAGTTTTCTAGGACATGTTGGGTTTTATCGTAGGTTTATAAAGGATTTTTCTAAGATTGCAAGACCCATGTCTGGATTACTAGAAAAAGATGCACCTTTTGAGTTTAATGATGAGTGCCTGCATGCTTTCAATTTACTTAAGGACCGACTTATCGCAGTACCTATTATGGTCGCCCCCGACTGGGGGCTGCCCTTTGAACTACTGTGCGATGCTAGTGACTATGCAGTTGGGGCCGTTTTAGGGAAGCACAAGGATAACCAATTCAGGCCGATCTACTACGTGAGTAAGACGCTAGACGCAGCCCAGGCCAACTACACGACCACTGAAAAGGAGTTGTTAGCCGTCGTATTCGCTTTCGACAAGTTCAGGTCATATCTTATCCTGTGTATAGCACATATCCTTTCCATGTATAGCACAAGTGCAATAACTTAAACAGATAAGCACGAATTAAATGCATCTGCTTCATATAATTCCTATTTCAGCATATCTTAAAACGGATAAGCATTCATGCAAACATATCCTTAGCATGTAATATCCATATTTAGAACACTCAAAGATATAGAAGATCACATTCCATATATAGGCAGATTCCAGCAGTAATCTTTTTACCATGTATATCATAATGATCATTACTCAAATTAACGCATAATCCTTACTCTAAATAACATAGCGCAGCATATTAGGAATTAATCACGTCATTGCACACAAATAGCTTCAAGATCATAGTCACTCATCATTCGATTTATGCATACTTTCCAAATATACATAATAATGATATCATGACGGTGGAATCAATGATCATAGTGGTATCACCTAAGTTACGTTGCAATGGAATCACAGTGTCAAAGTGCAATTCACTCAAATATAAGTACATGATACATACACATTTCGAATTGCTACATTTGTAGTGCCTATCTCATCTTAAGTACATGGAATCATCAAAACTCAAATATATTGCAAGACCAAAAAGGTCAACACAAATTTATTAAGTTGGAACGATACGCTTTACGATCTCAATCACAGAAAATAAACAAATACGTATATGTAACTTCGAATTTATTTCAAAATATATTCTACAGCGAGTGGAGTTTTTATTGCTAGGAGACCTAATTCGATTATGACTTACGTTATGAAATATATATGCGTACTTCCGTTGAATTAATCATTTCATATTTTATATTTTGTGGCAGTGCTTTTCTTTATTAGCTATTACAATTTTGCGTTTATACTCGTGTATCCTATTCCACGAGGTTAACTGATATGAAGTTCACATAACAATGAGCAGAATTTATCGACTTGCAATTGATGAAAATCTAAGTAACTACTTATAGAAATAATTATGCGACTTCTATCATCCTTCGTATAGCTTTGATTGCCAATAGAAAAAGTATCAGGGGACCCTAATTCTGAAAGTTTAATTTAGAAATAGATTGTTGTTTCCAATATAATCACTACTTAATTAGAATTATCTCAACATGACATAAAGGCGCCAAGACAAGATAAGCTTACGAAAACCATATCGGAAATAGTGTTATTTATCATACAATTTGGCACTCGATCATAATAAATAGCACAAACGATGTCGTCGTGTTAGAACTGTTGCCAAGTGGCGCACAATTATTGGCGCTGTTGTACCTTACGAGATTGGATTATTGCTGAATCGGAGAACACATTCCATAGAAAATTAGATCCATCCTACTTATCCTCGCCTCGATGGCAAAAGATTTCCCCGTGCATGTTGTAAATGGCCATTTTACCCTCAGTGAAAAAATTATGATATCCTAAAAAAAGTATTTATTTCCAGAAATCTATTACTGATTGAACTTTAATAATCCCTTTTTCTAACATAATGGTCGTGCTTTACGCTGTCGAGCAAGTCGTGTTATACATGCATGGCGTCTATCTTTATAAATAGGCTGCCACGATCATTCAGAGTTGTTCATAAAAACTCCAAATACAGAAATTTTCCCAGATACAATACTTGGTAAAAAAATATATAGTAACAAAAGCATTAACACTGTAACTAAATGGCAGCTCCCAACGTGCACATGATGGCTCTTACTTGTGGACTTCTTGGTAAATTTTTAATTGTTCAATAGAAAGAAGCATCTATTTGATGTACGCTTGTTTAGTATTATTATTATTATTGTTATTATTGTTATTATTATTTTTAATTTTATTTGCAGGTAACATCGTCTCATTCATCGTATTTCTTTCACCAATGTACGTGTCCCTTATAATTGATTGAATGCAAACGCACGTTATTACATTAAACTGTATATCGTTCAAGATTGCTTATTTACTACTTAATTTCAGACCAACCTTTTATCAAATCTACAAGAAAAAGACAAGTGAGGGTTTTCAATCGGTCCCCTACGTAGTTGCCCTCTTCAGCGCCATGCTTTGGATTTACTACGCACTTCTCAAATCAGACACTATGCTCATCATCACAATAAACTCAGTTGGGTGTTTCATCGAGACAATATACATTTGTTTCTATCTCTTCTACGCAACTAAGAAAGGAAAGGTATTACACGCAATATATAACATACAAATAAACATACTCACACACAAACACACAGTGGTTTATGAGCATCCCACTTTAAATTAATGTAATAATGCAGGTGCAAACTATGAAGCTAATCGCATCCCTCGTAATTTGTGGGTTTGGATTTATCGTTCTTTCGACTCATTTCCTCGTGAAGGAATCGCAGCGTGCGATGGTCGTTGGATGGATATGCCTCGTGTTCTCCCTTTGCGTATTCGTTGCCCCTTTGTGCATTCTTGTAAGCTAATCAGTAATCACATCACATGCATGCGTAAATAATTATTTATTTCGTTTTTGTGCGAAAGTTTTTTTTTTCATAAAAAATAATTTCGACAGAGGAAAGTCATACGAACAAAGAGCGTGGAATACATGCCTTTCCTACTATCGTTGTTCCTCACGCTTAGCGCGGTGATGTGGTTCTTCTACGGCCTTCTCATCAAAGATTACAACGTTGCAGTAAGTTAGTAGTAAAACAATATGACCCTATAATTCATGTATTATGCATCGGAACATACGGCGAAGAAATTAAATTATGAACTGGTTTCGCAGATTCCAAATGTGTTAGGTTTTTTCTTCGGCGTTCTACAAATGGCGTTGTACATGATGTATAAGAATGCGAATCAACAAAAGCTTGAGATGCCACCAAAGCTGTCCGAAGTGAATGATGAACAGATTGTTGACATTGTTAAGCTAAGCACTTTGCTTTATGCGGATGAGATGGAAGGAGCTTTGAATCCACCGTTAAACAAAGATGGATTGGCTAATTAATTAATTAATTAATTGATCTACGATCGATTAATTAAAATTATTACCCATCAGCTCATGACGGCAGTGTGATGGCATAATAATGGCTGTCCATGTAGTTTACTTTTATGCAGTGCTGTAACAGTTTTCGACGTCTTGGTTGCTTTGTGTGTTGTCGTCATTGAAAACTGTTTATGTGTTAAGATTGATGTATTTATGGGCAATTGACGATTGTGTGGTTGTTATGCGTTTGTTCTCTATCCTATTTTAGTAACAAAAGAACGATCATATCTTAAATTTTGCAAACAAAGCTAATAAAGCATGATGAGCCATGCATAGCGTACTTTTTTCAGTAGACTTTGAGGGATGCATCGTGAAATTAATTGTTATTTCATATGAAGACATTGATCTTAACATAAATTAAACGTGCCTTCAAAATATAAATGTGACGAACAAAATTGATACTTATGTGGGACAAAATTTTAAATTTTGGTAGCTAGGTACATCTTCTGATTTACTATGTCGGGATTTAGAGATCCAAAATTTTTGAACTTAAATATACAATTAGGAACATTTGTTGCTCTATACAGAAATCAATAAAAGATTGAAACCAGTATTCGATACACGATAGTTGGATGAGAAAATTGTTGCGATCGTCTTATTTATTTAAGGGGGGTGATTAAAAATTTCACTCTATTTTACTCTTTCTGAGGTTTCGTTTAACGGTTGGTCTAGTTTGACTTGCCTGTCAGTTTCCATTCGAACGGTAAGGTTTGTGAAGTCTTTTAGTAAGCGTAAAGACCAGTTTATGCTTAAGCACATGATTGATTTGTTTATGGAAGTTCGAAGGCTAAGTCGTTCTACTTCTCTTATACTTTCACCCCTTGAAACAATTTCACTAACTTAAGTCGCTTTTTACAGATTTATCAGATACTGCGATTGGATCCTTCAACGTAGACTTAGTCGGTCAACGTTGGACTTCTTTCGATTCAAGTCCATATGACGGGTTTCACTGGCTTTTTTTAATTTTGTTTTAAATATAACATATTTTATTAACTAATTTTTAAACGACAATTCGATTAATAACCTACAAAACGATCCAACCTGAACAACGTGGTCACTGATAACCATGTCCTTGGTCACGACAAATCCCAATTACATGAAAATATTTCTATATTGTGATTAGGCTTGCACTGTACTCTAATATTATAAAAGTCCAAACACTTTGTAGTTCAGTGCTAATAAATAATAATTAATTGGAAAAAGAATTATTATATGTCTGTAATTTTGTGATATAAACATAGAAAACCATTTTACAGAATACATCGTGGATGAAGACTTCCATACGCTAAATATTCGGTAAATCCATAGACGTCAGTAACATCTGCCCACAAAACACAAGAATTGATCAAAATAGGATAACAAAGAAAATCTTATCTTACCGTCAGATATAATTAGTTCTATCCCCACCAGCTTTGCAGGTAAGCACTTTGTTAATAATCTTGAAATTAATTAGAAGCAAAAAGGTGATCCAATATGTGATCGATGCTGAGTGGCAGATAGTTATTAGCATCTTTTTGGAAGAATAAATTATTTATTAATTTTTTATTTGATGAATCGGAGAACATATTGGAAGGAGATGTACGTATCTGGATGGCTCCTGAAGCTTTTGCATGACTTGTGCGCCATTCTAAGTAGAAGATAAAATATAATATCACAGAAAAAGCGTCGTTACTTTTCTAATTTGTCGTCTTTATTTCTACCTATAATTGCTAATAATCATTACTTTTGTGCAGTGCAGGTGCCTTCTTGGTGGATATAAAATAGAGTGGGTTAAAGTGTCGGGATTCTGCTCAATTCTGGTTTTGTTTTTTATCCTACACCACTTAGGCTACATTTGGTTTCTAATATAAACCTTGAAAATGAGAAGCAAAATAATTAATAAACAGTTTCATGTCTGGTTCCATAGATAACCCATGAAAAATAAAAAAGTCCGTACAAGTTAACCGAGCTCTTCTATTATTTAACCCAAGTGAAACCCCCATTATTATTTTATCTTAGATTATCTAGCACTTTTTTTTTTGCGGGCTTAGACCTCGCTGTTAACTGGGTTTACAAAACCAAATGTAGGATAATGTTGGTAAACCATGATGATATAATTACCCAAAAAAATGACTAACAAGTAAAACATAAGAACAATAAAAAATAAAATAAACTATGAAGACAAGAATTTACGTGTTTCGGTCAGAATGACCTACGTCCATCAGCCGAGAGAACTTCTTTATTATGTGGAGATATTAAACACAAGTTAACCTCGAGGATATGAAGAAAAAAAAGCAGCTACAACAAATGTGAGTAGAAATAATCATATAAGAATTTCACGTGAAACTATCCATCTTGAATGACTATGAAAATTACTAGAAAAGACTGAAGATATCTGTTGTGGCAGTTTTTTCTTTGCTTAGCACTGCTATTTATAGGTTGAGCTTTAAACACGTGTTGTCAAAGTCAGAAATGTGTGCGCAAACATTTGACAAGCAGATGAGGCAGCCATACACGAAGAATGACCTTAGCCACATTTTTTTTTTCATTTAATGTTGCCTACCACTTTGACTTTTCAAACCCATGTGAAAATATTATTCATTTGATTGCATCGAGGTCATACTTAATAAATCTCCACCTTAGATCGGGATTCAGAAATTACCCCACCTTGATTTAATATAAACTTATCACCCTCTGAACTTAGCCCTAACGGACTAGTTCAACCTTTCTGAAACACCAAGCAAGTCCAAGCAATGCTTGAACTTGGTACTGGACGAGCCTTCGTAAGCATATCTGCAGAAGTGTCCTTCGTGTTGATCTTCGTGATAAATATTTAATTATCTGTACACGAATAAATAGATACATAACATCGATATGTTTAGTCCTTTTGTGATACGTATGATGTTAATGAGTTACTGAATAACCCTTTCAACCATAAAGCTTCTTTAAATGCATATGTAATGACAATGTATTCTGCCTCGGTGGTAGATAATGCTACTACATGTTCTAGTGTAGCTTTACCACTAACTGCACTCCAATCGAATATGCATAACCTGTAAGGATCGCCATTTATCGATGTTGGATTATAATATCTAGCAATCTAGTTTTGATGAACAATAAACTTATAATTGTGTTACTACCATATTTAGTTAAGTTTGTAGATGAGCTCGGTTCAAAAACTGATATCAACTATGAGCTCAGGCAAAATCGGGTCGGTCAACTGCCGATCGATGCTGGTCAACGCGGTCAACCATCGGTCAACCCGGTCTCAGTCTGGTCAGACTGGACTGGACTGGTCCGGTCTCAGTATGGACTGATCCGGTCTCAGACTGACTGGTTGGTCTTGGACTGGACTGACCGGTCTCGGTTTGGACTGGTCCAGTCAATGACTGGTCAGGTCAAGATTGGATTGACTGGTCAACTGTTGTCTGGTGTACAAGCCTTCTACTGTAGCAGTAGGTACAGACAGATAAAGCTGACAGCATTGACCAAGTCAACAAAGGATGCCAATGGCTATATTAGTGTGTCTAACGGCTATATCCAGGTGGGAAGCCTATAAATTCAACAGTGAAGGGCATAAACAAGCTAAGGATCATAGAGCAAACAAGCACCCATTCAAAGAGCGATCCAGGAGAGAAGAACAAGAGCTAAGAGCACAAAATCAAGAGAGTTCTTCCCAAGTGTGTGGGTTACAAAAGAGAGAGAGATACAACGTTCAAACCCACACACCTCACTCACACATTAGATAGATGAGTTTTAAGTAGATTAGTTGGGTGAGAGTCTATACACAAAGACGTAAAACTATGTGTTTGTAGTCTTTGCACATAGACGTAAAAGAAGTGCCTTTCGTAGGGTCGCGGCCTAGGATTAGTAGAGCGAAATAACTCTACCGGTGGACTTTAAAAAGCTAACGGTAGGGAGAGTTTCCAGTCAACTTTAATAGTGGCCGATGACGATGGACTCTAAAAGGCTACCGGTGGGTGCTAGGAGTTTAGTTAGCTTAGTATAGCCTGGGGGTTGTACTGTGTTAGTCTAGCTAAGGAGGTTGTACAACGGGGGTTGTTAGAAACTGAATCTTCTAGTGATAGCCTTTCTTGAGGGGAAGGGGAAGGCGTAGGAGTATTTAGACTCCGAACTTCCATAACAAATCCTAGTGTCTCTACTTCTGCACGATACCACACACACACTCGAACACTCACATCCAAGGTGTTCGACAAAATGCCTCAACCATCTACATACACCAAAACCGGACCAAATCACCCACATACACAAACATATAGTTCACAATCAAATCCTATGGTATTCCGCACTTGGCTTTGATTGAAGATTGGAAATCGGTTTCACTCTCTAACCGGCCGTGAAACCCGCTAATGAGCAAAAAATTATGACCGGTGTTATTCACCCCTCTCTAACACCCGGTCCACGATCCTAACAAGTGGTAATAGCGGGTTGTTTTCAATCAAGAAATGATGGTGAAACGTGGTGAAAATTTCTCACGGAGCTGAAATGAAGATTCATATGTGGGCAACGGAGAGGTTCATGGCGAACAACTAACTTCAAGCAATAAACTGCTTTCTTTGGCTGGGAATCTGGAGACGTGGTCTACATCATTGGAAAGCTCAAGAAGTCTAGTTTCAAACAAAATTTACGGAATTAAAAAATATTAAGTATGGAGGGAGTTATAGTCGTTTGACTGATGACTGCCAGATCAGATTCTAAGGCGAAAGATGAAACTGGCAGATTGCGGCAAGTTTGAAGAAGTCGGCGCTCAAATACTCAAATCCGGTCTGAAAGATCCTCCTGAAACTAGACTTGCAGACGATCGTAACCATGCAAGATTCACTGTTCGGTTCTGCTTCAAAGAGAGGAGACCGCTCGTCGAAGTTCAGCGTGTCGTGTGGTGCAGCAGTTAACATCGATTATGGAATTCAGAGCAATGTTCAGAGTTCAGATAATCATACCGCTTGGAGCAGAGAACAGTTTAATCGAGATCAAAACTCTTAGTCAAAGGAGAAAAAGGGTCAACGCAACTAACCATTCTCGGAGGCAAGATTCAACAGGTTCAAGAAAGCAGGTTGTCGGTTCCAGTTCGAAGCTGCGAAGAAATGGCTAAACTGAAATGAACCAGATGAAAGAAATTCCGAGAAATGTAAGCCTTGACAGGACAAGTTTTGGCTACTACATAGGTATCCTAAATTCATCTCGTTGACCGGTCTAAGCGCTTTTTCGAGACCAATTTCAGATCAAAGTTCGAAACAATCAACATTACTCTTCGGGTTTCACTACATCAGTTCATGGGCCTTCACTTCTCAGTCGGGATTTCCATCAGCATTGAATTGCAGCATCAATAACTCGACTACTATCTTTAATATCGGGCTTCTGCTCTTAAGGCCATCGACGATTACGTGCTCAGACCGAAGGTTGAAGACCAGCAGAATTCTCAGCAGTTCAGCGACCTGCAATTGGTATCATAATAAAGAAGCCAAACTCAGTGTGATGCACCATACTGAAATCAAGAAGTATGTACCGGACAAGGGAGAGAGATCCAGGAATCAAGGCAGCACTAAGAAAACCCGGTACAGATCCTTGCTGGCAGATTGCGCAGCATTGGAAAAACTTGAATAATTTTGTTCTCAGGTGTTCAAATTCCGGTTCGTAAAATCCCCTGCAAACTAGACTCTTAGTCGATCGAAATAATGTAAGATTCACTGCCCGGTCATGCTCAGGGGAAAGCAGTTGATCCGAAAAAGTTCAGCCTGTTGTCGCGTGTCGTCCAATGTAGCAGCTTCGGGAGAAATGGAATAACTTTTTGCTGAGATGTCCGAATTCCGGTCTGTCAAATCTGCTACAAACTAGACTCGTAGGCAATCACAACTGTCTAGGATTTGCTATCCGTTCATCACCTGGAGAAAAGAAGTTTCGGCCCAACTGACGTAGCTTTACGAAAATAAGAATAACTCTGTTCTGGCAGACAACGACAACTTGGGAAAACTAGAATACCTCTGCATATAGAGATCCAAATTCCGGTCTATAAGGTTTTCAGCAAACTAGACTTATAGAGGATCGTAACGATATAAGATTTGGCGTCCGGTCATGCTTTGGGGGAAGCAGCTTATGCGATGAAGATCAACTAGTCGCCTACTGCAGCACCTTCGCAAGACATAGAATTTCTCTATGCTCAAACATACAAATTTCGGTCTACTAAGCTCTTTTGGAACTAGACTCGGAGACAAACGCATCAGTATAACTCTTGCTTCCTAGTTCTGCCGGATGAAAGTAGTTGATTCGACGAAGTTTAACTTTATGTGCTGCCCCGGGAAACTACCGTTAGTGTATTTAAAGCAGAGATTTTCAAATCAGCTTGGGATTCTTCTTCTTTGGTCAGCACAGTCTCCTGCCCTAAAAAATTAGGTCGGTCAGCACCACACATTTGCTTCAATCTGTGTAGATCGAAAAATCAACAGATAGAAAGTTTAGTCACATACCGATGTGCACCTCAAGAAACTGAAGAGACGTAATCAGTACCGGTCAAGGGCAAACGACGAAGATCGGAAAATCATTCAGTTTCACAATAGAATTTGCTATGCATCGGAAATAATATTTCTCATGGCCTGCTGTTAGGTCCTGAATTATCAACTCTAAGATCCTAGACTTCAATCCTTACTTAATCGATTAGAATTGTATAGAAATCAAAGTTCGATCTAGAAACTTGTTTCAAACCTCAAGAGAGAATTCGCTTAGTGAGATGAAGATTTCTGACTTTCGCTATCTAGAAATTGGATTGACAGCCCTTCGGATCAAATAATAAAATCTTCTCTATTAAGCATAATTTTTGTACATCTATTTATACCAAACATACTTGGTATAAATAACAAGTAAGTCCTAATCTAAGGACAAATACAAGAAACGCCACTAATCCGAAGACAGCTAATAAATCGAAGCACAATTAGAAATGATATTCTACATTCCCCCTTTGTGCTTGATTTCTCTTCCGCGCTGTCTGTCCCCGCGGGCATAGTACGATCTGCACAAGCACAGCGCGTGCTCGAAATTCCTGAGCGTATTCCTCAGCTCCAGGCGTTCCTCAATATCATCCAGTAATTCCATCAGGAACGGCTGTTCTCTCACGAACCGATGGATCCTCAACAGCATCTCTTTGTTGATTGCTTCCAACCCCTGATCTATATTCTTCTTGATGAGCTTAAGCGTCCCATCACAGAACTTGTGAATTTCAGTCTTCAGCCTCATCCTAGTCTTCTTCGCGATCGGATTGTGATAGGTGTTGCCTATGATTGAACTGATGTGTACGTGATTGTAGGGAAGCCCTTCGATCTCAGGTACTTTGTTGAGCGGGGCGGTCATGTTGACCTTCTTGATGTTGCTCTCCAGAGCTATCTGAAGGTCGTGCGGTAAAGTACTTGACTTGGCGCATCATGAACAGATAGAGTCCCTCGAATCCTCTTTCTTGATAAAGCCTTGAGGACCTTTGTACTTCTCCACCTATAGCTGGTATAAGTTGTACACCTCTTCAGCGGGGAGATACGGCAGGTCGCTCTCGCTTAGTTCCTCTCGAGTTCTATCTACTCGCTCGATAGCATAATGAGGTGTTGGAAGTCCTCCTTTAGAATAGAAGACGCTGAGTAGCTGACAGATCGGGGAGAGACTCTTATAATGGCTCTTGGCTTGTCCTTTAGTCATCCCCAGTCTTACGTCCGGTCCAAGGTGGGTCAGCATCCAAAGGTACGTCATTCTCTTTTGCTGATCCCAGTGAGAGATCCCTCTTAGCTCGAACTCATTCGTCTTCTTTACTTTGTCCGATGACCTCCAAATATTTTCACGAACTTTTTCAAGGAAGGGAATCTCAATCCGAATATTCTCCCACGGCGTGTCGATCCGAACGGTCCCTAGAGTTAGTCTTGTGGGGGAAACCGCTCGTTGCGCAATCAACGCAGGAAGCCCTGTGGGATCTTGTTCGTAGTCTTCACCTTTCTGAAGCTCTTCGTCTTCTATTAGGACAAGGTCCACCGACGCTTGTTGTAGGAACTGCCGAACGTCCTTGAGCCATTGTCTCTGATGCTCATTGGGTATAGAATGGCTCATCCACTGTCCTTCGAATATGTACTTGTTGAGGTACTCATGTGGATTGACAACATGTCCTGACAGTCCCGATTGGTCTGGAGCAACTGAGGGAGTAACTTGACTTTGAGCCAGGGCCACGAGCATGGCTGCACTTGCTTCTTCTTCTGAAAGCAAGGGGCTTATCAGAGTCGTTGGTGTGGGCTGAGGCGTCCTTAGGGTGATGGATGGTGGGTCAGTTGGGTTAGAGTGGTGGTGCGGTGCCTGGTGTAGGTTGTTTGGGTTGTTTGGGTGGTGGTTTGGGTTTGGCCTGCTCTAGCGTCTGTATGCGTTGCACCTGAGCCTTGTTCTTGGCCTTCACCTTGACCACTCGTTGATGTCCTAGGTCTTTTCTCCCCCTCATGATGATCCTGATCGTCTGGATCGTCATGTCGACGTCGTGTGCGGGAGCTTTGGCCTCGGCAGGATTGAGTAGGTGGCTCAGGATGGTCCACGAGACGCCTGTAGAGAGACTCTTCTTGAGGCGTTCGGGTGGGAAGACCTATAAGGTGGGCGAGTAGGATGTCGTGGAGCTGGGTGATGGGAATGGTATATGGGTTGATGAAGATTGAGGAGTCTGCGAGTGGGTCGGTAGTTGAGGGTTGTGGGGTTTGTTGGCGCTGAAGGGCCCTCGGAGACGGGTGCTTTCCCAGTGTCGCGCCGGGACGTCTCGATGGCAGCCAGCACTCTCTCAATGATTTTGTCTTCTAAGGATCCGATGGCTGCAGAGAACGCGGTCTGAAACTGAGCTTCAGTCATGAACTGGACGGACGCCTCCATCGATGATGGACCAGGTCGACAGATGTCGTCTGTTGACAACCCTTGAGCAGACACCGGCTCCTCAGGTTGGCTCGTAGTCACTTGAGGTTGTGACTGTTCGAGACTTCCACCCAATTCTTGAGTCGAATCTAGGAGATTCTCCTCTATGGGTGTTGTGGCAGGATCTGATTGAACCTGCGAATCAGACACAGAAATGTTGTGCTGCGGCTCAAGATTGAGCGATGAAAGGTCCTCAGCATTAGGAGGGTTGAGCGGCACTGTGTCTGATGTGGTGGTGACGGAGGTGACGAGGGACTTCAGTTGGATGCTGAGTCGTCTTGGAGTCTATCTCATTAGTTGAATCTCCTCATCGGACTCCGTGTTGGATGAGGTGGCTTGTGAGGAGAGGGTTCACATTCGACGTCCTCACGAGCCTGTTCCGTCACCGGTGGAAGTGATTTTTGCTCTATTTCTGCCTTGGGCTGTGCTTCTTGTTGAAGAACCTTCTCAATAGGTTCTTCGAGCACGCCTACATGGATAGGCACTTCCACTTGGAGCTCTTGATATTGATCTTCAGCTTCCATTTTGAGAGCCACCTCGTCGATCATCGTGGCATCTAGGTCTGGTAGCTGAGATTCTTGGACTGGAGGCTCCTGTTCAAGCTCCTGGGCCACTGCATCGATCATCGTGTCCTCAGGGCTTTGTTGTTGGCGAGGGCTGTCTGCAAAATCGCTCGGGGGCCCTCTGATCATCTGTTCCGTCAGATGATTCTCCCGGTAGAACCTTTTGCATTCGGCTCCCGAGGGGTCGGCGAGCCTCAACAACTCGAATGGAATGGCCATTGATGGCTGGTCCAAATCCGTTAGCTTCGGATTATGAAAGAACTTGAGCAGCGGTGGTTGGTAATTCCCTCCAGGAGGTAGATGAGGGATATTCTGCTCATACATCTCCATGTATTGACTAATGATTACGGAGAACCACCGAGCATACGACACATTCTTCGATCATTTGTTTTCCTTCTGTCTGATCTGCTCTGCTAGATCATTCCATATCAGTTGAGCGAAATTGTAATTACGCGAGAAGGCGATTCCGTGGAAGATACGGAGAATGTTGTCGTGGCCTTTGTCGAAGCTTGCGTGCTTTGGTGACAGACACTTGTTGATGATGCCAAACAGTGTCTTCCAGAGGGTGAGGGATTCCGTTGCTCTGAACTTGAGCAAGCTTGGTCAGCGGCGGACGGTATCCCATGTGAAGGAAGTCACGCACGAGCTCCGCATCAGTAGGAAGGGGGTCGTAATTTAGGCTGTAGGGGAGGTCGAGGATAAGACCGAAGTCATTCTTGTTAATGTTTATGTGCCTCGTCCCTATCACCGTTCTGAAACTGTACGCCCCATCAATGACTTGGCTCTTGATCATCCCCCAAAACTACTGGATGTAGACCATTGGCACAGAGGCCGTCACCGTTAGAGCATGCCACAGGGGATGGCCTTGTAGTATCTACACCATGATCTTGTCCGGACACCCGGAGGTGGTCAGGTCGAGTTGGTAATTTGTGTCGTGAACGTTGAGGTACATGACCTTCTCATATATGTGGTTGTATGTTGGATAGTG
Source organism: Craterostigma plantagineum (assembly GCA_027422505.1). NCBI lineage: Eukaryota > Viridiplantae > Streptophyta > Magnoliopsida > Lamiales > Linderniaceae > Craterostigma > Craterostigma plantagineum. Next base: position 311,949 of record JAPQWV010000536.1, read on the forward strand.
ATCCATCTGAAATGCACATAAGAAATGTAAATTATTAGCTCAAGAATTATAATTTGAGTCGAATTTAGAATTTATGAAATCATAATAACGGATCATGTCATAGCATGTTTGAATAAATTCGTAATTAAAATCATGAAATTTGCACATAGATCATACGAAGTGATAGTGAAGAAATAATTCAATTTCAACATAAGCATGTAAGCTCGATGAATTTTAGTTGAAAATTTTTCTAAGTCTTGAAGCATTGTTCCCTCCGTGCTTTCTGTCGCGCGAGAATTGAAATTCTCAATTAAATTGTCTCAGTGCATTTTGAATGCAATTCTCCGTGTTAATTTGCGATCGAGAAAAATTTTATTCGTTAAGTTCTGCTACAGTGGAAAAGACTTAGAAGATTTTACTTAGTGCTAAATGTTTTATGCGTGGTACTGTAGCGGAGAGATTTTACGATCGAGAAAAATTTCCGTGTAAATTTTCGATCGAGAAATTTTCCGTGCATGAATAAAATTTTCGCTGTGAAAGTTATCGAGCGAGAAAGTATTTTGATTTTAAAACAGTTTTACGCTGTGAAATTTTACGATTGAGAAAATTGATAGCGAGAAACTAGGTTACTTGCCGAGAAAATTTTCGATCGATAAAATCATCACTGTGCGTGTTTGCGATCGAGAAATTTTATCGTCGATATCAATTTTATCGCCTCTAAAATTTTGACCGAGAATAGAATTGAAAAAGAAATTACTGTTTGCGATTTTAAGTTTTGAGCACGAAACGTAAATTGCATCTATTTTATCTATCTCGTTCAGTAATCTTTTGCTCGCATAAAATCAAATTCAATTTCTCGATTGTAATTATTTTTCTATCTATGTTATCTATCTTAACGATTAAGTCAAAAGTTTAGCGATCGAAAACTTTTACAATACAAACAGTAGATCACTTGAAACTCAATTGACACTGTTTGCGAGCGAGAAACTTCTTCGATGCCTTTAAACGTTAAAAAACCCAGTTTAGTCTATCTTTCAAACAAACTGTAATAACGCAGAAAATCAAAACAATCTACCCTCAAAACGATCACGAAACTTCGAAAGTATTTCAATATGCATTTTTTAACCTAGATTATGCTTAGAGACACATCTTGAAACACTGCAAACTAGCATTCAAGTTTCCATGTTATGAACATATGAGAAATTATCAGAAAATCACGCGAAAGATTTGCAGAAAACAGATGCAAACGGAATTAAAACTCACAAAAATCCCTAAAGGATGTCGAATCTACCTCTCAAAGACGAAGATTAGTGAAAGTAAGTAAGATAATGTAAGATTTTGACTTTCGTCTTTGTGGAAAAAGATTTTCGCGAGAGAAAACTTATCAACTGTTGAGTTTTGCGATTGAGGGTTTTGCGTGTATTTAGGGATTTCTGACTGCAAGCATTAATTTCGTTAAATGGGCTGATTAGACGTTTTTTATACTTAACAATTTCTAGGCCCATTACTGTTTGCGATCGAGAAACTTACGATCGAGAAATCTCCTTTGGTTACTATTTAATTTTCGCTCGACAAATTCCGATCGAGAATCGCTCGTCAATATGCAAGCAAAAATTACCTCTTGGTCCCAAATTAATTTTCGCTCGAGAATCTGTGAATGAAAATTATGAAATTCGCCCGAATTTCTCGATAGCAAGTTTTCTGTGTTTTCAGATTGACCCTAAGTTCAAAAGTAAACCACATAGTTGCTCCCTCTATGTATGTAAATAAACGCAATTAACTCCCTGTAATTCAGGTTAGTGACATCTGGCTCCTTTTTCAAATTTTGTAAATCTGCAATACAATGTCGTGAGCTCCAAAAACATGACGATTCGTGAAGTCCTCCTCAGAAGTGCATTGTACAAGGAAATTTAAATTGGAATTTTTCTGCAACACTTAGAGAAAGATCATCAAAATTATTTGGAGTTCAAGGCATAAATGTTGTAAATGCCCCCCTCAAATAGTGCACCTTAATTGATTTATCAAGCAATTACATAAATCAATCTAAGTAACAATTTAGAACATATGATTTATCAAGATTTGTCTAGATACATGGTCCCCTAATCATGTAACTATACTTTCGCATGAGGGTATGAGCATGAACAATCTATTGCATTTAATCAATTCCGTGTAGATGCAAAGTAATATTGCATGTCAAAATGTGCGATTTTCTTTCTTTTCTTTTAATTTAAGAATTAAGAAAAAAAATCAAGAAACTTACTATTATATATCTATTATTATATATATTTTAATTTTCTTGTGAATATTAATATTACTAATAGTACGGGGTTAGATTATTTTGCTTTGATCAATCGTCACGCCTAAAATTTTGCAAGACATTAGAAAGATCATATGCCGTCAAGTCTAGTCTACAATCTAATGTCCTAAGTCCATAGAACCATTTCGACAACTCTCACTAGGTTCACTCTAGCACTCTATTATATTTAACTTGGGATTTCATATTTATATCACTTAAGTCAACACAAGTAATATTAGGTCAATTTACCTGTGATCGAGGCGCTTTTAATCATTTCACCTAAGCGAAAGATCGTTGATGTGGAATCAAAGGGATTTTAAAAGGTTTCAATTTGGCTATGACTACGAAGGTAAGGAACATTTTGGACAATGTGAGCTTTTTTTCGTCTTCCATTTCTTCGTCGTTCTTCACCACCGGCATTTTTTATTTTCTATTTGTCATCCTTTTTATGTTGTCTATTCCTTTTTATGCTCAAGCTGAAGCTTGGCTTCTCCACGAGGCTATATGAGATTATCGTAGGCGAAGTTCTTCTTGTTGGTTCTCGGGCCGATACCGTGCTCCTCTTCTCTTATTCCCTAGAGAGGTTTCATAGATTATCAATTTGGAGAAGTTCACAGTTATAGAATTCGAACCCGAGGCTGTGCTCCTCTTCTCATTTCCCAATATAAGACCCGATTATCGTTGGAGAAGGTCACTTCGAGGTGCTCCTCTTTCCAGCCGTTCTGACGAGCGTACGAGATTATCGACGTAGAAGTTCACAGCAGGATCCTTGCCACCTTCTAAGAATTTGTGATTTAGATAGTCGGAAGGCATGTTCCTTTGGTATGCTTTTTGTGCGTTGAGCAATGCCCTTTTTTGTCATCTTTTTATTTGTAGTATCGTTTTCTCCCCCTCCTTTCTCGATTGAACAACCCGTCCAAAACTTAGATAGTCGGTTGAAGGCTAAAAGGGTTTCAAACGAAGAAAAAGGAAATTGGAGAAGGCTCAAAGTGGATGACTAGGGGTTAATGTAAAGGATAAAAGATTTACAAGCCCGAGTGAGGAATTTCCTAGAAGCCCTTATCATTTTCTAACAATCTAAAGCTAGGCGAGTATGAAGCCAAGAATCACTAGTTAAGACGAGCAATTACTTGTGCGACTCGCTCGAGAATAGATCCAAAGAGAAAAAAATGGTAAGGCTAGAATCCTCACATATGTAAAGTACGTTTGTGTCTAGTGGAGCAAACTAAAGACTTCGAGACACAAGAAGAGACTTAGACTGACAAATTAAGCAATTAATCAGTCGCTTATCGAGGAAACTTATTTGTGAATTATATCAAAGCATCCTGAGGATATCTTCATTCCCCTAATATTATAAGTATATGTATAATATTTTTGGATTTTCTTTATTCTATTGTATTTTATTTTTTAATTTGCACGCAAGATATGTCATTTAAGTATAGAAAACACATAGCATAGAGCATATGAAAGCACAGAAAATCAAGTAGAGCACATATCACGGGAGGTTCAACATGCCTAATTTCCGACAAGAAATTTGAATCATTTTTCATCCAATGCCTTGGTGAAAATGTCAGCTAGTTGATACTCCGTGTTCACGAAATACATGTCAATCGTGCCTTTTTCTACGTGATCTTTGATAAAGTGATATAATGTCTATGTGTTTTGTGCGTGAGTGGTGAACAGGATTACACGTAATCGCAATGGCACTTTGGCTATCACTATAAATGAGTATATTGTTTAGATTGTACCCATAATCACGAAGCTGAGTCCTCATCCACAGCATTTGAGAGCAATAGCTGGCGGCCGCGACGTATTCTGCCTCGGCTGTCGATGTTGATACGCAATTCTGCTTCTTGGATGACCAACAAACCAGCTATTTGCCTAGAAATTGAGCGCCACCTGATGTGCTATTCCTGTCCATTCAGCAACCTGCATAATCAGCGTCAGTATAGCCAATTTGCAGCTTGGTGCATGGGAGTGCTGAGAGACTTGCTCTGATCTTGATGAATTTCTTTAGAATATCTCTGATATATTTTCTTTGGGATCGGCTTGGAAACGGGCAAACAAACAAGTGGCAAACATGATGTCAGGGCGGCTTGAGGTGAGATAGAGAAGAGACCCTATGATGCTGCGATATAATGTGATGTCGACCGCTTTTCCAGTGGGATCTGCATCCAACTTGCAGCTTGGTGACATGGGAGTGCTGAGAGACTTGCTCTGATCTTGATGGAATTTCTTTAGAATATCTCTGATATATTTTGTTTGACTGATGAAAATTCCACCGTCGAGCTGTCTGACACGAAGTCCTAAGAAGAACTGCATTTCTCCCATGTGACTCATTTCAAACTTGCTCTTCATTAAATCTCCAAACTTCTTGCACAGCCGTGGATTAGTTGACCCAAAGATGACGTCGTCTACGTAAACTTGGACGACCATCAAGTCTTTATCTTGCCATTTGATGAAGAGTGTCGTATCGATCGTTCCTCGGATGAATCCAGATTTTACGAGGAATTCGCTCAAGACATTATACCAAGCACGTGGGGCTTGTTTTAGTCCATAGAGAGCTTTGTCCAATCGATAGACGTGAGTGGGATGTTCTTGATCAACGAAGCCTTCTGGCTGAGCTACGTAGACTTCCTCCTTTAATACGCCGTTGAGAAAGGCGGTCTTAACATCCATTTGGTTGACTTTGAAGTCTTTGTGAGCTGCATAAGCCAGGAAAAGGCGGATGGCTTCGATTCGGGCAACAGGAGCATAGGTCTCGTCGTAGTCAATGCCTTCCTGTTGATTGTATCCCTTCGCAACCAGCCTTGCTTTGTTCCTGATCACTTCCCCATCTTCATTCTTTTTGTTCTTAAACACCCATTTCGTCCCAATAATTGTTTTCCCATGCGGATGTGGTACTAAGGTCCACACTTGAAGATGTTCAAATTGGTTGATCTCATCTTGCAGAGCTATTACCCAATCCGGGTTTTTGAGTGCGTCTGCTACTTTGGTTGGCTCATTTTGGCTTAAGAAGCAGCTGAAAAGATTGCGTTGATGACGTGTCCGTACTCCACTCGAAGGATCACCAATCTGATCAATTGGATGTGCTAGAGTCCACTTTCGCTCATCTGGCAGAGCTGAAGTAGATGCATCAGCCACTTGTGGACCGAGATTTCCAATTATCTCAGGTTGTTCATTTGGGTGAGGTAAGTCTGAATCTTCACTTGGATTGAGTGAATCTGATGAGACTTCCTCATTGTCTATGGTAGGTTCTTCAGTGATCTGTGGTAATTCTGAATCGGGTGAGGTTGGGACAATTGAAGAGCTAGATTTATCGGCCACGTCAAGTGGGGGTTCCACCAAAGGTGTAGCGGTAGTAGTGCCTGGCCGATATATTGGCTCAAATAAAGAGTCTAAATCCTCCAACGCAAGTCTCAGAGCTTCCTCTGGCGTGAAGTGCTGAGTTGTTGCCATTTTCTGTTGGTTTGGTGCCAACAAGCCAGTGATTGCGGGTTCTAGACTTATGTGACCAGAAGCCATCGAGTTTGGCACGGGTCCGGAACTAAGGTGTGCAGGAACCGTATCTGCCACTACGTGGTATCTGCCACTTCGTGGAAAGTGACATTGTAGCTTTCTTTGATTGTACGGTTGGACTTGATGTATACTCGGTACGCCTTTGAAGTAGATGAATACCCAACGAATGTGGTTTCGAATGCATTAGGGTCGAACTTAGCGCGTTACTCTCTGTCGTTCGCCACAAAGCATTTGCACCCGAAGACCTTGAAGAAGGAGATGTTGGGTACTCGCTTGTTAATGATATCGTACGGAGTCTTAGCGAAGCGCTTGTGAAACAGGCGGTATTTTCTGCTTCAGCCAAAGGAAGTGTGGGAGATCGGAATGAATCAACATCGTGCGTGCAGCTTCCACTAGAGTTCGGTTCTTCCTTTCGACAACCCCATTTTGTTGAGGTGTCTTTGCGCTGAGAATTGCTGACTAATCCCAAGTTTTTGATAAAAATCACTGAGATGCTTGTTCTTGAACTCAGTGCCGTTGTCCGTTCTGATGACTTAGATAGTTTGTTGCAGCAAATTCTGGGTAGCGTTCACAAAATTGATTATCAAGTCTCTGGTCTCATCCTTAGTTCGGAGGAACTCCGTCCACGTGTAGCGAGAGTAATCATCGACGATAACTAAAATGTACTTGCGTCCATTAATACTCTATGTCTGCATAGGTCCAAAGAGGTCCATTTGTAGCAATTCCAAAGGACGTGAAGTAGAGGCAATCTGTTTTATGTGATGAGACGCTAACTTCTTTTTTCCTAGTTGACATGCCGAACACTGTCGCTCTTTTTGTAGAATAATGGTTGGTAGACCGTGAACCAACTTTTTCGTTGATAGTCGTTGAAGAGCTTTGATATTTAGATGAGACATACGTTGTGCCATAAACTGTTCCTCTGAATTGTAATCTGGGAGATGAGGAAAACAGCTGTCTTGGTCCGCACGGACGTCAGATTGATCGTGTAAAGATTTGATTTCCGAAGTCCTTGGAGGAGTTCTTTGTTCTGACTGTCCAATATTCTGCATCGGTCAGCATGAAAGACCACTTGGAATCATTTGTCACAGAACTGGCCTATGCTGAACAAGTTATGACGGAGACCTTCGATCTAAGAGACATCCTTGATTGTCATATTTTCCAGAATGATATCCCCAAATCCTAGAATGGGGGCTGAGTCGTTGTTCCCGTCATGTGTGTGGAGCAACCAGAGTCAAGGTACCACACATGATGGATCTGCAAAACATTTTTAAAGAGCTTTAGGTACCCACTTATAAATGGGTCCTCTCAGATTAGCAGAGTTCTTCTTGGGTTTAGAAATGGTTCCTAAAATAGTGTTAGTATTAACAACCCAATTTTGCGAAGAAGGTGAGTTGCGTTTGCCCTTTGTAGATGGCTTGGCCTTGTTGGCTCTCATCTTTTTAGGCGGAGATTTAGGAACCCATTTAGGATGAACCTTGCAGGGAAGATTAATTTCAGTGCGGGCAAATGCTTTAGTAGACGTGAGCGCGGAAAAGATCTTTTCATTTGATAGTCTCCTAAGGTGCTTGGGGGATTCGATTTTAACACGAATGTGAGAACAAGCATGAATAGCACTATAAGCTTTCTTTATGGCTGGATCTTGTTTCCTACGGGTCTTCCTAGATGCATTTGTCTGAGAAAGATTAATCGGTTTTGTAGATGAAGAGCCTATTTCAATGTTGGTGCTTCAAAGGTGGTAGGCTTCAAAGAACAAGTTGACGCAATGATTTTGAGAGAAGAAATAGCTCTTTTATTTCTACGAGTGTCTTTTATTTTTACAGAAGAAGGAGATAAGTTTGGAATTTTAACATCTAAAGACTCATTCTTTATTTCTAAGCTAGACACTTTCGCCTTCGGTTTCTCAAGCTCGGGTACTACGCTCCCTGTTGACGTAGTAAATACAAAGTTAGAGTTAGTATTTTGAACAATTTTATTTTTAGATTAATGAATGTTAGAAGGCGATTTTTCTTTCTTCACGCTTTTCAAAATGATTTTGTTTTGTGAGGGCGATGCGTGAGAAATAGTTTGGGAGATGGAGGAAGCTTTGAGATTTTCCATCTCTTTTATGAATGTTTTCTTTTCAGCTTCAGAATCCTCTATTTCTTTTTGTAGAGAAAGTCTTAACCCTTCTATTTTCCTAACAATATGAGGGATGTAGAGAGAATCTTCAGAATTATTACTATGTACTTCCTCCGTTTTAGAACGATCTTCGGGAAGATAGATTGACTCCAAGCTCCAACCCTTGGGAAGTTCCTTAGTTTTGTAGCTTTGATTCAATTCCGTGTAGGAGAAGGGAATTTCAGCCCTAGTCTTGGCTTTTTTCTCTTGGTTTCTTCTAATTCATTAATTTCTTTTGCGTTAGTAAAAATCATAAGGGAGACTAGCCCTAGACCCATGTACTTGACATCGTAAAATTGTTTGTAGTCAACCTTTTTCAAGTTACGTGGATTTTTGAAGCCTAAGCCGTACTTATAATCGTAAAATTCTATGTCCTTGGGCTGATTCAAAAAGATGGTCTGATCAGTTTGATCTCTTTTTACAAGAAGATCTTCTAATTTCTTAATCTTAGTATATAGCTTCTTTCGTTCAACATCTAAGGTAGCATAGTTTAGAGCAGTGCTCTTCTCAGCTTGACAGGTATCTAGACTCTTACTCAATTCACTAATCTTAGAGTTAGATTTTCATCAGCTTCTAGACTAGTGACCTTTTTAGTTGCTGCTTCAAGTCTACTCTGAACAAGGCTCTTCTCATCTAAGTTCCTTAGTAGACACTTGTGATTATTGTCTAACCTGTCTTCTAGCTACTTTACTACCGAACTATGCTTTTCTAATGTGATATGCTTAGTCTCATACGATTGCAGTCTCTTAGTTAGTTCATCTATTTTGAGACTAGATATCCTTGCGTATCTTCGAGACTTGCTATAGTTACCTTAGACTTAAGAAGCTTTTTCTCACGTTTGTTCGTCGTTTCTGCTCATGTACCATGTTAGCAAATTTTGAATTTAAATCAGCTAACAGGTCAGAATGTGTAGAGTCAGAGAATTTTACCTATTGAGATGATGTGGATGCTTTGTCGTCATCCGTCTCTGCGGAAGTTCCATCTACCTCTTCATCATCGAGGCGCGCTATTAGAGCAAGATTTTCGACGTCAGAATCTAAGCTGTCCTCTAGCCAGCGGTCCTGTTCTGCCATGAGTGCTACTCTACCTTCCTTTTGTTTTGTAAGTTGAAGCTTCCTGGAGTAGTAGTTAGCATCCTTCTTCTTTGGAAGTGTGCATTCTCTGGCAAAGTGACCGGTTTTCCTACAGTTGAAGCATTTAAGTAGGTCTTTAGAGATTGTTGCTTCAGAGGACTCAGTTGGTTTGTCTTTGTTCTTCGAGCTTGTAGTTCGAAGACGATTAGCAGAAGATGATGACTTCTTCTTAAAGTATTGCCTAGACATCATCTTGGCGATTAAGGCCAACTGTTTCCCAAATTCTCTGATATCGGGAGGAAGCTCTGAATCCGATGGTTCCTCATCCTCTGAAGTGCTAGGAAGCTTGACATGTTTTTCTTTGCGTGAAACGGGAGCTCCTCTTCTCTGAAACTAAAGCTATGGATTCTTCGGCCTGTTTGCCCTTTTGCTCTTTTTGTATCTCGCAGATGTCTTCCTCATGTTGTGAGAGGTTGTCAAAAACAGCGTGTATATCCATCTCATCCAAGTCTTTGTTCTGTCGGAGTTGAGTGGATATCTTTTTTTCATTCTGCTCCATATTCTCTTCTTGATATCAATTTTTCTCATTTCATTGAGAAGAGTGAGGTAACGCTGATAAATATCATGTAAGCACTCCTCATTTTTAGCTTTGAAGGAATCATACGCTGTGAGTATATTCGCCTTCTTAGCCTTGACGCCTACTTCGGTTCTTTGCATCATTCTCTCCAGTTCATCCCACATTCCTTTAGCCGTTGGGAAGCTATCTATCTGTCTATAGATATCGTTGGGGATGCCCTGCATAAGTGTGTTCTTGGCTCTCAGATCTGCCTTTGCTATTCTTTTCTCAGCATCGTCGTACTCGCTAGGTAGTTTCACACGCCTAGTAGGTTCGACTGGAGGATTATTCGAGCTATACTTTCTTGATTGATATAAAAAGATTTCTGGTCCCTCGAAGAGTGATTTGAGCAAATCTTCAGCTTGATATTTGAGCTCAATGAAATTCAAGAAACGACTCCTCCATACAGTGTATTCGCCTCTTTTGAGAATTGGAGGACGATTGTCGTTTCCAAGAGAGTAAGCATCCATTTCTTCTTCGAGTTGATGTAGGATCTTCGTTTGTTGTTTTGTTGGTTTGAATTTTGGTGTAATGTGCTTGACAAGTAGCAAATTTTTTAGTAGCGTTTGATTCAAAAATGATCGAGAATTATTTTTGATTCAATCTTTAAAGTTTGATCAAAAATAATTTCTTCGATTTAAAGGGACAATACTTTTTTCGCGTGTCAGGTACTGTTCAAAAATTTTCGAGCGTAAAATATTTCCGATTTGAAGGTTATTTTGCGATGAAAAACTGAGTAAACAGTGAAATCAATCGTAAAATTATTTAGTGAGTTTTTGCGATAGAAAATATTAAGCGTCGAGAAATTTTGTTGACCAGAATCCACAATTCAGACAGTGTTGACTCGAGAAATTGACTAACTTTTTTGAGCGTAAAATTTCTTTAATTGATTTTGGTCGTCGAAGAATAGTACCCAGAGGAGTTTCTCGCTGTGCCAAATCAAATTAGTTGACCGAAAAAATTTACGAGCGAAAATCAAATATGTCTGACCAATTTTTCGAGAGAATAAGTTTTGCGCAGGGGTCAAAATTGTCAATTCCCATCGAAATCTTTATGCTCGAGAACTTTTCTAAACACGTCTTTGTTGGGGTGGGCCCGATTAATCGATGCCGGCCCCCGAACAGCGCAACGTGGCTATAGCGGAAGCGCGGTTTGTACCGAGCGGCGTAGGGTGGCAAATTTTCGATTTTTAATATCTAAATTTAACCTTACGCCGTTCGGCTTCTCCCGAGTGTCTGATATGCTGCCCTAAACCTCGGAAGATCGTGGTTAATTCGAATTATCAAAATTCAAATTTATTTCCAATTTATTCGAATTAATAATTTAGATCCAAATAATCGAACAAAGCGGCAACCAGACGTTTTTTGATTATTTGGAGACCGAAATGATTATTGATCAATACCAAACTTTCCAGAATAATTCTACACTTCCTAACGTTCGTAACGATAGGTCTTTCGAATTATTCCGACATCGTTTGATATTTTTCTCAAAATCAAATCTGTGGTTCGAAATTATTAATTCGAGTAAAACGGCAGTCTGCCGTCTTTTAACTATTTGATGACAGAAACGATTTCCGATCAATACCAAACTTTCCAGAATAATTCTAAATTTCCCGTGTTTCCAATGAGTGGTCTACGAGTTATTCCGATCGTTTGGTATTTTTCGTAAATCAAATCGTTAGGGTTCGAGGTGTACCTTCGGTGTACGAGATTTCTTCTGTTGTCGCCTCGGATGTACGTGGCTTCACCTCGTCGAGATCCCGGGCCTCCGGGCTAGATTGACACGCTGGTATGACCTTGAGCAAACCTCCGAGACTGCTCCTGATGGCTAGCGCAGTTCAATTCGGGCGTTGGGTTCGTCGAACGATCCCATTGGTTCAAAATGACTTGAGTTTTCTCTCTTTTGTTATACTTAGGAAAAATAAAATAAACAAGAGTTTTCTTCCTCTAAGCAACCAACGTTGCTTTATGATATTTATATATATATAATTATTTATTTTTTTTATATTTATTTTTATTTTTATTTTTAAATGAGACAAGTGTCAAACTTGTTAATGACTCAACTAATGAGTCATTAGTTCTACACATCCCAACGTGGATGGGTAGATATTTCTTTTATTTTTTTTATGATAATTTCATTTTGGCCCTCGAGGTTTCTAAATTATCAATTTAGTCCCTCAATTTTATATAATAAAATAATTAAATCCAATCTAATTATTTTAATTATAATTGAGCCCACTTAGTTAATTAATTAAGCACTTAAGACAATCTCAAGTCCTAATTATTTCGTGACTGTCACTGGAAGTTAACTAAGTCGTCACCTCATATCAACTATGTCACTACCTCAACGAATCTCATTCTTTAGGTTCCACATAAAAGCCCGCCGTTTTTGTTCAAGTTCATTACCATTTTTAAGCGCGACTCTCTAGGTCCGTCTCAACTGGCATGGGAGGAATCCACGAGTCCCGGTATTCGCCTAGCCAATCCCACGGTACCGGACAGATCCCAGTTGAGAACAAATTTTGATCTAATCGAAATTCGGGCGAACCGACTATAGTGTAGACATTTAAATACTTCTTACGCGTTTCACTTGCGTCCCGGTTAGGTGAGAGCCATGCAAATGTCAAACTCACTAACCTAACACTATGTTATAATCGAGACCGATCCGATTATTTAAACGCCGCTGTGTATCTAATACAAGCAAGTTTTCCAAGCTTCGGCCGAAGGCTTTATAATCGTCGCTCTCCGATTACCTCATAGGACATTAACCTATACGAATATAGGCAGTGAATCCCGATAGCAGTCAAAGCCCGGAAATCACCTCCGTAAAGTCGGTTGCGTTTCGTTGCTGTCCCGTGTCTCTTTTATGAACACTTGCGAGCCTAGCCAACTAGCGACAAACCGAAATCGCGAAAGCAAATCCATCAATGACCCTATCGGTCTGAGGCTGCTATAGTCATTCGTTCAATCATTGACAACATCCTAGCCATGTGATTGAGACGAATACAAGCCGAATGTCCAAATACGCAATCTCTCCGATCACCAATATCTCCATCACGACCCACAACCTCTCAGGTAATCGGTGACACTACCGATACTATGTGGTCGTCAATGGATAAGTCATATTCGGATATCTAGTCACCCACCTAGAATCCTTAGACTTACGGACTTTTTATTTAATGTTTAGATTAAGGACCGTCCGGTGTCTCCTCTCTCGTACAACGAGAATCAGTCGTCCAACTCAAACATTGTGGTGTTATTTATTTATCGCACTACCGGATGCCAAGTAGACTTTAAACTCGATAAATAAATAATAATGTCTTTATTATAATGAAAATATATATTCATTAATTTATTTGACGGTATATACAATAAACCTGTCTTACAACCTATACATCATCGTGCGCCCTATACTATTCCTAGTCCTCGTATGGCATTCCGATGGCACACTCCCTAACAGCCTCCCACTTGCACTTGAATGCCATGCGATGCACCTAATGCCAGTCGCAATGGTATCGTAGCCCCATCTTGTCCAGATGCTGTTCCATAACTGCTTGAGACAAGGGCTTCGTGAGCGGGTCCGCCACGTTTTCTGCGGTGGCGATTTTCTGCACGGCGACCATCCCGTTTTCAACGAACTCACATAATACGTGATATTTTCTCTCAATATGTTTGGACTTGCTATGAGATCGTGGTTCCTTTGCTTGCGCGACTGCACCGCTATTATCGCACCAAAGTGTAAGCGGTCTATCAGCAACTGGTACCACAGTAAGTTCCTCCAAGAACTTTTTCATCCAAACAGCTTCTTTAGCTGCCTCTGAGGCTGCTATGTATTCTGCCTCGCACGTGGAATCGGCAGTTGTGCTTTGCTTGGAGCTTCTCCAAGACACTGCCCCACCGTTGAGAACGAATACAAAACCTGACGTAGATTTTCGCTCATCCACGTCTGTTAGGATATTTAATTTGTTGTGTCAATAGTTTAAGTCTTGAGACTTATTATGTAATTATCTTTAGCTTGGGCTTTGGACAAGATTGTAATTATTATTTTATTAGTGATTGGGCCTTAATATACCTAGGGTTAATGTGGTATATAAGGTTTTACCAACTCACTTTGAAAGGTAATCAAAGATCAAAAAGCTAAAATTCGTTTTCACACACACACACACTACAAGGTGAGAAATTCTCCCTTTTCATTCCATCTAGCTTCTTTGATTCCTTGTTTGGTGCATTTCGGGACCAACAAGTGTATCAGAGCCCAACGCGACCGGATTTGCGAGTTTTGAGCAAGATTTGAGTGAAAAATTGTTTGAAAAACTATTTTCGTCACTTTCTGTTTTGGGCGATTTCGACCTCTATTTGTTGTTTTTAGACATCCCAAAGGTTGATTATGTGTTTAGGAATGTTTTCTGAAGTTTTGGAACAAGTTTCGTCGATTTTGAGTGAGATTTGAGCGAAAACGAGCGATTTTTCTGGAAAAAGTCGCGCAGCTATGGAACAGTAACTGTGTTCTTGGCCGAGAAATTTTTCTTACCCGAGAAAATTCTTAGCCGCGAAAATTTCGCAGGCCGAGAAATTTTCGCTGCCCGAGAAATTTTCGCATCTACAGGCCGAGAAATTTCGCAGGCCGAGAAATTTTTCCGAGAAATTTCGCAGGCCGAGAAATTTTTCCGAGAAATTTCGCTGCTACAGCATGTGAAGCCCCACGAAATTTTCATACACTTCACTTCATCATACATATTTTCGCATCTTCACTATTTCGCATCTACAGTGATCCAAAAACTTCAACTTCACTTTTTGCATCTTCACTACTTCGCATCATCACTTCACTTCACATCACTTGAGAAAATTCACACTTGCGAAATTTTTGCTAACTTGAAAACTCTTTCTAACTGCGAAAATTTAATACCGTTTTTAGAACAAATTTTCTCCGCGAAATTTTTGGATTACATGCGAAAAATTTGGACAACTTGCGAGATTTCTCACTTGCGAAAATTTTCCATACTTGCGAAAATTTACTCAATCTGCGAAAATTTCTCACGAATGCGCAAATTCTATACATGCGAAAATTTTCCATCTTAACTATGTACTATAACTTACGAAAATTTTTGTATATGCGAAACTTTTACTGTACATGCGAAAATTTCCTTTGAATGCGAAATTTCCTGTTTTTTCGCGACTCACTCTCACAACGAAATTTCTCGGGACAACATTTTCGCACATTTTCACACCATTTTTCGCATCCCCCGAGAAATTTGCACCCAACCTTTAAACTTGATCCAAACACACCTGTTAGCTTCAAATCTTGCGAAAATCACTCTTTAAAAATACACTTAAACGTTTTTGACCACCAAAAATTTCTGGCCCCCCCTCGGATTAAATAAGGTTTTAAGGAGCAAAAAAAAAAAAAAAAAAAAAAAACTTGAGTTTTCTCTCTTTGTTATACTTAGGAAAAATAAAATAAACAAGAGTTTTCTTCCTCTAAGCAACCAACGTTGCTTTATGATATTTATATATATATAATTATTTATTTTTTTTATTTTTATTTTTTTTTATTTTTTAAATGAGACAAGTGTCAAACTTGTTAATGACTCAACTAATGAGTCATTAGTTCTACACATCCCAACGTGGATGGGTAGATATTTCTTTTATTTTTTTTTATGATAATTTCATTTGGCCCTCGAGGTTTCTAAATTATCAATTTAGTCCCTCAATTTTATATAATAAAAATAATTAAATCCAATCTAATTATTTTAATTATAATTGAGCCCACTTAGTTAATTAATTAAGCACTTAAGACAATCTCAAGTCCTAATTATTTCCGTGACTGTCACTGGAAGTTAACTAAGTCGTCACCTCATATCAACTATGTCACTACCTCAACGAATCTCATTCTTTAGGTTCCACATAAAAGCCCGCCGTTTTTGTTCAAGTTCATTACCATTTTTAAGCGCGACTCTCTAGGTCCGTCTCAACTGGCATGGGAGGAATCCACGAGTCCCGGTATTCGCCTAGCCAATCCACGGTACCGGACAGATCCCAGTTGAGAACAAATTTTGATCTAATCGAAATTCGGGCGAACCGACTATAGTGTAGACATTTAAATACTTCATACGCGTTTCACTTGCGTCCCGGTTAGGTGAGAGCCATGCAAATGTCAAACTCACTAACCTAACACTATGTTATAATCGAGACCGATCCGATTATTTAAACGCCGCTGTGTATCTAATACAAGCAAGTTTTCCAAGCTTCGGCCGAAGGCTTTATAATCGTCGCTCTCGATTACCTCATAGGACATTAACCTATACGAATATAGGCAGTGAATCCCGATAGCAGTCAAAGCCCGGAAATCACCTCCGTAAAGTCGGTTGCGTTTCGTTGCTGTCCCGTGTCTCTTTTATGAACACTTGCGAGCCTAGCAACTAGCGACAAACCGAAATCGCGAAAGCAAATCCATCAATGACCCTATCGGTCTGAGGCTGCTATAGTCATTCGTTCAATCATTGACAACATCCTAGCCATGTGATTGAGACGAATACAAGCCGAATGTCCAAATACGCAATCTCTCCGATCACCAATATCTCCATCACGACCCACAACCTCTCAGGTAATCGGTGACACTACCGATACTATGTGGTCGTCAATGGATAAGTCATATTCGGATATCTAGTCACCCACCTAGAATCCTTAGACTTACGGACTTTTTATTAATGTTTAGATTAAGGACCGTCCGGTGTCTCCTCTCTCGTACAACGAGAATCAGTCGTCCAACTCAAACATTGTGGTGTTATTATTTATCGCACTACCGGATGCCAAGTAGACTTTAAACTCGATAAATAAATAATAATGTCTTTATTATAATGAAAATATATATTCATTAATTTATTTGACGGTATATACAATAAACCTGTCTTACAACCTATACATCATCGTGCGCCCTATACTATTCCTAGTCCTCGTATGGCATTCCGATGGCACACTCCCTAACAGCCTCCCACTTGCACTGAATGCCATGCGATGCACCTAATGCCAGTCGCAATGGTATCGTAGCCCCATCTTGTCCAGATGCTGTTCCAACTGCTTGAGACAAGGGCTTCGTGAGCGGGTCCGCCACGTTTTCTGCGTGGTGGCGATTTTCTGCACGGCGACCATCCCGTTTTCAACGAACTCACATAATACGTGATATTTTCTCTCAATATGTTTGGACTTGCTATGAGATCGTGGTTCCTTTGCTTGCGCGACTGCACCGCTATTATCGCACCAAAGTGTAAGCGGTCTATCAGCAACTGGTACCACAGTAAGTTCCTCCAAGAACTTTTTCATCCAAACAGCTTCTTTAGCTGCCTCTGAGGCTGCTATGTATTCTGCCTCGCACGTGGAATCGGCAGTTGTGCTTTGCTTGGAGCTTCTCCAAGACACTGCCCCACGTTGAGAACGAATACAAAACCTGACGTAGATTTTCGCTCATCCACGTCTGTTAGGATATTAATTTGTTGTGTCAATAGTTTAAGTCTTGAGACTTATTATGTAATTATCTTTAGCTTGGGCTTTGGACAAGATTGTAATTATTTTATTATTAGTGATTGGGCCTTAATATACCTAGGGTTAATGTGGTATATAGGTTTTACCAACTCACTTGAAAGGTAATCAAAGATCAAAAGCTAAAATTCGTTTTCACACACTACACACACTACAAGGTGAGAAATTCTCCCTTTTCATTCCATCTAGCTTCTTTGATTCCTTGTTTGGTGCATTCGGGACCAACAAGTGGTATCAGAGCCCAACGCGACCGGATTTGCGAGTTTTGAGCAAGATTTGAGTGAAAAATTGTTTGAAAAACTATTTTCGTCACTTTCTGTTTTTGGGCGATTTCGACCTCTATTTGTTGTTTTTAGACATCCCAAAGGTTGATTATGTGTTTAGGAATGTTTTTCTGAAGTTTGGAACAAGTTTCGTCGATTTGAGTGAGATTTGAGCGAAAACGAGCGATTTTTCTGGAAAAAGTCGCGCAGCTATGGAACAGTAACTGTGTTCTTGGCCGAGAAATTTTCTTACCGAGAAAATTCTTAGCCGCGAAAATTTCGCAGGCCGAGAAATTTTCGCTGCCCGAGAAATTTTCGCATCTACAGGCGAGAAATTTCGCAGGCCGAGAAATTTTTCCGAGAAATTTCGCAGGCCGAGAAATTTTTCCGAGAAATTTCGCTGCTACAGCATGTGAAGCCCCACGAAATTTTCATACACTTCACTTCATCATACATATTTCGCATCTTCACTATTTCGCATCTACAGTGATCCAAAAACTTCAACTTCACTTTTTCGCATCTTCACTACTTCGCATCATCACTTCACTTCCACATCACTTGAGAAAATTCACACTTGCGAAATTTTGCTAACTTGAAAACTCTTTCTAACTGCGAAAATTTAATACCGTTTTTAGAACAAATTTTCTCCGCGAAATTTTTGGATTACATGCGAAAAAATTTGGACAACTTGCGAGATTTCTCACTTGCGAAAATTTTCCATACTTGCGAAATTTTACTCAATCTGCGAAAATTTCTCACGAATGCGCAAATTCTATACATGCGAAAATTTTCCATCTTAACTATGTACTATAACTTACGAAAATTTTTGTATATGCGAAACTTTACTGTACATGCGAAAATTTCCTTTGAATGCGAAATTTCCTGTTTTTCGCGACTCACTCTCACAACGAAATTTCTCGGGACAACATTTTCGCACATTTTCACACCATTTTTCGCATCCCCGAGAAATTTGCACCCAACCTTTAAACTTGATCCAAACACACTGTTAGCTTCAAATCTTGCGAAAATCACTCTTTAAAAATACACTTAAACGTTTTTGACCACCAAAAATTTCTGGCCCCCCCTCGGATTAAATAAGGTTTTAAGGAGCAAAAAAAAAAAAAATAAAAAAAAAGGGTTGAAAATTTTCCTAAGCCTAAGGAAAATTTATATCATTGGATAGAGAAAAAATTTTCTAAGCCCATTGAACTTTGTCTATTTTGTGAAATTTTGAAGGCAAATCCAAAACGCGGCAACGATCACCGTACCCAACAATCGACCTAGGACGGTATTGGCACATTATAGAAAAAGTTTAGGTCACCCCCAAACTTTTCGGAGCGGAAATTCTTAAATGCCAATTTCACAATCCCAGCATGAGTAGGTACTAAGAAAGCTGCTCCACACTCATGACTGGTATGCGACGAGGGCAGCTAATTTTCTCCCAGCATGAGTAGGTACTAAGAAAGCTGCTCCACACTCATGACTGGTATGCGACGAGGGCAGCTAATTTTCTCCCAGCATGTATGGTACCCGGGTTGCTCCACATACATGACTGGTACACGACGTGAGCAACCACACCCGGCATGAATGGTACATGGGTTGCTCCACATTCATGACCGGTATGCACTGCGAGCAACCAACCCCATCATGCACGTTTAACGGGTTGCTCCACGTGCATGAAGGGATGTCAGAGAAGCGAGCAACCATCATGACTTCTGTACAAATCCGTGCAGAACCCGAACCTACAAAGAAGGGTTGACAAAAGTTCAACCAACCATCAGTGGGCGCGCCATCTAATCTCGATGCTTAGGCGATGTGGATCTCATGTACCAGACTCACTGTCCACCCTCTGCCATCCATTCCACCATGGTGCGCTACATGGAGACGTCCTAAGCCACCGTGATCCTCTTTACGCCCTCACCACCACCACCACCTGACGAGTCTCAGAAGTGTCTGATCAACAGTTTTGGGCCACCCTCGTCGACATCACTCGTGGTAGCCTTTCAACGCGATCACGCCACGCCACCATATAGTTTCCATGGATCAGTGAAACCCCCTGATCCTAACCCAGGAACAAGCCTACCCTAGCCTCTCTAGTCTAGGTCTAGGTCGCGCAACATCCTCCTCCACGCAAAGATCCAATCAACGATCTCGGGAGGATGAAGTAAGTCGCTTGCAGGAGTTGCGAACCAACGACGACATGATCGCACTCCTCTGTCATATCTCACCACAACCCGGACCTCGCCCCTAGGTACAGGAGACGACTCGTTCGTTTCCCGAGTAGAAGTCGCGGCATCTGGTCCAACCGCGCAATTAACCCCTCCCAACCACTCAGCTATCCTTTCGCAGATAGCTGTTTCATTCGCACAAGAGGAACCACGTTAGCCATCACCGTCCCACTTGGAGACGGTTGATGTTGAACATGCAGTGCCCCACCTCTCACTGCACCTCTTCCACCCACGTCGAGTCTAGTGTCCTCACCCACCAAAATTTTCCAATTTCTAGGACACAAACACTCTTCATGCACCGCAGGTTCTTCGTGAACTGGCCCGAACGCTTGATGACGTCCTTGTGACCGAGAGCGGAAGACCCACGACAGCCACCCTCACCACAACTGTCGATGGGCCACAGATACGAGCTTGTCTCATCGTCTGTGCGAACGGAAAGCCTTTGTGGCTCTCCGGTTCTTTTTGTCCTGTGCAAACAGGCGGCACATCGGACCACATGTTTCGATGTTGTGACGACGGAGCGTCTTTGTGACCCCCGCCTGGTTAGTTACCCCTTCGTGATGGAGCCCCGACTCATAGCAATCAGCGAGGAACTTACACATTCCATGCCGCGCTCAACGAGGATCTATGAAGGAAAAGGTCCCATCACTGACATCACTCCACCACACCTACACCTACGCCACCACATGCTGCTCCGTCTCTCCAGTGTTCAAAACTGAACCCGGAGGAACACAATTGCTGCTACTCCTGAGAATCCCACTTGATTGCCTCACTCAACACCACACCACACCATCATCACCACCATCAACACCAGAGGCAGACTCGTCCCACGGACGACGTGACGATCCCGAAGACGGAGATCATCTCAAGGGGGAGTAAAGGAGAAGAAATGAGTTGAAGATCGTACAGCAGCATCAGCAACAACCATCATCCATGCCACCTCCACCAACTACGCCCCGCCGGAGGCTTCCGCTACCTCCGCGCATATACTTATGTGTCAGGCTATTATGTTCATAATGGAAACACTCGAAGGAGCCATGGCACATGTCATCCACCACATTCCGCCACTACTGCGCTGACCACTCTGAAGACGGGCTCCCTGCTCTTGAAAGTCCATTTCAATGGAGCCTTGGCACATTTTTTACGCCCCACGCCTACCTTCTTCTGGAGCCAGACGAGTCATCTCGAGGCTGAACCAGACAACTTCCATTCGAAGACGACAAATCCGGCGCCAAGAAGAAGAAGATTGGAGAATCTTAACAAGTGAGTCCTAGCCGAGCCATCAATGCCTCCGCAAGAAGAGGAGATATCCCTTGTAGGGGGAGTTTGTTAGGACTCGAGATTCCCCAATACGCCCAACAAAGATATCCCACGCTGAATTGAAGATTGAACACTAAGGGGGAGATTGTTAGGAAATATTTTGTAGTGTCAATTTCATTATATTATCTTTGTTGGTTAGCCTTATTAAACTTTGGGCTAGCTCTTAGTTGGGTTAGTTCTTAGTTATTCATGTAATGGGCCTTCACAAGAAGCCCACCTATTATATACCAACTTGTGGTATAAATAGGAAAACCCTAACACATAGTTAGGGGTGCTTGTGTGTGTGATCAATAAACATATGTTAGAGTGAGAGAGCCTCCTCAAGAACACCACAAAGCCCCCACGCCCCATTCTCAAATCTCGATCTTTAGGCGGTTTAATCCGTCCTAAGTCGTATTGTTGGTGAAATCTCGGACCAACAGTCTCTCCAATCGTAAAACCCCAAAACCCTTAACATTTTTCTCATTATCCTAAAGATCTCGAGAAAATTTAAAAATTTCGCAACCTCTCTCTCAAAAATTCGCAACCCTCTGTCAAAAATTCGCAACACTCACATCATCGTCTTCGTCAAATCTGCATTCAAATTTCATTTCCTGCTAACTCCATCATCGCAAATCAGTTTTTCGGTATGAATGCGTCTTAAATAACCCAATTTCTGTTCGATTTTACCGGTTTTGCCCTTTTATTAAAACTGCTAAGTTAGGGTTTATATTTTCTCGGCTCTGAATCGCATGTATGCTAGGTTCTCTTTGTTTAATATCCCCAAATATGCATTACCCATTCCATTACGAATCGATTGAGCCCAGATTACAGCATTTTGGTTAAGATTTGAGTAGGTCTAGGGGTAAAATTTATTACGTCGCTTCGCTGTTTTCAACTATGTTCTTCACCGCGAAATTTTCTCAGATAAAGTGCTTTAAATTGTTAAATTTTTTCGCTGCTACAGTACCATAAGCCCCGCGAATTTTTTTTTCTCACCGAGAAACTCTCTCAGAAAAATTGCTTTAAATGATAAAATTCGCTGCTACAGTGAGATGAGCTCCGCGAAATTTTCAAATTACCCGAGAAAATTCTTGCACTACTGTAAGTGTTGCCCCGCGAAATTTTTAAAATTCTTACACTACAGTGAGTGTAGCCCGCGAAATTTTTAATATACCTGAGAAAAAATTCTTGCACTACTGTAAGTGTTGCCCCGCGAAATTTTTAAAATTCTTACACTACAGTGAGTGTAGCCCGCGAAATTTTTAATATACCTGAGAAAAATTCTGCACTACAGTGAGTGTAGCCCGCGAAATTTTATCTGAGAAACTTTCGTATGAGAATTTACATATCTTAAAAATTTCGCTGCTACAGCACGTGAAGTCCCACGAAAAATTTCATATACTTCACTCCATTATCCAGATTTTCGCATCGTCTTTTTTTCTCGCATCTACAGTGCACTGGAAATTTTCTCAATCCACAAAGATGTTTCAACCCGCGAAATTTTCATAAACTCGCATACTACAGTGAACAAAATTTTCTCAATCCACAAGTTTTTTTAACCGCGAAAATTCATATACTCGCATCTACAGTGAACAAAAATTTCTCAAATCCACAAAGACTTTTCAATCCGCGAAATCTTCATTATATGCTGAGTGCGAAATTTTGAAACATGAGAAAACTATCATTACGTGCGAGATTTTGAAATTCTGAAATTGTGGCTAAGTGCGAAATGTTGAAACTTGAGAAATTTTTTTAACGTGTGAGATTTTTGTGAGTGAGTGCAAAATTTCTTGAACCTTGAGAAAATTTATATATCTGATAAGTTGCGATTTTTTTTTTCTCATTATATGCGAAAAATTTGCACAACTTGCGAGATTCCACCACTTGCGAAAATCCTTCCATACTTGTGAAAAATCTCATTAAATGCGAAAATTTTCTCTTTATGCGACAATTTTTCGGCAAAATTTCTCTAAGTACTGAATACGAAATTTCTATGCTATATGCGAAAATGTTCCATGCATCAGATATTTTATACAACATGCGAAAATATCCTCGACATTTCTACGTGTCATAATTTGCGAAAATCCTTCCATACTTGCGAAAAATCTCATTAAATGCGAAAATTTCTCTTTATGCGACAATTTTCTCGGCAAAATTTCTCTAAGTACTGAATACGAAATTTCTATGCTATATGCGAAAATGTTCCATGCATCAGATATTTATACAACATGCGAAATATCCTCGACATTTCTACGTGTCATAATCTGCGAAAATTCTTCCATTACATGAGCAATTTTACATGTCGTGTGAAATTTTTTTTCTCGATATGACTATGTGTTATACTTAGCAAATTTTTCCATGTCCCATACACATCTTCATATCTGAAAATTTCCTAAGTGTGTGAAAAATTTCGTTTAAATGCCTAAAATTGTCGAAACTCGCTACTGCATCATTTTTCGCGAACACCTGTACTAACCGTGCTCCAATTTCTGTTAAGCACAGAAATGACGGACAAAGACCAAAGTACACTCGAGGCACTTGAGCAGGCTGCAATCCAAGAGAGGTCACTCGCATCGAACTCCATGCGCGTACCTATGTCCCACCACCGGAGGAGATTTTTTCACTAAGTCAATGGGCGGCCCTGGTACCCAACAACTACAAGGTGGACTTGGACAGTTTTCGGTGCGATGCCCCTGTTATTGTAGAGATTCTCAAAGGACACCCACTTCGCCACGCCCTCACTCATGGCGAACCAGAAGCTCAGGTGTACCTTCAACAATTCTGGCATACGCTACAAATAGCTGGACCACTACGTCTTGCCAAGACCCTATCCGCTCAAATCGATCAAGAAACCGTCGTCCTCACTCCCAGAATACTCCAAGAAGTTCTTCAACTTCCAGTCTACTCACCATACGATCCACCACCCACTCACGACCAACTCATTGAAGACATCGACAGAGGCTATCAACCAGATGCCAAGAAAAAGAAAGGCCACACTGTCCTCAGTGAAGTCACAACCGCAACCTACCACAACCCTGGCGGACACTGTACCTGCTGGTGAACAAGTGCATGTCTGGAAAGCATGCTGGTCAGGATCGCGGCAACATTCAAATCCTCACAATCATGACCGGCATCGCTCACAACCGCAAGTACAACTACGCGACATCATCTGGGTGGACCTAGTCTCGATGATCCAGCGACGTGACCGGGAAATCGCAAGGGAGTCACGAACCGGTTCGTCCCATACATGCGATGGCTCCCAGCTCTAATAAAGCACTTCCGCCTACACTCAACCAACATCCGCATTCGTCCGGCAGCAGAACATTTTCAGATACCAACTGTCGAGAAGTTCGCCAAGAAGAACACACCGGCGAAGGATCGACACGCAATGGTGATCCGGACGACGTGCTCGCCTACGCCGACCCAACCAACCCGCACGTCCTAGAATACCGTGCCTCAACCGCCTCCTTCCGAGAAAGCCCGCACCCTCTATCCTCTGTCCCTATGGAGAGCAGAATCCCCCCCTGCTCCTAACCTCGGGACTAGCCAACCCCCCACCACCACCTCCAAAAGTCAACGAGTCGCGCCGCATCCTCCTCCACCCGCGTTCCGAAAAAACGGTCGCGTAAGGATGACGTAAGCCGCCCCCCGGAGCGTCGATCGAAACAAAAAAACGATCGACCTCCTCCGCCACAAATAAGCCGAGCCGAACCAATAGGCACAGGAGGTGATGTGTTCACCTCCCGAGTAGAAGTCGTGGCATCTGGCTCAACCACGCAAACAACCCACCAAACCATTATCTTCCTCTCTACAGGAAGGTATTTCATTCCACGAGGAGCCACGTATACCATCGACATCCACTTGGAGATGATCGATGTTGAAACAAGCAGTCCCTCGCCTCAGACTGCATCCTTTTCATGCACATCGAGTCTAGTGCCCTCACTCCCCATAATTCCTTCCGTTTCTAGGACAACATACACCTCTTACCGCACCACAGAGTCTTCGTGACTCTGTCAGAACGCTCGGTGATGTCTCTGTGACTGAGAGCGGAAGACCTAGCACGGCCAACATCACAACAACCGTGAGCCTAGGCCATCACTCGATTGAGTCTGTCTCATCGATGATGCTAACGGGAAGTCTGAGTGACCCCGTCTTTTCCAGTCCCGTGCAAACGGGCGGCCGATCGGCGATATTCACCGAGGTCGGTGTCAGTTGAAGCTCTTCGTGACTCCAACTTGTTAGATTTACCCCGCTTCGTCACCGAGACCGCGCTAGAGACACGTCTTCAGAGTAGAGTTTGCAAAGACTCTTGAGGCGTCGATTTTAGATAAAGTCTACGCGCGTCTCGAAGCGTCCACGATCGACAAAGGCAAAGGTGTGGCCCGGAGACGCCACCACCCATGCAACACACGGACGCCGATGATCTTCTCTCCTCCATCTCTGCCAAGGAACTATTCTACATCCTCAGAGCAAGATTCGAGTCCATGACAGAACTCGACGAGGAGGAACAAGCAGATGAAGAAGATCATGACCCAACCACTGTCTTGCCGCACTCAAGGCGAGACTAGCAGGACCAGACGCGACGATCAAGATGATGATCAAGATCGCCGCGAGGGGGAGAATAGGCAGCTGAGCTCACAAGGATTCATGCAATCGACGCCGCCCTCTCTCTGGACCTGAAACGACGTCCGCACCAGAAACCTCACAACCCACTAGCCAAAAATCCCACCCTGTTCACCCTGAGTCACTAGCCAAATCACCCTCACCATCACCACCCACCTCCGTATCCACTCCTTCACCACCACCACCACCTCGGAGCCTCTAGCTGTCACATCGACGCTAGAGGCCACCATCACATCTACGCCGCCCGTCACCCAAATCATCCTTGCCAAAACCATCACCTCAACCGAACCACCAGAATCTCCACCAAGTCCATCCCCACAATCCACTAACTCCTCCGAAGCAACACCCTCGCCATCACATAGCCACACCCCTCTCGACATCGACTCCAACCTGGCTGTCGAGGACGTCTACTGCGCACAAAATGAGATCGAGGCCTACATCTTCAACGATGAATGGCTGTACACACCCGCCGATGCAGTAGCAGCCAGGAAGTTGGTGGAAAACGCTCGACGTCTGCTAAAGGAAGCCTCGCTCACGCTGATCAACACCGCAGACGACGAGAACGGAGAGGAGTACGACGCGGAACCGGCCGAGCTCGAGAACATCCTTCAGTTCCAAGCGCAGCAAACTGAGGCTCCTGCTGCTCAAACTGATGTGTCCACGGTGGATATACCGGAAGCACCGTGGGAAAATAAAAAGATCACCGCGCCATTTCAGGAAGAGATCAGGAAGAGGATCTGGCGGCGCAAGGAGAAGATCGTTACCAACCTTCGACGAGTATGAGCTGATGAACATCCAAAGTTGGAGCGAGAGAAAGAAGCAACTCTATCGATGGAGCCTTCTGTGCCACAAATGCACAGATAGGACGCTGTCCGACGAGGAAAACATCACTCAGGAAATGAATCGGGCCCCCATCTGCAAAGTCACTGACCTCCGCCACGAGTCGAAAGGACCTGTCCACTACCCAGTCTTCACAGTAATGAGGCAGGATGAGAGCTACAGTGAAGTCAGTGAGGCGGACTTCAAGTTTCTGCGCATGGGTGACCTATACAGCATGCTGGAATCCCTGAAACAGTTCAGACTCGTCCCCAGAAGCTCTGGACATCTCGTATGTGCTGAACCGGTCACCATGGGATATGTGGCCATCAAGCGCCACATGCTCCGACAGGTCAGATTCTACGCCACCCACGATCTGCAGATGGCGGTGGAACATAATCTCAAGAAGGTGAACTTGACGCGCCCATCTTTCAAGAATGCAGACGACTATCGAGAGGGCGATGTGATCGACGGAGATGATCCGGCGGTCGCCTACTCGAACTACAAAGGAAAGATGAGGCTCCTGTGCTGCTCCGAGTGGCAAAATTCTCAGATGGGACGCTCACAATCATCCAAGACAAACTCATAAGAATTTGCCGCATCCTTTCGGAAGAAGATCCCCTCTGCCGATCCAAGTTCGCGAAGCTCATTGACGCTATTGCTGACAGAATGGTTCTTCGAAGGAATCTCCGCGCCTTCGAGTTCAAGCTAGGGCTTCGCGAAACACTCACACGCTAATCCACCATCCCAACGCCCAAGATTCAAGACTCCCAACAATTGACACAAAGGGGGAGATTGTTATGATATTTAATTTGTTGTGTCAATAGTTTTAAGTCTGAGACTTATTATGTAATTATCTTTAGCTTGGGCTTTGGACAAGATTGTAATATTTTATTATTAGTGATTGGGCCTTAATATACCTAGGGTTAATGTGTTATATAAGGTTTACCAACTCACTTGAAAGGTAATCAAAGATCAAAAAGCTAAAATTCGTTTTCACACACTACACACACTACAAGGTGAGAAATTCCTTCCCTTTTCTGATCTAGCTTCTTTTCCTTGTGGTGCATTTCGGGACCAACAACGTCCGACTGGAAGTCCGAATCGGTATAACCAACTACTTCTAGTCCCGCTCCTCCATAAACCAGCGTTAAGTCTTTAGTCCTTCTAAGGTATTTAAAGATATTCTTAACAGCTGTCCAATGTTCTTCCCCTGGGTTTGCCTGAAACCGACTGACTATGCTCACAGCGTAAGCAATGTCGGGCGTGTACACAACATTGCATACATCAGACTACCACTGCAGAGGCTAGGGTATTCCACTCATCCGTCGTCTGTCTTCCTCACTTTGAAGTGACATTGACTTCGACAAATGGATCCATGTCGCATTGGTAAGGAACCCTCTTTAGAGTCATCCATTCTGAATTTCTTCAGGATTTTATCTAAGTAAAGGGCCTGAGATAAGCGATCGTATGGTTCGCTCGATCCCTGAACAAGCGAATACCTAGGATATACGTCGCTTCTCCCAGGTCTTTCATGGAGAATTCGGTTGAAAGCCATGCTTTCACCGTTGAGAGCATCCCGATGTCGTTTTCTATCAAAAGGTATCATCCACGTACAATACAAGGAACGACACCATACTCCACTGCTCTTTCTGTAGACACATGGCTCATCTACGTTTTCATGAATCCAAAGTTCCGAACTGCTTCATCAAAATGTAGAGATCCGGTTGCGAGAGGCCTGTTTCAGTCTGTAAATTAACCGATTCAGTTTGCACACTTTGTGAGCATCTGCATGCGACTCAAAACCTTTTGGCTGCTCCATATAGATCTCCTCCTTGAGGAATCCATAAGGAACGCCGTTTTGACGTCCATCTGTCAAATCTCATAATCATAGTGCGCAGCTATCGCGAGCATTATCCGGATGGACTTGATCATGGCTACAGGTGAGAAAGTCTCCTCATAGTCAACTCCCTCTTTTTGGTTATAGCCTTGGCAACCAACCTGGCCTTGTACGTCTCAACTTGTCTGTCAGATCCAATCCCTCTTGTAAATCCATTTACAGCCGATTGGTCTAAAACACAGCGGTAGGTCTACAAGAGTCCAGACTTTGTTAGAGTACATTGAGTCCATCTCAGCTCGCATAGCCTCAATCCATCGTTGAGTCAATATCGGATATAGCTTGATCGAAAAGTAGCGGGATCTTCTCTAGAAGTCCCCTAGTCGCAACATAACCTAGTTCGACATGTGACATGCCACCGCTGTGGTTGGCGAGGCACCCTTTCAGATCGTCGCATGACTGGTTCGCTCGGGACCATCCGAATCCTGTGTGGGCGTTCGGTCGACTGCTCCTCGAGAGTGACAAGATGTTCCATTTCATTGGAGCGAGGAGTGCGAGCAAAGTTTTCAAGAATTAAAGAAGAGACTCACTTCAGCTCCAGTTCTTACAATACCATCAGGGACTGGAGGATTTTCAGTTTATAGCGATGCGTCAAGAAATGGTCTGGGATGTGTATTGATGCAACATGGAAAAGTAATTGCATATGCCTCTCGGCAATTGAAGGAGTATGAAAAGAATTATCCGACTCATGACTTGGAGCTCGCTGCTGTGGTTTTTGCTCTAAAAATTTGGAGGCATTACTTATATGGGGAACGATGTGAAATTTTCACGGACCACAAGAGTCTGAAGTATTTCTTCACTCAGAAGGAATTAAATATGAGCCAAGACGGTGGTTAGAACTTGTTAAAGACTACGATTGTGTAATTAGTTTCACCCTGGAAAAGCAAATGTGGTGGCTGATGCATTAAGCCGAAAGCGGTAAGTGCAGAGTTACAATTGTTGGAGGTGGAGGTAGTGCAATTGGGAGAAGTCGAAGCAAAGTTGGCAGCATTAACTCTACAACCTACGATACTGGAACAAATCAAACGGGTGCAAGAAAATGATGAGTTATATCTAAAATCAAAGACTCACAGACGGAGCAAACTTCAACTGATTTCAAAATACAAGAAGTGGGAGTCTATATTACAAGGACCGTCTATATGTACCTAATGATGCAGAGATTCGAAGAATAGTAATGACAGAAGCACATGCGACGGCATATCAGTACATCCAGAGCTACAAAAATGTATCGAGACCTTCGAATAAATTATTGGTGGCCGGGAATGAAAGAGACATTGCGGCATTTATAAGTCAATGTCTAACATGTCAACAAATAAAGGCGGAACATCAACGATCGGCAGGGACATTACAACCTTTGCCAATACCTGAGTGGAAGTGGGATCATATTACGATGGATTTCGTTGTTGGCATACCAAAGACTGTAAAAGGTTATGATGCTATTTGGGTTATAGTCGACCGATTGACTAAGTCTGCTCATTTTCTACCCATAAGTTCGATATTTTCCCTGGAGCGATATGCAGAAATATATATACAAGAAATTGTTCGACTCCATGGATTCCGTTATCAATTATTTCTGATCGAGATTCACGGTTCTTGTCAAATTTTTGGAAGAGTCTGCAGAAAGCAATGGGGACTAAATTGTCTTTTAGTACGGCTTATCATCAGACTGATGGGCAGTCAGAACGACTATTCAAACTTTGGAAGATATGTTACGAGCATGTGTTTTGGATTTCAAAGGAAACTGGAACAAATATTTGCCGTTGATCGAGTTCTCTTACAACAATAGTTATCATGCAACTATTGGGATGGCACCATATGAAGCTTTATATGGACGAAAATGTCGATCTCCATACATTGGGATGAAGTTGGTGAACGTGCGATGTTAGGACCCGACATGGTTCAAGAGATGACTGAGGCAATAGCAAAGATACGAGAAAGAATAGAAATGGCTCAAAGTCGACAATAGAGTTATGCAGATCAAAGACGTAGACCATTAGAATTTGAAGTTGATGACTGGTGTTTTTGAAAGTATCTCCGATGAAAGGTGTGAAACGGTTTGGGCGAAAGGGTAAGTTGAGCCCAGATATATTGGACCTTTTAGAATAATTAAAAGAGTCGGTGAAGTAGCTTACCAACTGGAACTACCAGCCTCATTGGCACAAGTTCATGATGTTTTCCATGTATCAACATTGCGAAAATATGTCGCTGACCCAAATCATGTCTTGAGAAATGAATTTCTATATCAACAGCTCAAGCCAGATTTAAGTTATGAAGAGAAGCCGGTGGAGATTTTGATGTATGAAGTGAAGAGACTTCGAAATAAAGAGATTCTGTTGGTAAAAGTGTTATGACAGAATCAGTCAACTGAAGAAGCTACGTGGGAACGTGAAGATGATATGAGAAGTCGGTATCCAGAATTGTTTCAGTCAATCTGATTTCGAGGGCGAAATCCTTTTTAAGGGGGGAAGAATGTAATACCCGGGTCCCGTGCGTAAGTTGGCCAATAAATTTGCATGCATATTATGTGTCTATATGATTTTATATTTAGTATTATTTAATTTCGTGACTATATGATATTTAACATTATATGGAAATTAGGTATGGAGTTTTAGAAATTTTGGAAAGAGAATTTCGAAATTATTAGATAGCTCGAGATAAAAGTTTCGGGGTTTGTTTTGGAATTGTATGTTGAAATATTAAGAAGCTCGACATTTAGTTGGAATTGATGTCGAGATTTCTAGGTTATCTCGATTTTTTGTATAAAGAATGAATAATTTAGGGAATAAAATACTAATATTTGGTTTGGGATGGATTAGGTAAGGATTATAATTCCTTAGAAATCAATACATGATAACGATGAGAGGATGAATCCAAATTTCAATAGTTAAAGACAAAACCTAAAGCTATTTCAGTTTAAGTAATAATAATAATTAGAACTTTATGAATAAGAAACGAGGACTTCAATCCTTTGAACACAACCCTTACAAAACTCTCGATAATTAAGAAGCAGAAGAAGAAACTAATTCGTTAGGAGGAGGTATGAAATTCTATCCAAATCTATATATTTTAATTCATATTTAGCATACTAACTATTGGAATTAGGTTTTAAAGATCAGGACTAGTAAAAATAATTCCTTAGTTAAAGATAAGATATGGTACTCAAATCGCATATGTTGAAGTTCATACGGTATTTAAACTGTTCTTGGAAAATAGGGTT
Source organism: Craterostigma plantagineum (assembly GCA_027422505.1). Classification (NCBI taxonomy): domain Eukaryota; kingdom Viridiplantae; phylum Streptophyta; class Magnoliopsida; order Lamiales; family Linderniaceae; genus Craterostigma; species Craterostigma plantagineum. Next base: position 343,470 of record JAPQWV010000536.1, read on the forward strand.
TTTGATCGAAAGTTTATATGGGTTTAGAAATGAATAGTGTTATAATCTTCGAAAGATTAGGGTTTGGTTGGTTTCAAGATCTTAAGTTGTTTGATTGTGTCGAAATTTTTATTAAATGTCGAGATATTATGTGAAGTGGGATCTTGAGTAAGATGTCGACATGAATTATTGTGGAGTTGAAAAAGTCGAATGCATAATGTCGAATTAAATTAAGATGTCGACATGGTTTATTTTGGAGTTGAAAAAAAAGTCGAATGAGAAGCATGAATAGGGATGTAAGATGTCGAGATGGTTGTGAGGTGTTGTTTCGAAATTTATGAGAATGGCGACATAAGATATTGAGATTATTATGAAATGTCGAGTGTTATTAGGGAAATGTCGAAATCTATCCAACAATGAATGTCGAGATCTATATATATATATATATATATATATATAAATGTCGAGATGATGATGATATAAAATGTCGAGATTTTCATGGAATGTCGGGTAAAATGTCGAAGAATTATCAAAGAGGGTTTCGAAATTTTTATGAGAGTGTCGAGATTTATATATAAATGTCGAAGTCTGAAGTGAAATGATAATCTCGAATGATAATCTCGATATTGTTGTGATTCGACTTTTATGAATATTAAATGAATATTTGAGAAGAATGTCGAGTGTTTGAGTAAGATGATGTCGAGATTTTTATGTGGGATTTCGAAATGCTTGTGTGGTTTGAGTTATATGAATTTTAAATGATAATGTCGAATAAGAAGATGTCGATATGTTTGTGAAATGGTTTCGATATTTATAAGAATTTTTGACGTAGAATCTTGAGATATGTGGATGAATTTGAAACAAGATGTCGAACCTTTGTACATACATATCGACATTTATTTTATTAATATCGAGATTTATGTATAATGTCGAGATATTAATATCTTGAAATCCTTAAGTGTTGTTCGAGATTTATTAACATGTCGAGATCTATCTCTGAAATGGTATTTTCTAAATTAGGTTAAGTTATAAATTTTAGGGTTTCGAAATTTATAAAAGTCAAAAATAGGGTTTTCAAATTAAGCTAATTTCATGAAATTATAATTAAATTAACGAACTCTAATTTTATATGTTTCTATAATTAGGGTTGAAGGTTAGCGATTTTACCGTACGATAAGCTAAGGATATCAGGTAAGTGGGAATTTCACCTACAACACATAAATTGATTGATATATGTATTACTACGTGACTAATTGCTTCGATGAATAAGTGGTATGTGAATTATCTGTTACATGCGATTGTTTGGAATATTTATTGTCGCATTATTTATGTAGCATGATCATGTGCACGCATGAATCATATTGAGTATTTTGAGGAATGAGCGTGCATTATATTACTCGAGTGGAAAGCGAGTTATATGTAATGAAGAGAGATGAGAATATAGCTACTTCTACAAAGGCACCGTGACGGGGGTAAAACCGTCGAGTATATTTACCAAAATTATTTAGGTATTGGGAAGGCACGTAGTATAACTATAGTGCCAGGAAAGTAATTTGATAGAGGGGCGACCTGGTGAATGATAAGATTGGAGATAAACCCTAATTTTATCCTAGCCAGTGTGGGCCACTATCGTATATTATCCGTACTGGATTTGAGCTCATGATTTGATGGTGCGCTTAGTAGGTAGCTATGGGCCCTAATGAAGATGAGAAATAGATGAGTATAATGTAAAGTTAAGAGTATTAGAAAGCATTGGCGCGGATGCCTTTGCTATTTTGGACACGTGCATACATGCATATTTCCACTTACTGAGCTTTATAGCTCATCCCATGTTTTTATGTGTTGTAGACGTAGCGAATCCGGTACGTAAATGTTTAGATGACGAGGCTGGTCCTTCTGGAACTTCCAGTGACTTTTGAGGGTGGTGTGTACATGGATGCGACCTGTGCGGCGGGCGTTATGTTTAATTATGTGTGTTTTTGTAAAATACGTTTATATTATATGTAAAATCTGAACAATGTTTGTATTGTAAAATAGGTGGGTGTGGCGTGCTTTGTAAAATCGAAAAATTCTATCGATGTTTCCTATGTAATATATTTTATATTTTATTTAGTCACGTAAGTTAGCGTAAGAAAATAGTAGTAGATGGCGGGTCGTCACAGACGTTGCACATCACAGTAACATATCTGGTCACAAACAATAATCCAGTGTCAGCACGCTTTTTTATTACGCATCATCGCGTTTTGCAATTAATTTACGCTAATGCAGGCCTCAATGCGCGCGATAAAAGGCTTTTTAAAACAATGATTATACCATGGTATTCGAATTCTAATTGGTTTGGGCATTTTAGTAACTTCATACATTTTTTCTCATTTTTTTCGTCGTCTCCCATATTCAAATTTTATTAAAAAATATAAGTGTGTTCTATAGAAAAATAATCTCCATTTCAAATAGATTTCTAGAAAGAGTATCCGTGTGTAAATAATAATGTACACGTAGAAACTAACCCTATTAAAACGCAGATCGTGGACTGATAAGTGGTGTTCATTCCTGTGATTTTATAGACGTTAGTAATTGAATAGGTTACAATTCCAATTCTTATAATCAGGGGCGGATCCACAATCTTCATGATTGTTTCCTCCGCTGCCTTCACCTCTGGTTCTAACCATGTTGTCTCTCTTACCCTATTAGTCCCTAAGGCCAATAAATTATGCAATGCAAGAAATTCATAATACCACAAACTTACAATCAAGGCTGTCTTCCGCGCTTTTGAGTGTGTGTACATGGACAGTCTACAGAAACTGCAACCGAAGCTCTGATACCAACCTGTGACGACCCGCCATCTACTACTATTTTCTTACGCTAACTTACGTGACTAAATAAAATATAAAATATATTACATAGGAAACATCGATAGAATTTTTCGATTTTACAAAGCACACCACACCCAACTATTTTACAATACAAACATTGTTCAGATTTTACATACAATATAAACGTATTTTACAAAACACACATAATTAAACATAACGCCCGCCGCACAGGTCGCATCCATGTACACACCACCCTCAAAAGTCACCGGAAGTTCCAGAAGGACCACCTCGTCATCTAAACATTTACGTACCGGATTCGCTACGTCTACAACACATAAAAACATGGGATGAGCTATAAAGCTCAGTAAGTGGAATATGCATGTATGCACGTGTCCAAAATAGCAAAGGCATCCGCGCCAATGCTTTCTAATACTCTTAACTTTACATTATACTCATCTATTTCTCACCTTCATTAGGGCCCATAGCTACCTACTAAGCGCACCATCAAATCATGAGCTCAAATCCAGTACGGATAAAATACAATAGTGGCCCACACTGGCTATGATAAAATTAGGGTTTATCTCCAATCTTATCATTCACCAGGTCGCCCCTCTATCAAATTACTTTCCTGGCACTATAGTTATACTACGTGCCTTCCCAATACCTAAATAATTTAGGTAAATATACTCGACGGTTTTACCCCCGTCATGGTGCCTTTGTAGAAGTAGTTATATTCTCATCTATCTTCATTACATATAACTCGCTTTCCACTCGAGTAATATAATGCACGCTCATTCCTCAAAATACTCAATATGATTCGTGCGTGCACATGATCATGCTACATAAATAATGCGACAATAAATATTCCAAACAATCGCATATAACAGATAATTCACATACTACTTATTCATCGAAGCAATTAGTCACGTAGTAATACATATATCAATCAATTTATGTGTTGTAGGTGAAATTCCCACTTACCTGATATCCTTAGCTTATCGTACGGTTAAATCGCTAAACCTTCAAACCCTAATTATAGAAACATATAAAGTTAGAGTTCGTTAATTTAATTATAATTTCATGAAATTAGCTTAATTTGAAAACTCTAGTTTTGACTTTTATAAATTTCGAAACCCTAAAATTTATAACTTAACCTAATTTAGAAAATACCATTTCAGAGATAGATCTCGACATGTTAATAAATCTCGAACAGCACTTAAGGATTTCAAGATATTAATATCTCGACATTATACATAAATCTCGATATTATTAATAAAATAAATGTCGATATGTATGTACAAAGGTTCGACATCTTGTTTCAAATTCATCCACATATCTCAAGATTCTACGTAAAAAATTCTTATAAATATCGAAACCATTTCACAAACATATCGACATCTTCTTATTCGACATTATCATTTAAAATTCGTATAACTCAAACCACACAAGCATTTCGAAATCCCACATAAAAATCTCGAGATCATCTTACTCAAACACTCGACATTCTTCTCAAATATTCATTTAATATTCATAAAAGTCGAATCACAACAATATCGAGATTATCATTCGAGATTATCATTTCACTTCAGACTTCGACATTTATATATAAATCTCGACACTCTCATAAAAATTTCGAAACCCTCTTTGATAATTCTTCGACATTTTACCCGACATTCCATGATAATCTCGACATTTTATATCATCATCATCTCGACATTTATATATATATATAGATCTCGATATTCATTGTTGGATAGATTTCGACATTTCCCTAATAACACTCGACATTTCATAATAATCTCAATATCTTATGTCGACATTCTCATAAATTTCGAAACAACACCTCACAACCATCTCGACATCTTACATCCCTATTCATGCTTCTCATTCGACTTTTTTTTCAACTCCAAAATAAACCATGTCGACATCTTAATTTAATTCGACATTATGCGTTCGACTTTTTCAACTCCACAATAATTCATGTCGACATCTTACTCAAGATCCCACTTCACATAACATCTCGACATTTAATAAAAATTTCGACACAATCAAACAACTTAAGATCTTGAAACCAACCAAACCCTAATCTTTCGAAGATTATAACACTATTCATTTCTAAACCATATAAACTTTCGATCAAAAACCCTATTTTCCAAGAACAGTTTAAATACCGTATGAACTTCAACATATGCGATTTGAGTACCATATCTTATCTTTAACTAAGGAATTATTTTTACTAGTCCCTGATCTTTAAAACCTAATTCCAATAGTTAGTATGCTAAATATGAATTAAAATATATAGATTAGGATAGAAATTTCATACCTCCTCCTAACGAATTCGTTTCTTCTTCTGCTTCTTAATTATCGAGAGTTTTGTAAGGGTTGTGTTCAAAGGATTGAAGTCCTCGTTTCTTATTCATAAAGTTCTAATTATTATTATTACTTAGATCTGAAATAGCTTTAGGTTTTGTCTTTAACTGTTGAAATTTGGATTCATCCTCTCATCGTTATCATGTATTGATTTCTAAGGAATTATAATCCTTACCTAATCCATCCCAAACCAAATATTAGTATTTTATTCCCTAAATTATTCATTCTTTATACAAAAATCTCGAGATAACCTAGAAATCTCGACATCAATTCCAACTAAATGTCGAGCTTCTTAATATTTCGACATACAATTCCAAAACAAACCCCGAAACTTTTATCTCGAGCTATCTAATAATTTCGAAATTCTCTTTCCAAAATTTCTAAAACTCCATACCTAATTTCCATATAATGTTAAATATCATATAGTCACGAAATTAAATAATACTAAATATAAAATCATATAGACACACATAATATGCATGCAAATTTATTGGCCAACTTACGCACGAGACCCGGGTATTACATTCTTCCCCCCTTAAAAAGGATTTCGCCCTCGAAATCAGATTGACTGAAACAATTCTGGATACCGACTTCTCATATCATCTTCACGTTCCCACGTAGCTTCTTCAGTTGACTGATTCTGCCATAACACTTTTACCAACAGAATCTCTTTATTTCGAAGTCTCTTCACTTCATACATCAAAATCTCCACCGGCTTCTCTTCATAACTTAAATCTGGCTTGAGCTGTTGATATAGAAATTCATTTCTCAAGACATGATTTGGGTCAGCGACATATTTTCGCAATGTTGATACATGGAAAACATCATGAACTTGTGCCAATGAGGCTGGTAGTTCCAGTTGGTAAGCTACTTCACCGACTCTTTTAATTATTCTAAAAGGTCCAATATATCTTGGGCTCAACTTACCCTTTCGCCCAAACCGTTTCACACCTTTCATCGGAGATACTTTCAAAGACACCCAGTCATCAACTTCAAATTCTAACGGTCTACGTCTTTGATCTGCATAACTCTTTTGTCGACTTTGAGCCATTTGCATTCTTTCTCGTATCTTTGCTATGGCCTCAGTCATCTCTTGAACCATGTCGGGTCCTAACATCGCACGTGCACCAACTTCATCCCAATGTATGGGAGATCGACATTTTCGTCCATATAAAGCTTCATAGGGTGCCATCCCAATAGTTGCATGATAACTATTGTTGTAAGAGAACTCGATCAACGGCAAATATTTGTTCCAGTTTCCTTTGAAATCCAAAACACATGCTCGTAACATATCTTCCAAAGTTTGAATAGTTCGTTCTGACTGCCCATCAGTCTGAGGATGATAAGCCGTACTAAAAGACAATTTAGTCCCCATTGCTTTCTGCAGACTCTTCCAAAAATTTGACAAGAACCGTGAATCTCGATCAGAAATAATTGATAACGGAATCCCATGGAGTCGAACAATTTCTTGTATATATATTTCTGCATATCGCTCCAGGGAAAATATCGAACTTATGGGTAGAAAATGAGCAGACTTAGTCAATCGGTCGACTATAACCCAATAGCATCATAACCTTTTACAGTCTTTGGTATGCCAACAACGAAATCCATCGTAATATGATCCCACTTCCACTCAGGTATTGGCAAAGGCTGTAATGTCCCTGCCGGTCGTTGATGTTCCGCCTTTATTTGTTGACATGTTAGACATTGACTTATAAATGCCGCAATGTCTCTTTTCATTCCCGGCCACCAATAATTTATTCGAAGGTCTCGATACATTTTTGTAGCTCCTGGATGTACTGAATATGCCGTCGCATGTGCTTCTGTCATTACTATTCTTCGAATCTCCGCATCATCAGATACATATAGACGGTCATTGTAGTATAGACTCCCATCTTCTTGTATTTTGAAATCAGTTGAAGTTTGCTCCGTCTGTGAGTCTTTGATTTTTAGATATAACTCATCATTTTCTTGCACCCGTTTGATTTGTTCCAGTATCGTAGGTTGTAGAGTTAATGCTGCCAACTTTGATTCGACTTCTCCCAATTGTACTACCTCCACCTCCAACAATTGTAACTCTGCACTTACCGCTTTTCGGCTTAATGCATCAGCCACCACATTTGCTTTTCCAGGGTGATAACTAATTACACAATCGTAGTCTTTAACAAGTTCTAACCACCGTCTTTGCCTCATATTTAATTCCTTCTGAGTGAAGAAATACTTCAGACTCTTGTGGTCCGTGAAAATTTCACATCGTTCCCCATATAAGTAATGCCTCCAAATTTTTAGAGCAAAAACCACAGCAGCGAGCTCCAAGTCATGAGTCGGATAATTCTTTTCATACTCCTTCAATTGCCGAGAGGCATATGCAATTACTTTTCCATGTTGCATCAATACACATCCCAGACCATTTCTTGACGCATCGCTATAAACTGAAAATCCTCCAGTCCCTGATGGTATTGTAAGAACTGGAGCTGAAGTGAGTCTCTTCTTTAATTCTTGAAAACTTTGCTCGCACTCCTCGCTCCAATGAAATGGAACATTCTTCCTTGTTAACTTAGTCAGTGTTGATGCAATCTTTGAAAAGTTCTTAATAAACTTTCTGTAGTATCCAGCTAAGCCAAGAAAACTCCGTACTTCTGTCACATTGGTTGGTTGAGGCCAATTGTTGATAGCTTCAATTTTGCTAGGATCCACAGAAATTCCTTCTCCAGAAACAATGTGGCCCAAAAATGCAACTTGATTCAACCAGAACTCACATTTCTTGAATTTGGCATATAATTTATTTTCTCGTAATATCTCGAGAACTATCTTTAAATGTTGCTCATGTTCCTCCTTCGTTTTCGAGTAGATAAGAATGTCATCAATGAACACAATGACAAACTTGTCCAAAAATTGTTTGAACACTCGATTCATTAGATCCATAAATGCCGCTGGCGCATTAGTTACCCCGAAAGGCATAACTAAAAATTCGTAGTGCCATATCTGGTCCTAAACGCCGTCTTCGCAATGTCTTCTTTTCGAACCTTCAATTGATGATATCCCGATCGTAAATCTATTTTTGAAAACACCGTTGCGCCTTGAAGTTGATCAAATAAATCATCTATTCTTGGTAATGGATATTTGTTCTTGATTGTGATCTTGTTCAGCTCCCTGTAGTCGATACATAATCGCATCGACCCATCCTTCTTTCGCACGAACAAAACTGGCGCTCCCCAAGGAGAAAAACTAGGTTGGATAAATCCCTTCTGTAACAGATCGTCCAACTATTCTCTTAACTCTTTTAATTCAGTTGGCGCTAACCGATAGGGAGTTTTAGAGATTGGAGCAGATCCCGGTATTATGTCAATTGTAAATTCAATTTCTCGATCTGGTGGTAATCCTGGTAAATCTTCAGGAAACACGTCAAGAAAATCACGCACCACTGGCACATCCTCTAATTTCGGAGATGAACGTTCCTCTGATTTCACAGCGAAGACTAGATAAGCTTTGCATCCCGCCTTGATCAAACTTTGTGCCTTTGTCGCTGAAATTCTAGAAACATTTCTTTCTTTGTTTGTTCCCACAAAAATAGAAGGCTCATTCTCTTCTGTTTTAAACGTAGATGTCTTGCGATTACAGTCAATGACAGCTCCGTATTTCGAGAGCCAGTCCATTCCAAGAATCACCTCATAATCGTTCATTGGAATGACTATTAAGTCAACGGACAGTTCTCTTCCGTTAATTAACACCGGAGAATTCCGTAAAACCAGATTGGTTCGCATCGCAGCTCCGTGTGGAACAGTCACATTATATTCACAATCAGATAGAGTAGGTGTAATCCCGAGTCTCGTCACATATTTAGTGGATGCAAATGAATGCGTAGCTCCTGAATCTACTAAAATGCATGTCGGAAGTTTGTGAATAAGTAGAATACCTGCCACCACGGACGGATTTGCTTTTGCTTCCTCTGTAGTCAAAGTATACACGCGTGCTGGCACAGTTGGTGATTTCGCTTGAGCCATAGCTTGATTTCCTGGTGTCTTCTCTGAACATGATCTTGCGTAATGCCCCGTCTTTCCGCATTTGTAACAGATAGCATTCTGTGAAAAACAGATACCCGAATGATGTCGTCCACATCTTGGGCAAGCTGGCATTGGGACTGGGGGTCTCCATTGATTAGGGTTTTGTTGCTGAGGTGGTCCAGGCCTATTCTGAAAATTTGGCTTCCCACCTTTTGGAAAGAACTGTCGTTTCTGATTACCTCCACTCCACTTCGCTCCTTGCACAAACTTTCGCTTTGCCTCTTGAGCACGAATAATTCTTGTCTCAGCTTGTTCTGCAACCATCGCCCGCTCAGCTACTTGAGCATATGAAGCTCCTTGTAGTCCGGCCATATTAACGTCACGATACAACTCCGGCTTTAGACCTTCAAGGAATCGTTCGACCTTCAGAGCATCAGTACTCACCATATGTGTCGCGAACCTTGACAGTTGTTCAAATTTTCTGATGTATTCCGCCACCGTCATCGCCCCTTGTTTAAGATTTATAAACTCATTCAGGCGTTGGGCTCGTACAGGTGCAGTGAAGTATTTATTTCGAAATAATTCCTTGAAACGTTTCCAACTCATGTTAATTGGATCCTCGATCGCCAAAATAGTATCCCACCAATGTCCTGCACTTCCTCGCAGTAGAAATGCAGCACACAGAACTTTCTCATTCTCAGGAATTCTGCTATATTGGAACATACTCTCTAATGTTCTGAGCCAATCTTCAGCAGATGTTGGGTCAATAGCATCCTCAAAAGTCGGTGGGTTCAGTTTGCGAAATCTTTCACCCACTGCTTCAACCCTATCTGCCTGAGAAATTCCGTTATTTCTTGTCCCCTCAGAGTTTTGCTGCTGAATCAATTCTCGAATCTGTTGAGACTGCTGACGTACTAATTCAGTAAGCTGAAGGATAGCCGAATCACGATTGTCATCGGGTTTACATTTTCGCCTTCATGATTGTTTCCTCCGCTGCCTTCACCTCTGGTTCTAACCATGTTGTCTCTCTTACCCTATTAGTCCCTAAGGCCAATAAATTATGCAATGCAAGAAATTCATAATACCACAAACTTACAATCAAGGCTGTCTTCCGCGCTTTTGAGTGTGTGTACATGGACAGTCTACAGAAACTGCAACCGAAGCTCTGATACCAACCTGTGACGACCCGCCATCTACTACTATTTTCTTACGCTAACTTACGTGACTAAATAAAATATAAAATATATTACATAGGAAACATCGATAGAATTTTTCGATTTTACAAAGCACACCACACCCAACTATTTTACAATACAAACATTGTTCAGATTTTACATACAATATAAATGTATTTTACAAAAACACACATAATTAAACATAACGCCCGCCGCACAGGTCGCATCCATGTACACACCACCCTCAAAAGTCACCGGAAGTTCCAGAAGGACCAGCCTCGTCATCTAAACATTTACGTGTCGGATTCTCTACGTCTACAACACATAAAAACATGGGATGAGCTATAAAGCTTAGTAAGTGGAAATATGCATGTATGCACGTGTCCAAAATAGCAAAGGCATCCGCGCCACTGCTTTCTAATAATCTTAACTTTACATTATACTCATCTATTTCTCATCTTCATTAGGGCCCATAGCTACCTACTAAGCGCACCATCAAATCATGAGCTCAAATCCAGTACGGATAAAATACGATAGTGGCCCACACTGGCTAGGATAAAATTAGGGTTTATCTCCAATCTTATCATTCACCAGGTCGCCCCTCTATCAAAATACTTTCCTGGCACTATAGTTATACTACGTGCCTTCCCAATACCTAAATAATTTAGGTAAATATACACGACGGTTTTACCCCCGTCATGGTGCCTTTGTAGAAGTAGCTATATTCTCATCTATCTTCATTACATATAACTCGCTTTCCACTCGAGTAATATAATGCACGCTCATTCCTCAAAATACTCAATATGATTCGTGCGTGCACATGATCATGCTACATAAATAATGCGACAATAAATATTCCAAACAATCGCATATAACAGATAATTCACATACCACTTATTCATCGAAGCAATTAGTCACGTAGTAATACATATATCAATCAATTTATGTGTTGTAGGTGAAATTCCCACTTACCTGATATCCTTAGCTTATCGTACGGTTAAATCGCTAACCTTCAAACCCTAATTATAGAAACATATAAAATTAGAGTTCGTTAATTTAATTATAATTTCATGAAATTAGCTTAATTTGAAAACCCTAGTTTTGACTTTTATAAATTTCGAAACCCTAAAATTTATAACTTAACCTAATTTAGAAAATACCATTTCAGAGATAGATCTCGACATGTTAATAAATCTCGAACAGCACTTAAGGATTTCAAGATATTAATATCTCGACATTATACATAAATCTCGATATTATTAATAAAATAAATGTCGATATGTATGTACAAAGGTTCGACATCTTGTTTCAAATTCATCCACATATCTCAAGATTCTACGTCAAAAATTCTTATAAATATCGACACCATTTCACAAACATATCGACATCTTCTTATTCGACATTATCATTTAAAATTCGTATAACTCAAACCACACAAGCATTTCGAAATCCCACATAAAAATCTCGAGATCATCTTACTCAAACACTCGACATTCTTCTCAAATATTCATTTAATATTCATAAAAGTCGAATCACAACAATATCGAGATTATCATTCGAGATTATCATTTCACTTCAGACTTCGACATTTATATATAAATCTCGACACTCTCATAAAAATTTCGAAACCCTCTTTGATAATTCTTCGACATTTTACCCGACATTCCATGAAAATCTCGACATTTTATATCATCATCATCTCGACATTTATATATATATATATATATATATATATATAGATCTCGACATTCATTGTTGGATAGATTTCGACATTTCCCTAATAACACTCGACATTTCATAATAATCTCAATATCTTATGTCGACATTCTCATAAATTTCGAAACAACACCTCACAACCATCTCGACATCTTACATCCCTATTCATGCTTCTCATTCGACTTTTTTTTCAACTCCAAAATAAACCATGTCGACATCTTAATTTAATTCGACATTATGCATTCGACTTTTTCAACTCCACAATAATTCATGTCGACATCTTACTCAAGATCCCACTTCACATAACATCTCGACATTTAATAAAAATTTCGACACAATCAAACAACTTAAGATCTTGAAACCAACCAAACCCTAATCTTTCGAAGATTATAACACTATTCATTTCTAAACCCATATAAACTTTCGATCAAAAACCCTATTTTCCAAGAACAGTTTAAATACCGTATGAACTTCAACATATGCGATTTGAGTACCATATCTTATCTTTAACTAAGGAATTATTTTTACTAGTCCCTGATCTTTAAAACCTAATTCCAATAGTTAGTATGCTAAATATGAATTAAAATATATAGATTAGGATAGAAATTTCATACCTCCTCCTAACGAATTCGTTGCTTCTTCTGCTTCTTAATTATCGAGAGTTTTGTAAGGGTTGTGTTCAAAGGATTGAAGTCCTCGTTTCTTATTCATAAAGTTCTAATTATTATTATTACTTAAATCTGAAATAGCTTTAGGTTTTGTCTTTAACTGTTGAAATTTGGATTCATCCTCTCATCGTTATCATGTATTGATTTCTAAGGAATTATAATCCTTACCTAATCCATCCCAAACCAAATATTAGTATTTTATTCCCTAAATTATTCATTCTTTATACAAAAATCTCGAGATAACCTAGAAATCTCGACATCAATTCCAACTAAATGTCGAGCTTTTTAATATTTCGACATACAATTCCAAAACAAACCCCGGAACTTTTATCTCGAGTTATCTAATAATTTCGAAATTCTCTTTCCAAAATTTCTAAAACTCCATACCTAATTTCCATATAATGTTAAATATCATATAGTCACGAAATTAAATAATACTAAATATAAAATCATATAGACACATAATATGCATGCAAATTTATTGGCCAACTTACGCACGGGACCCAGGTATACAATTCCCCGCCCCATTCGGTGCGGATCCCTGCGGGGATGGAGAATCCCGGCCTCATTGACAACTCTAGGGGTGGAGGTGGGCGCAAATGGCATTGGTGATGAGGTTAACGTAGTATCTAACTTTTTTTTTTTCTATATTTCTTTGAAACGATTTATCAATTGGAATACATTTTTCCATCGAAACATATAATTTAGGATCACAAAAAAATCTTTGATTTTCATACTATTAACACACAAAAAATATGTAAAAATTTAAAAATCGTGCTAACTAGGGACAACATGTCATGATATTGATGTTGGCGTAGCATATTAGTAAGATAAAGGAGAAAATAACGCAGCTCATGTCTTATGAATATCAAGCGCAATATGAATTTGAGACTTTTTATTTGATGTTGCGATTTTTTACTTCAGAAATGATTTATAACTATAATAAAGACCATACTTAAAGATTTGGGGGAAAGTTTTATAGCTTGGTTGTGTATTGTATTGTAAGTGCATAATAAAAATTTAATAGAACATGAAAAGAAGTAGAACCGGTATAAAAGATAACCAAAGTAGATATTAATAAAAACTTAATTGATTAATGTATGTATATATATATATATATATATATATATATATATATATATAGACACGATAATTTATAGTTGTACTGTTTGGTTAAGAAACAAAAATACCTGCGAACCTAAACAGAATCAGAAAACTAACAAGTATAAAAGCTCTAAAGAGAAAAAAAAAATTAAAAAGACAATAAACACAAACAAAACCAAAAAAACACTACAAAGATAAAAGCGCTTGGACTAGAAAAAGAAAATTAAAAAAAGAATAGAAACGCCAAGGAGAAAAATTGAAAACGTATAAAGCTTACAAAATTATTAAAAAAATATTATTGTGATTAATATTTATATTATGATAGTTATGATAATATAATTATAAAGAGAAATATTTAGAGAGACGAAGTGTGAATAACTTCAATACTTTGGTGTGTTTTACTATACAACTCAAGGTGCCTATTTGTAAGCAAATTTTGTAAATTACAACCACAAAATAAAATATTACATCTCATAAAATAATCACTTCTAATTTATATTCTCATCTTATACATCCTTATTTACCCACCAATATAAACAATATACATATACTATTTATGACATCCATCTACTATTTATTCCATCCTTATTTTATCATCCAATCCATATACATCCACATAATATATTTCATAATACTCCCCATTGGATTTATAATTAAGGAATACTCCTAGTTAAAACATTACTAGGAAAAACTCAGTGAGAAAAAAACCTAGTGAAGGAAAAAGAGTAGATAATTCCTTTATTACGCTTTCATATGTTGCCTCATTAAAAACCTAAATGGGAAAACTCCACGGGAAAAAACCACAGTGAAGGAAAAAGAGTGCAACGCGTATTCTCGCCTGATGATAACATCACTTCAAACTCTCAAAGTCTTCAGACTCCGAATTAGTATACCAATTTTTATAAAATTATAAGAGTAAGTAGTGCTTTCGTAAATCAATCTGCGAGATTTTTGCTATATCGCACTTGTTGTACATCAATATCCCCATTTTTCTCCAACTCATGTGTAAAGAAAAATTTTGAAGAAATATGCTTTGTTCTATCGCCTTTAATATATCTTTCCTTTAGTTGTGCAATACATGCCGCGTTATCTTCATAAATACATCGGAAGTAACTTTTCAGATAATAGCCCACAAGTTTGTTGTATATGCGTAATTATCGATCGCAACCAAATGCATTCTCGGCTAGCTTAATGAATTGCTAATATTTCAGCGTGATTAGATGAAGTAGTCGTTAAACTTTGTTTAACTGATCGCCATGAAATGACAGTTCCACCATACGTAAATAGATAATCAGTTTGCGATCGAGCATATCAGTTGTTCCTTGAAGGTATCAAAATATTCGTTTAACTCTGTTCGAATGTCTACGAGTCAGCAAAGAACTGTATCTTGCCAATAAATTTACAACAAATGCTATATCGGGTCGCGTATGACTCGTAAGATACATTACCGCTCCAATAGCATTAAGATATGGTACTTCATCATTTTCACGTGGTCTGAACGGATCTTTATTCACGTCTAACGATCGGACAATCATCGGAGTATCCAATAGATGAGCTTTGTCCGTGTAAAACCTTTTCAATACTTTTATGGTATAAGTTTCTTGATGTATAAATATCCCATTCTTTAAATATTCAATTTGCAATCCGAGATAAAATTTCATTTTTCAGAGATCTTTCATTTCGAACTCCTTTCCCAAACACTCATCAGCTTTCAATAACTTCCAGGAGTTCCAATTATGTTGATATCATCAGTATAAACTGCTATAATGACAAACTCATTTTTAGATCTTTTCATGAATATACAAGGGCAAGTTTGATCATTTTTATACCCTTCTGTCACTAAAATTTCCCTTAAGCGATTATACCACATACTCCCAGATTGCTTTAATCCATAAAACTATTTATTAAGTTGAATTGAGTACTCATTCCGGGCCCTGAATTGTAGGTAATTGGAATCCCTCGGGAAACTTTATATCTATATCACTGTCAAGCGATGCATATAAATAAGCAATGACAACAACCATAAGACGCATATCGAGTCCTTCACGTACTGCCAAACTAATTAGATGACAAAAAGTAGTTGCGTCCACAACAGGAGAATACAGGTCTTTGCGAAAAACCTTGTGCAACAAGCCGTGCTTTGTATCTCATAATTTCACCATTTTTGTTTTTCTTTCTAATGAAAACTCATTTGTATCCAACCGGCTTAACATTTTCTAGTATACGGACCATAGGTCCGAATACTTTTCGTTTCTCAAGTGGTTATAATTATGCCTCGATTGCATCCTTCGATTTTGGCCAATCATTTCTTTGTCGACATTCATTTATAGATTTTGGTTCATGATCCCCATTCTCATTAATCTCATTCATTTCGTGTAGCGATATGTTAAATGAGAATAGATCGTCAATGTTGACTTCGTCCCGGTTCCATTTAATTTCATTCTGGGCATAGTTTATCGGGATCTCTTCATTATCATTGCTTTCAAACTTTCAAAATCTTTAGGTACCTGAGTTTAATCTTATCAACATTTATGCCCGTCGACTCTTCTTTATTCGATAAATCCCCGATTGGAATTATTTGCTCCTTTTCTTTTTCGAGAATTTTTATCATTGGAACCCGACGGCCTACCACGCTTAGGCTCGATATCATTCTTTGTATGTTCTATAGAAACATCAATTTTTTTTCTCAGGATCATTGACAGCTGGTATATGTGACTTAGTCACTCTTTTAAGGTCAGTAAAGCTATCTGGCAGATGATTAGTTAAGTTTTGTAAATGAATTATCTTTTGAACTTCTAGTTCAGATTCTTCGTTCGAGGATCATAATGATTTATCGATAATTCATTCCAACTAATATTCTTTTCCAGCTGTTTCTGTTCTCCCCCTAATGTCGGAAATTTGATTCATCAAAATGACAATCGACAAATCTAGCCGTAAATAAATCTCCCGTTAAAGGTTTTAAATATTTTATTATCGATGGAGATTCAAATCCTACATATATTCATAACATCCTTTGAGGTCCCATCTTTGTGTGTTGTGGTGACGCAATTGGAACATATACCGCACATCCAAAAATTCGTGGATGGGAAATATCTGGTTCCTGACCATAAACCATTTGCAACGGGGACATATCATGATAACTTGTTGGCCTGATGTGGATTAATGCTGTTTCATGTAATATAGCATGTCCCCAACAAGTCGAGGGAAATTTAGACATCATCTATAATGACCTTGCAATTAATTCCAGGTGTTTAATCAACGATTCCGCGAGATCATTTTTCATATGAGCATGTGGCACGGGATACTCAACATCAATTTCAATAGAATACAATAATCATTACACTGCAACATTATCAATATTTTTTATTGGATCCGAAATGTGCATTGAATCAATTGTGCAAGCAATCTCGCAAACGTCTTGTTCCGCGTGGATAGCAAACATACATGAGACCATGTAGTCGATGCATCGTAAAATACCTAGATGGTCAATATGATGAATGTATCAGTCTGCATATAATCTATATGTATACGCTTCAAAAATGCGTAGTTTCATTCTTCATTTTCATTGGTGATGGGCGAGTAATGAATTTCTTTTTAGAGCAAGCAGCACATTATAACTCTTTGAAAAATCTTCTGGTTTTTCAATAAATGCCCATGTAAATTTTAATTCCGCATCATAATTGCAACGGAGTGGTCCAACCGGTCATACCAAACAATAGATATACTGTCATTAGTAAACTTCTGGTTTACGGTAGCATATGACTCAATTCTCAAATATAACATAATCCAAAGTCAAATGGATGTAATATTTTCACAATTATTTTTATCATTCGAAATCATCTTCGTGATATGTAAATATCAACATCTTTCATTCTCAGCAGTCTCAACGTGATATCCGTTCGAATAGCTTTACAACATAATACATTTATTTGAGAAATAGGATATTATGATCCATTTTCAATTTAAACGATCCTATGGGCAATAAAACATTAGCTCTTCGGGAGCATCAATTATACATATATATATGTATATAATATACATAAAATCTTATAAATATAATGCATACCTCCGCATAAACCATATTTTCCTTTTAGGACCTTGAAAATTCCTGCGCCACCGATGAGCACCGCCACCACCGTGGTGGAATTGATGGCATTGTTGAGGTACAAAATATAAACTTTTATATAAAATACCTTTATTCAAGCAACGTTCCGTAAATATCTAAATAAAATGAAAAACTCGTTTCATTTATTATTAGGTTCAATTAGTTAATGGGCCTTCCAGAATAATGGCCCGTTGTTGTATGACGTCAAGGGCATACTTGTCCTTATCAATACCTTACCATTCACCTTAACCCATACATTCTTATCAATAGATTATTTTCATTTGGGCCAATATACTAAAAGAATTTGGACCCTTTTAATAAAATCCACCGTCCACCAATACGAACAGCCGAAAGCGCTGGCCCAAATTTTATTTTTTTTCATTATTATTAGCTGACGTAGCCCTTTAGATTTTGGCTTGGACAGCCCTTCGGACACTAAAATGGGCCCATAACTTAGTATAAACTGTAATGCCCAACATAAGCTTTAGTGGGCCCCTTATTTGGCTCATTTAAACCTTAGTTGGCCTAAACAAAAATTTAGTGGGCTGAAACTTAAGCTCATTGGCAATGAATAGGGCTGCCCAAAACATTTAAAGGGCCTAGAAGCTCGCCAACTTCGACAATATACTATCATAAGATCAATAATCAAATTCAGATAATCCGAAAAATATGTAACAATATTGCCATAAACAAATAAAATAAACGTTCATTATCATTTTAATTTCTGCAATGTCCGGTAAGTTTATTATGGTATCTAAAATCTGGGTCCGTTCAAAGTACGTATTCATGTCTGAAATCCGTGTCCATAGTCCATACTCCGTCCAATCGGTAATTTTTAAATTATTTAAACGAATATTGTTTTAATTAATTTTTGTTCTTAAAATAAATTCCACACATTACAGAGAGGAACGAAATCTGGAACTCTCACCACAAATGACGATATTCCGCGGCACCACTCGACTAGAGGCATTTTGTTGTATATTTTACTTTTTTTTAATTATCAATAGTAGTGTATGATTGATAAATTTACCGTACATAAAAATAAAAACCTTACTCGTGAAAATATCTCGACGGAGGAGCGCTCGTGCTGATAAGGTTACAATACAACTCAAGGTGCCTACTTATAGACAACTGAAATTACAACCACAAAATAAAATATTACATTCTCATAAAAGAATCACATCTAATATATATTGTCATCTTATACATCCTTATCTACCCACCAAAATATAAATAATATACATCTACTATTTATTCCATCCATCTACTATTTATTACATCCTCATTTTACCAACCAATCCATATAATATAGATCCACATAATATAATTCATAATACAAATCATTATAAATAAACTTGAAAGAGAAAAACAAAAACATATACACTTAAAAGAGAGAATCGGACCCTAGACTAGTTGTATGAAGTGCAGCTCTTTCACCACTATGCTACATGACATATTGTTATAAATGCAATATAAACAAAGTATATAACACTTGTTTGCTATATAGTATACATATAGTACTAAAAGCTTCGAAAATTTTCGGGGAGGCCGTGGCCCCCCGGACCTACTGTAGATCGGCCCCTGCTCATAATAATAATAATAATTTTTTTTTGTTCTGAGTCCCATGCATATATTTTCCAGTAGGTGACCCATAGCGAGTCAACTACCTAGTAGGAAACCCTGGCCTAAGGGAGCTTATGGATTTCTTTAGCTTATATTCTATTTTCTCTTTGTCTTGCTTCGTTGTGTGTTAATATGATGTGTTCTTTTTTTTGTTTTTTCTTTTAGATCTTTCGGGTTGAGAGTTTGTGTCTCCTCATTATAAAAGTTTATTTCTCCCCTCGTGGAGTGTCTATAAAGACAAGATTTCATAGTTGAAGACCGAAAAAAGTGAAGTGAGCTTACTAGCGATGGATATGGTGTATTAGGTCAATTTATTGTATGTTTTGGTGGATAAATTAATTAAAGCACGTGGGCTTTAATTTGGGACTTGAGAAGGTGAATTATTTGGAGGGAAAATGAAGTGGGTGTCCCATATTGGAAAAGTTGCCTGGCTTGACACAACTTACATATGGATGCGGATTTTATTAGTTTAAAATAAATAAGTAATATTATGCCACATGTGTGCCGCTCGCGTGCGCGCGCATGGGCGATGCGAATCAGACCGACTTATATGCTAGCACGCGACCATCACACACGAATGCCGGACCCAAAACTAACGGGCCTGATCAAGTCGCGTTTTGCTCTGGATTCAAACATTTATTCCCGGTATGTAACGTGGCTAGCGTCTTCAATCGAAATCGCACCTAGTAATGATCGATACTAGGCTGTACAGGCCGATATGGGACAAATACTCGTCGGTAACGAGGCCGGACTGAACAAAGACCGAATTTCAGTACACTTGCCGAACTGGACTGTCCGGCCAATTCGGGAACAGTTAGCTAGGCTATCTGTATCGAACGGTCCTTGAAGACGAAACGACAGTCATCTAAAAGGGCACGACTCTACCATTAACGAGGCTATTTGAAGCCACGATTGTTCAGTAAAATGGATTTCTCTTAGCCAGTAAAACGTTTTATTCCTATAAATATAGGATGGTTCTCAATGGAGAACACTCGTTTAAGTTCGCAGTTGGTGTTGTTTCGTGCAAAATAAGCGCCATGTAATTGAAGTATCCCGGGAAATAGACGCTCGTAAAATCCTCAAGCACAAACGTGAGGGAGCGATCTGTTTTAAGGAAATTGTGTTTACACAGTCTTAGAATCTCTCTTCTTCTTGTCCGAATCAACTCTTACCAGTCCTTACAAGGTGATCGACACGTGGTGTGTGAATAAAAAGTGCGACAAGTAATAATTAAAACGAATACCTAATTACTATCACCGACGTGCGATAGGCAGTGGACCAATCGTGTATAGTGCAGTAAAGTGAGTAGACGAGTATCGAACACAAGGAATAAATCAAGTACTAGTAGAGACCTATCGACTCAATATTTAGCCTAAATAAATTACGCAGATGGTGTTACGAACTATCCTAACAGATTACTCCTAAATCAACGAGAGACTAAAAGAATACGCCCAAACTGGTGAAAAACTTTCACATAATAAAGATGTGCTCGGGATTCGAATCCCGCTAGATACTATCGGTTAAGACAATGAATTCTCGCTCCTACGTGATTCTGACTAGATCGCAGTAATTTCCTACCCGCTCACGAGTTTGCTGTCGCCCTAAACGCTCGCGGGAATCTAAGGTTCAGTAATTACTAAAGCTGAGGATCGAGTATTTTCTTTCGCCCTATACTCGAATCCTATCTTCTACGAATGGCCTAATCGTTGTTTAGCTGTCGTCCTAAACGATTTTCCACATGATTACTTTAACACATAGACATATTAAAGCGACGAAACAATTTCATAGACAGATAAAAAGTCATAAACACGAGTCACGATTAAACATATGTCTTAATTACGAAATATCCTAGCGTTCATCTAATCCCAAACACATAGGGGATTTAGCTACGCATAATTGATGGGAAAACAACGAAAGAAATAAGACGAAGAAGAAGAATTCATGATCTTGAATACTGATGATCTGGGATGGTGGCACGGATGAATCTTCGTTCTGCGTTCAATTTGGCGTGATTGCGTCGTTGATCCATCTCTCGTGCTTCTCCAATGGAATTATGCGTTTCTGGCGTCTGTAATTCGTCTCTTATGAATTAGGGTTGATATCTGGTGAGAGTCCCCTTTTCTAGATCGATATCGCGCCTTTATAGTGAAATTCGACACTGTCACGGCCTGGGACATGATAGGTCACGGCCGTGACACTCTCGGGGCACAAAATGAGCTCACTGCCGTTCGTCACGGCCTCGTGCAGTAGTGTCACGGCCGTGACACTCTCAACAGCTTTGTGGCAGTTTCGTATTTCTCTCAGATGAAGGGGTAAACGATGTCCGGTTGACCTGAAATTTTAATCATAGATAGAAGACTTGACATTCCTAATTCTGACCAAAGGGATTCTCAATTCGAGCTCTATATTGAGAGCTATGAATTTTTTAGTCCGTTGCTACTTTTCAGGCGGGCTTCACGGCCATGACTGTGCTCTGCATCGCTTGGCTTCCTTTTCTGCCTCTTGTCACGGCCTGGTGCAATGTGTGTCACGGCCGTGACAGAGACCAGTGTCCTTTGGCTTCGGTTCTGTCCATTGTCATGGCCTGGTGCAAGGAGTGTCACGGCCGTGACACATGACTGATTTCTTCATACTTGCTCCGTTTTGCCTCGTTTTCGCTCCTTTTTCGCCTGAAAGTCATCCTAAGCTCCTTCAATATCAAAATAAATGTAAATATAGAGAATAAACGCATAGAACGATTTCTAGAGCTCTATTTTAACCCAATTAAATACTACAAAATGCGTTTATCACAAGGCCAACATATTCTTTAGTTCTTTGGTTAAGACTTTCTATCTTGTTTCTTCGGCTTCGTTTTTTCTTGTGTCGGGTTTATGTTATTTGTTTCTCTCGTGATGGAGTTTTCTTCCCTTTGGATGGTCAAATGTTACCAGAAGGAGCCCTTGAAATCTTTAGTCCGTGTAAATTTGTTGTGTTTGTGAAAACTTTCGTTTGAAAAAAACTAATGGTTTGGGTACTCTGTTTCTTTTTCCAATAGAATTGTCCAAAAAAATTTCCGTCAAACCAGATAAATACTCTTCCCGCTCTCTCTTACCTCCTCTTACCTCTCCTCTTAGAAAAAAAGGAAACAAATTTTTTCTTCTCCCCCTTCTCCACTTATGGAGGTTGGGGGAGCTGTGTTTTTTTTTCATTGTGTTTACTGCGTTTTCGCTTCTTGCTCTGTGTGTAAGCGTTTTCTGTTTGGTTTTCTATATGTGGTTTAACAGCGTGTACGGTTATATGGTTTTATGTGTGTTATTTGTCGTGTGTGAGTTATCCCCTCTCAGCGTTTTATGTTTGCTTTTTGTGTGTGTAACGTATTTTCTTTTATTCGAATACTGAATTATCAGAAAATAGTACAAATATAATTTAATAAAGTTTAACGGGCTCTATCTCTATTTATTCCTCTGATTCTTCACTTGCATGACTTTTGAAAGACTTTGGAAAATTCTTGATCTTGATCTTTCTTGATTTGGGCCTTTGTTAAGTTCCGTCGTGGGCCTTTGGGCTTGATCACGAACTTCTTGGATACTTCTTTCGTGGGCTTTTGGGCTTGATCACGAACTTCGTGGATGCTTCTTCGTGGGCCTTTGGGCTTGATCACGAAGTTGACTTGGACTTGATAATTATCAAAGACGCTTTATTCGTGGACTTTTGAGCTTGGTCAGAAATTTAGCGCTTTGGACTTGGACGTTTCGAGCTTTACTTCTGGCAACAACGACTTCGAAAGAATTGAATGCTTTTAAAGAAAGACTTATATCGTTTAACGAAGCTTCGCGTTATCCCGCCTTTGAACTTCGATCCGAATACAGACAACTTCGAAAGAAATAGAATGCTTTTAGAAAGACTTATATCGTCTGACGAAGCTTCGCAATATCTCGCCTTTCGATCCGAACAAATGACTTCGAAAGAAAGGAATGCTTTTCGTAGAAAGACTTATATCGTCTGACGAAGCCTCGCAATATCCTGCCTTTGATCCGAATACGAACGACTTCGAAAGAAAGGAATGCTTTTCACAGAAAGACTTATATCGTCTAGCGAAGTTTCGTACTCGATTCTCGTCTTTGGACTACGATTTGAATGCGATGAACTTCTTTGGGAGAATGCTTTAAAAAGTCTTATTTCGTCTCTCGAAGTTTTCGCTTCGCCGTTGTCCTCTGACTTGTAATTTCTGAACTCTGAAGCCCGTATTTATAGGCGTAGAGAATTCTCAATAATGAAAAATATAATCCTTTTGGATGATTTCGTCCATATTTAGGTTGAAAATATGGTTTGATCCTGATTTGATTTGATTTATTCCATATTTTGCTTGATTCTCTCAATATTTTCCGATTTCATGATATTTGATTTGATTTCTTTACTTATTTAGCAAATGTCTACAAGGCTTTCCTTATGTTGTTTTTTTGTATTAAAGGAATATATTAATTAAATTAACTATTTATTAATTTGAGATTATTTTATATATCTCAATAAATAGTAATTCAATAAGTGACTTTATTTTATTTCTTGGAATTATTTCATTAAATCCCAATAATTAAATTTAATTGTCTACAAATGCCCCCACTTCAAGTCTTGTTGACGAACTTTTAGAGGAGATAAACTTGAAGTATTTGTCATTTGCTTCCAAAAATATCACGAAATGCCCCACTTTGACGTTTCCAACTCGTGTACTTTAATTGTTTCTTGCCAAAAATGTCCTCACGCAGACATTCGTTGAGATGACCCAATTCGGATTCGAGCAACATGTTGAGGATAAGATACCTTCATACCGAAACGGTCACCCACCTTTTGTTTTATGACTGAACTTAGACGATGTCCAAGCTGCCTACGTACCCTTTTAGGGGATCAAGTCATTTCTCGTAGTTCAAAATTTATTTTGAGGGGGTGGTGTCGTGCACAGTTTATACTCATGCAGGCCAGGAGTATCCGTTGTTTAACCACACCGGACTATGTGGGATAAGTTAGCAGTTTAAACATATGCACTTATCATTAATGTTTGCATTTTCATAGTTTATACTCGTGCGGGCCAGGAGTAACAAGCAGTTTAGACTCGTATGTCAAGGAGTAACATGCAGTTTAAGCTCGTACGTTAAGGAGCGGCATGCAGTTTAAGCTCGTGCGTTGAGGAGCATTTTTTTTTCATTTTTTTTTCATTTTTTTCATTTTATTTTCATTTTTTTTTCATTTTTTTTCAATTTTTTTTTTTTTTTTTTTTTCTATTTTTTTTTTTTTTTTTTTTTTTTTTTCTTTTTTTCCTTTTTTTTTTCTTTTTTTTTTTTTTTTTTTTTTGGCATAGTAGCACTTCACGAACTAGCCGTTGATCCGGCCAACTCTTAATCTGTCTTAGATACCAACTTATACACACCGTTTGTGCAGACTTCTTTCATGACATAGGAACCGCTCCATTTTGATTTAAACTTGCCCCCAATTCGATCATTAGCAATGGCAGGCCTTCTTAGAGTAAGTACCCAATGTCCAACATCGAAGGACTTAGGTTTCACCTTTTTGTTAGATGATTGAGCTCGTGTTGATTCCAGTCTTCGCATCAAGTTGATCAATTATAGGATTTCGTAAGCCTTTATGTGGACCCAATCCTTCATAATAATGCCAAGTCTTCTTGCAATCATTGCCAGTTGAGTATGAGACATCTTCAAACACGTAGTTTGCACTTGCCTTAACACGATGCGAACAGGCTTTTGCATGGTAAAACCTAGACCCTTTTTAGACGTTTCTGGTTCGAGATGACTTTTACTCATATCTTTCGGCAATTCTTCTAATATTGGTCCTTCATTTGCATCATATCCAGTCTTTGTCAGGAGTTCATAAGCTTTTGGGCCGTATACTCCACCCATTTCTATTTTTGAAGATTCATTGTGCTCTATTTCGGACCCTTGACCCGGACGAGTAAATCCTTTTACTTCAATCGACGAGCTTTGCAGTTTCTTAGAACCTGTCTGACTTAAAGGCAATGTAAGCGCCTTCAATGGTTTAGTTATCCCTTCGACATCCTCTTGCATGGCTTTAGGATCTTCAATTGCACGTGCCTTTCCTTTCCCGCACGTCGTATCTTCACTTGCTTCCTTTTCACGTTCAAGGTAAAATTTTGCATCGGCAAAGTGTGATTCGGCTTCGGTGAATGGATTTGTATCTCCAAGTACCTTCTTTACGACGCCATTGTCATAATACTTGAAACACTGATGCAAAGTTGATGGCACGACTCCGTTTTCGTGTAGCCATGGACGACACAGAAGCATGTTGTAGGATGTTCTTGCATCAATCACATGGAATAACGCTGTTGATGTCATATTCTCTATTATTAATTCCAACCTGATCATACCGATTGCCCGTTGGCCTTCATTATTAAAACCTTGGATCATTAGGCGGCTCTTAGAGAGTTCTTCTGTTGGAATTTCAAGTTCTTTTAGCATCCGGAGAGTCAAAATGTTCACTGCAGAGCCTCCGTCGAATATTCTTTTTATCATCTTCTCCTGAGTAAAACCAGATACAAACAAAGGGCGCTTGTGCAGTTTAGAGCCTAATAGTAAATCTTCGTCGATGAACGCTATAGCAGACATGCACATGCTAGCAATGCTGGTGGTTTTAGCTTCAACATGGTAATCATCACTTTCTTGGGTCATATAACAGGCATCGCAATCCTCCTTTACGCTTCCAAAATCTACGTTGCCAACCAAGATATAATTTGAGTCTGCCGCCTCAATGTCTAACGATATCTTTCCTTTTTTATCCAATTGCATCACTTTATCCTTAAAGACAAAGCAATTGTGAATTGGATGTCCCACCAGACGATGATATTTGCAATAGTTGGGATCGTTGGTTTGTCCCGCTT
This sequence comes from Craterostigma plantagineum, assembly GCA_027422505.1. Classification (NCBI taxonomy): domain Eukaryota; kingdom Viridiplantae; phylum Streptophyta; class Magnoliopsida; order Lamiales; family Linderniaceae; genus Craterostigma; species Craterostigma plantagineum. The sequence goes on from JAPQWV010000536.1 coordinate 369,910, forward strand.
CATCCGGCCGTTTCATTTCAGGGAGATTGATGAGATTCGCTTGTACTAGCTCATCAAAGTTTCCTGATACTTCTGAATCTAGGAATGGGTATTCTTCTGCTTGAAGCTCTTTAAGCGTCAATTTTCTGTCTTTTAGCTCCGGCAGAGTATATTCAACCATGACGTTTTTGCCCTTTTCTCTTCCTCGAAGCTTGAGTGGTGTGACATTTACCGCCATAGACTCTTTAGTTTGAGCTTTTGCAAAAGCTTTGCCCCCTTTCTCGTAGTTCATTCGCTCCCCAAATTTGGTAACATCATGTGTAGGTGCTCCATCTGCCCCACTTGTGGCCAGGCTAAATGCCATATCATGAGCACGAGTTGCCAGTTCTTCAAAGGTTACGGGCCTAATTCCTTGCAGGATGTATCGTAATCCCCACATCATTCCTCGAATGCACATTTCAATGCTTGAAGCTTCAGATAAACGATCTTTGCAGCTCAGACTTAGGTTCCTCCATCGATTGATATAATCAATGACAGGTTCATCTTTCCACTGGCGAACATTAGTGAGTTCGACCATGCTAACCGTGCGTCGAGTGCTGTAGAAACAGTTTAGGAACTCATGTTCCATTTGATCCCAACTATCGATGAACCAGCTTCCAAATCGATGTACCAGTCGAAAGCATTGCCCTTCAGTGAACGAACAAATTGCTTGACGAGGCGATCTCCATAGGTCCCTGCATCGTTGCATGTCTCGATGAAGTGGGCCACATGCTGCTTCGAATTTCATTTTCCATCAAATTACTGAAACTTCGGCGGTTGATATCCGTTTGGCATCTTTAACTTGTCGATTCTTGAAGTGTATGGCTTAGAATACGTCGATGATGACTTGGAACCTCCATCTTTCATCGTCCCTATGATGAACTCCTTTAGCTGGCTAATAGGAATCATCCCGTCATTAGAAACTTGGAAATTTCCTGAAGGCTCATCGACTTCTCTTCTTTCCGTCGTGGGCCTTTGGGCTTGATCACGAACTTCTTGGATACTTCTTCGTGGGCCTTTGGGCTTGATCACGAACTTCGTGGATGCTTCTTCGTGGGCCTTTGGCTTGATCACGAAGTTGACTTGGACTTGATAATTATCGAAGACGCTTTATTCTTGGGCTTTTGAGATTGGTCACGAACTTAGCGCTTTGGACTTGGACATTTCGAGCTTTACTTCTGGCAAGAACGACTTCAAAAGAATTGAATGCTTTTAAAAAAAGACTTATATCGTCTAACGAAGCTTCATGTTATCCCGCCTTTGAACTTCGATCCGAATACGAACAACTTCGAATGAAATAAAATGCTTTTTTAGAAAGACTTATATCGTCTGACGAAGCTTCGCAATATCTCGCCTTTCGATCCGAACGAATGACTTCGAAAGAAATGAATGCTTTTCACAGAAAGACTTATATCGTCTGACGAAGCCTCGTAATATCCTGCCTTTGATCCGAATACGAACGACTTCGAAGGAAAGGAATGCTTTTCACAGAAAGACTTATATCGTCTAACGAAGTTTCGTACTCGATTCTCGTCTTTGGACTACGATTTGAATGCAATGAACTTCTTTGAGAGAATGCTTTAAAAAGTCTTATATCGTCTCTCGAAGTTTTCGCTTCGCCGTTGTAATATCCATAAAGTTTAAAACGGGATTTGGATGTAAATTAATAACGTGATTTGCTAAGTAGGAAGTTGGTGATGAAATTTAGATATTTTCAAAGGAAGTCTAAAGGTTATAATAATAATAATTGTAATGTATCAATAAAGTAAGAATTGGAATATATGCTCCATAATTTCGAATATAGGCCCAAAAATTTAGTATTATAAGGCCCAAACTAAAAATACTTAAATAAAACCTACAAGGCCCAAGTCGATAATTAATTAAAATGGGCTGTAATTTAAAAGTCCAAGTAGATATAAAAGGGGAAGTTGCTTAAGCCATAGGGAAATCACGTCACTTGCCTATCAACTCTCACGTTAACCAAGGCTTCAATACATATCCGCTCATCATCTCACCTTTAGACAAAAACCCTCGTATTTGAGAAGGAGAAAGGAGATTCTTAGCAGCTCAAATCGTTGAATTAGCTCAAAGAAGTCGAAAGTCAAAGAGGTAAGAACTACACCATTCACGTAACCTACTCATGGTTAAAATAATTACCTACATGCTCTTCCCTCATATAATCATGTTTGGGATATAGAAAGTTTCGATGATACTAGGAATGATAAAGAGCATAAATTCTTAGGTTTTAGTCATATTTAGTAAATCTTAGTATATTTTTCCAACATATATATGGCTATAACCGATCTGATATTTTATGTTTTAGGGTATAAGATAAGATATTCTGGGTTAGAAATTATTTTAGAACTAATCTGGAGAATATAAGGAGTTCGTTCTAGGGCTTCTGGGTGAATTATAGTTTTAGATAAGATCTCGAGGTGTTCAGGGAAAAAGTCGACATAAATCTCGGTATTAAAAGATGTCGAGAGGTATTTAAGAGAAATGTCGACATTGCTGAGAATTCGAGCTCGACATTTTGTATGTCTCGACATTTTATTCGAGCTCGACATTTTTTGGTATGTCTCGACATTTGTATTATATCGACATTCTGTAGATTTCGACATACATGTTCCGACATTTAATAAATTAGATCTCGACATTTTTATAAGAAGATGTCTCGACATTTTAGTTTCGACATTTTCAGAAATAGTGGTCTCGACATTTTAAAGGTTTCGACATTTATCCTTTGCTCAATTATGTGCCTCGACATTTTACAATGGTTTTATCGAGATGTTTTCTATAGTAATTAATCTCGACATTTCAAGGAGTCTCGACTTCTTTAGGGTCTCGATATTTTTAGGATATTAATGTGGTTTGGATATCTTTAGGAATATTATTATTTTTAGGTTTCAATAATTTTAGGATTTTCGAGAATTAGCACATATACTAATAATATTATTATATTCAGAGGATCCATCGTTAGGGACTTCAGCGGATCTCGTATTTGACTGTAGCAGGAGGACAGGTAGGTGGATTATCCATCTACAATACGTAACACATTTATGTGTTTTCATGTGGTTATGTGATTTATGTGGCTTATGTGATTTACATGCTTTACCTGTTTTACGTACATTTTACGTGGATCATGCTTTATGAATTTTATGTATATGCATAGCACATGCATATCACGTTAGAGAGAGAGATGGTTCTACCGTATTGAGACGGTGATATGAGATATTGACGTACGGGGTAGAATGAGAGGCTTGTGATTGGTGACTCTTAGAGGAGTCGAGGTTGGGCTCACTGGGCACCTGGCGGAGACAGGCGTGATCGATCTGTCTACTCGGGCGTGACCATCCCGAGGTGCATACCGCCGAGATATTGATTTGACCTGATAGGAGGCCATTGGCGTGATCGTCCAGTGCACTATCAGTGTATACTTTTGATGCGGAGCGACCCGGTAGGAGGCCATTGGCGTGATCGTCTAGTGCACTACCAGGGTAGGCTGCCGCGAGACTTGGGGGTGGCCTCCCAGTAGTCTTTGCGCGCGAGGGTGTCGAGCCTAACCTAGGGCCCTGTATTGTGTGAAATAGGAATGTGGGAAAAGAAAGAGTGTGCATTATATTATGTTGTGAGATATTGGGATTGGGATTGAGTGCACACTTGCATACATGCATTTTATTCACCTACTGGGCAAATTGCTCAGTGTTTACGTGTTGTAGGTACTGAGTCCGACGCTGATACGCGTCGTGACTGAGGCGGCTGGTGGCGGTGCTCCACGGACTTTTGAGGGCGGTGCGGTACATGGATGAAGACCTGTGGAGCGGCGTTAGCGCTTTTTGTTCTTTTGATAATTTTTGGGGCTTCGGCCCGTGTACCGAGATAACGATGTAGACTGATTTTTATATTAGTGTATATTATTTTAGGAAAAAGTTTTAATTAGACGGGCCTTCCGCGGCTTACGTTGCGGAAATCCGCCACTAATCCTAATTAGAAAAGTAGGGTCGCCACAGCCGTTGTCCTCTGACTTGTAATTTCTGAACTCTGAAGCCCCGTATTTATAAGCGTAGAGAATTCTCAATAATGGAAAATATAATCCTTTTGGATGATTTCGTCCATATTTAGGTTGATTTTATCCAAATATGGTTTGATCCTGATTTGATTTGATTTATTCCATATTTTGCTTGATTCTCTCAATATTTCCGATTTCATGATATTTGATTTGATTTCTTTACTTATTTAGCAAATCTCTACAAGGCTTTCCTTATGTTGATTTTTTGTATTAAAGGAATATATTAATTAAATTAACTATTTATTAATTTGAAATTTTTATATATCTCAATAAATAGTAATTCAATAAGTGACTTTATTTTATTTCTTGGAATTATTTCATTAAATCCCAATAATATAAATAGACAATTAATTTTTAATTGTCTACAGTGTGATTTTCCTCCATTGATTTTTGTGAGGATTGTGCTTCTGATTTTTTTTTTGTTCGTCTCCTTTCTTGTGTTTGGTTTGCTCATGGAGTTTGATGTGTTTTCGTTATTCTTCATTATGTTTCTCTGCTAGTGGGTGTTTGTATGTATGTTGCGTTTTTTTGTCTTGGTCGTGTTCGTAGCTTGGTTGTGGTCGTTTTTTCCCTGTTTGGGAGCTCAAGTCTTCTCATTATAGGAGTGTGTTTTCCCCCAGTGGCAGTACCCTTCCGAAGAAGACATGGTTATTGAAGTCAAAAGCTGAAGAAAGTGAAGAGTGTTGTAGACTTGGCGTAAGAGCTATTTTTTTATACGTTCTTTAGCTCTTTGCTTTAACGACTTCATATCTAGTTTTCATTCGGCTTACTTTTCATTTTTTTCTTGTATTTGGTTGTCGCTCACATGTGAGCTATGTTCTCTTCCGGATCACAAGGTACCGGAGATACCTCTTTGGGCTATTTAGCCTATGTAATTCTTGTTTATGAAATTAAAATTGTAGTTTCGAAAAAATAAACCAAACCATTTTTTGAAGAAACTTTTTGGCCAGTCGTAATTGGAATTGACACACCAATTGACAGTTACAACGTGCTCTAACCTTTAACATAATACTAGTATATTAACCACACTCGAATGTGTGTGCCTCAATAAGTATAATATAAAATTTTATATGGTTAAAAAGTTGATCAGTAATATATACTATCTAAATTTAATTTTTAAAGGAATGTTTTGAAATATGAGAAATAAAAAATAATTTAGAATGAAATTAAAATTAATAAAAAAATTTAAGGACTAAACTATAAAACATTACATCAAAAAATTGACATACCAAATTGGAGGAGCAGTTACTCTAAAGGTGTTCTCCCTTAATAAATACTAGTCTAAATTGCACACTCATATGTGTGTGCTACATAATATATAAATTATTTATTAAATATTAAATAATAATTACGAAAAATAGAAGGGTAAATGTGACAATATATAAAGGCAAGGTAGTGAGTGGTTTCTTACTTTTTTATTTTATGTTAATTATTAATTTGAGAAAAATTCTGATTGATTAATAGATATACCAAAAAGCAGTTTGAAACTCACCCTCGCCATCGATATAAGAGTATAGATAAAGATAAACAATTTTATTTAGTTAACGGCATGGCATGGCATGCAGTTCTTCAAATAGTGTCCTTCTTTGTTGTTCTGGCACGCTTGTCTACTTAAAAGAAAATACGCCATATTGTTTCATGGGTAATAGGTTCAATAAAAAGAATAAACATATAGAATAGTACAGTACAAGTGATTTCTCTTTCTTGAATTGGAATTTACAATTATTCTTCTACCAAGCAAACTGATATAACCGTGTGACAGAACGAAGAGATAAAGAAAAGGTATAGTTCCCAAATGAAACTGACACGCAATATTGTTGGACTACGCCTTGATATTCTGTCGAATGTAATATGAAAATGGTCAATACAAGGGAGGGACTTTGTACTAAAACAACGTCGTAACTCATTTCTTCCAAAAAAACAAAGGGCACACAAAGAATTTGTTGTGGTTGACAATGTGGAGACCACGTTCCCGTCAACATAGTTGTCTGAGAATTGGTCAACCCTCGGTTTTATCTTTCATACCCGAAAACCGTCTAACCTATTTTCGTGGCTTTCCTTAGTGATGTGCAGGACTTAGATAAGGATTAGAACGGTTCAAACCGTGTGGAATAAGCGTGAGAGAGGAGGAGCAAAACTAGGAAGCAACATACTAAAAATAGGAGTCTTGAAGCTCAAGACAAGACCAAGTCTTTTGAGGCTATCCAAGTTAACTTCCAACGGCCATATTGATGTTAGTGGACGTTGTGGGCATAATGGACGTTGTGCAAGTCTTTGAGAAGTCGAAGTACTTACACGAGACTTCGTTCTAACCATTTAGAGACGGTAGACGACGAGAAACACACGAGTGATAACGAGCGAAGCGTACATCGAGTCTGAGTGACCACGAGAGTTGCTTTTATTGTTTAGCCTAGTATTCAGTTTGCAAAAGTCTCAGGACTTTGTAGGTTTGTAGGATCGTTTCGGTTCGTAGTTTTCTAGGCTTGAGATTTACTATCGTTTGATAGTTGTTTTTGTAATCCATCTAATAGTGGAATTTCGTCATGAGGCACACAGCAAGTTTTTGACTTGCTGCACGAAATTTATATCTCGTGTCATCAGTTTTTCGTCACTAAGTTACAAATTTAATCCGCTGTGCATTCTGTCTGAGATCGAGTGTTGATCCAACATTTCAGTCATGATTTACATCACCAGTTTCTACTTAGTTATTTTTACATCTAGTTAGGGACCGCCCCCCATCAAAGTGGTATCAGAGCCTACGCTTGACGTGACTAAGCGCCTCTACAATGGATGTTACGAGCTCAAACTACATCGGCAAAGTCCCAGTTTTAGACGGCACGGAATTATGCCTATTGGAAGGTTCGTGTTCGGCAGTGTATCAAATCCATAGATTTGCGAGCATGGGAATCTGTCCTCAACGGTTATAACCCACCTCGAATTGCTTCTGACGCTGATGGAGAAGTCTTCGACAAGCCGGTCGAAGAATGGACTGTGGCCGAGCGAAACGCAGACGAGTTCCATGACAAGGCGCTCAACGCCATCTTCTCATCAGTGGACATCTTCATGTTCAAATCAGCCAAAACTGCTCGACGGCGAAGAACGCGTGGGATCTGCTTCAAAGGTATTGTGAAGGCGACGCGAGTGTGAAGGAAATCAAATTGCGCATTCTCCTCAACCAGTTCGAGAACATTAGGATGAAGGAGGATGAAGATATCACCACGTATTTCGGAAAGCTTTTGACGATCTCGAGCGAGTGCGCCAGCCTAGGAGACCCGATCGCAAATAAGGTACTAAATTCTAAAGCCATTCGTACTCTAACTGAGAAATTTAATGTGAAGGTAGCGGCGGTCGAGGAAGCTCATAACATGGCCAACATGGAGTTCAACACGTTGATGAACATTATGAAGAACTATGAGACCAACCTTGACGTACAAAAGAGGGCATCACGCGGCAAAAGCCTTGCATTGGTCAGTCAACCATCCAAAGTTCAAACTGAGGATGAATCTGGCGATGAGGAAAATTCAGCCATGCTGGTGAAGAATTTCGCAAAGTTTCTCAAGAAGAAGAAGAATGCTGAGAGGAATGCTGGTCCGACAGTTGGTCCAACATTTAGGAAGGGCATAATGTCAAAACTCAACCCTCCTCTGCTCCGCCGTTCTCAAACATAAACCAGATGGAAAGAAGAATATTGATTATGATTCAGTTAGATGCCATGCATGCACGGGCTGCGGTCACTATGCTAACGAGTGTGCAAACACACTTTGCAAAAGAGGGAAATCGTTTTGGGTGGAGCTTTCTGACGATGAAGATGATGAAGAGCCACCAAAAACGTCGTCAGTAACCATCCACTCCTTTTCAGACTGCGAAGACGACAAAGATCAACAAATTGCATTCACTGCGGTCACGGATGTTGATCTGGATGTTGAACCAACATCTGTCTCAGCATCTGAAAAACATATTATTTTCGATTATGATGACTCAAACTGTTTTGATGGTTTTCTGAGTTCTGATGATGCAGATCTAGAAATAGATGATTGTGCAGCCTTGAAGCTACTGTCCGAACAATATAAAATAGAGAAGGCGACAAAATGCGCAACTCAAAGCTGCCGTGAAAGTTCTGTCCGAGGAGAATGAAAAGAACGAAAAAGTGATCGAAGGCCTACTTGATGGAATGAACAAAATGGAAGCTGCACTAACACGAAAGGACAAAGAAATCGACGAGCTACAGAAGCGAGTCGATAAGGCTGGCGAGACGTTTGCGAGAATGAACAAGGGTAAATCAACCCTTGATGAGGTATTATTCCTAGGTATCATTGATAAGCAAGGTCTCGGTTTCAATAATCAGCCCTCTTGTGATGTTCCTAAACCCGTGTCGCATGTTCAGCCCAATATAGTATTTGTTAAAGAAAAATCAAATGCTTCGACTGATGTTAGTGATTCTACTAAAACCGCGAGTGTTCAGAAGAGTCCTAAGCTTGCTACTGTTAAGTCTAAGGATAGATCATTTAAATATCATCACTGCATGCAACCAGGTCATATCAAACCGTTTTGCTGGAAATTGAAGGGGGAGATTTCTACGGAGAAATCGATGGCGGCTGAAATGTTGTCCAACATTTCGCTCAACATTGAGAAATCAGTATTGAAGGGAATGCCTGGAGAGATTTCGGCTTGCTCACCTCCAAATTCCAATAGTCCAAATGTTGCTTTATCATCTAAGAAAGTGTGGGTTGAGAAATCTGTTCATAAATGCAATGTCGTATATACCTGTTTGCGAGCTAACGTGACAGGTTCTTGGTACTTCGATAGCGGGCGTTCCCGACATATGACGGGTACGAAGGAGTTTCTAAGTGACTACACACCTCTAAGTAGTGTATCTGTGACATTTGGAGGAGGTGCAAAGGGACGGATACATGGCCGCGGGAGATTGAATGTGGCTGACTTTCCTAGACTAAGCAATGTTCTTCATGTCGAGGGTCTTGTCGCTAATTTAATTGGCATAAGCCAACTTTGCGACGACGACCTAGAGGTACGACTTAATAAAGAATGTTGTGAAGTTTTTAACAACGATTGTGTTCGAGTGATGGCAGGAAAAAGGTCAAGTGATAATTGCTACTTAGTCGGCGACAATTCCAACTCAAAGGACGTGTGCCAACTATCAAAGGCCAAAGACGATGTGGTTCTTTGGCATCACAAATTGGGTCACGTAAATTACCGAACCTTGGAGCAGCTTATCAAGCACGAAGCAATCAGAGGTATTCCAAAGCTGAAGGAGTTTGGTAAGGTTATATGTGAGTCGTGCTTGAAGGGTAAGCAAGTTCATGCCAGTCATAATGTTGACCCACATTCTGTTCAACATTTTAAAACTGCTCACTGTTTTCAATTGATTCATATGGATTTGATGGGGCCGATGGAAGTAGACAGTATAGGTGGTAGGAAATATTCTTATGTGCTCGTGGATGACTTTTCTAGATATGCATGGATTTATTTTCTTAAGGAAAAATGAGAATCATTCGATTTCTTTAAAACTTTCTGTGCCGTGGTTAAGAATAGCTTTTGTGCTTCTATTTTTCGCATTAGATCAGATCATGGTAGGGAGTTTGATAATCAGCCATTCAATGAGTTTTGTGATAAGAAAGGCATCATACACGAGTTTTCATCTCCTAAGACGCCCCAACAAAATGGGGTGGCCGAAAGGAAGAATAGGACTTTGCAAGAAATGGCTCGTGTTATGTTGCAATCTAAAAACATTTCTAAGCGTTTTTGGGCTGAAGCGTTGCATACAGCTTGTCATATATCGAATCGTGCTAAGAAAACGTCCTATGAATTGTTGAATGGGAAGAAGCATACTGTCAAGTATTTTCATGTGTTTGGGTGCTATTGTTATATGCTGAATGATCGTGAGTACTTGACCAAATTCGATTCCAAAAGTGACAAGTGCATCTTTCTAGGTTACTCGTCTAATAGTCGTGCATATCGTGTGTATAACTTGCGCTTGAAGTCTGTTCAGGAATCTGTTAATATTGTATTTGATGATGCTACTGACCTCAGCAGAGATGCTCCACAAGTTGTTATTACAGACAATGTCAAAGCTGTTGATGAAACAGAGGAGAGTGTGGAGGCAAATGATGAGCCAGCATCTGACTCAGCACCTGAACCTGAACAGAATGTGGAAGAAGTCGGACCCAGCGAAGTTCGAAGGGATTCACTAAGTAAGATTCGAAAGGACCACCCCACTGAACTTATCATTGGTAACATGAACGAAGGAAGAAGAACCAGAGACAAGCCGCGTAAGGACTACAAATCGATGGTAAGAAACGTATGCATGAACACCGTATACGCTGAGGTACGCTTTAAGTGTTTTGTTTCTGAGATAGAACCTAAGAATGTCCTTGAAGCTCTCAAGGATAATTATTGGATTAATGCCATGCAAGAGGAACTCTTGCAGTTTGAGAAGAACGAAGTTTGGACCTTAGTACCACGGCCGAAAAACATTAATGTCATAGGCACGAAGTGGATTTTTAAGAATAAGTCTGATGAGCATGGTAGAGTAGTTAGGAATAAAGCACGTCTAGTTGCTCAATGCTATACACAAGTCGAGGGGATTGATTTTGATGAGACATTTGCCCCTGTTGCTAGACTAGAGTCGATTAGGTTATTACTTGCTATTGCATGCTGGCTCATCATTACCCTGCATCAAATGGATGTTAAGGGTGCATTTTTGAATGGTTATATAGATAAAGAAATTTATGTTGAGCAGCCTAAAGGATTTGAAGTCCACAATTTCCTAATCATGTTTTTAAGTTGCAGAAAGCGCTCTATGGACTGAAGCAGGCACCTCGAGCCTGGCATGGTAGGTTGACTACGTTCCTACTTGAACTTGGGTTCGTACGAGGAGAAGCGGATCGAACGCTCTTTGTAAAAAGAGTTGGTTCAGACATTTTGATTGCCCAGATTTACGTAGATGATATTGTTTTTGGCTCTAGTTCCCAAAACATGTTAGACCAATTCATACATGCTATGAATTCTACTTTCGAAATGAGTATGATTGGTGAGCTAACATTTTTCTTAGGTCTGCATATTAAGCAATGCAACGATGGTATTTTCATGTCCCAGGAGAAGTATACGAAGAACACAGTGAAGAAATTCGGGCTAGATACTGCCAAGGTAATGAAAACACCAATGGGTTCAACACAGAAGGTATGTAAAGACTATGTGGGACAGAATGTTGACCCCACATTGTATCGCTCAATGATAGGCAGTCTTTTATATCTTTCAGCGAGTAGACCTGATATTATGTTTAGTGTTTGTGTGTGCGCTAGGTATCAGGCTGAGCCGAAATTACCCATTTAAATGCTGTGAAAAGAATTTTAACATACGTGAGTGGTTCGTGTGGATTAGGCTTATGGTTCTCAAAAGATACTAACACGAATCTTGTAGGATATAGCGATGCTGACTGGGCAGGCGACGAAGATGATCGCAAGAGCACAAGTGGCGGCTGTTTCTTCTTGGGTAATAATGTTGTGTCTTGGTATAGTAAGAAACAAAATTGCGTGTCAGTTTCTACGGCTGAGTCTGAATATGTAGCTGCAGGTAGTTGCTGTACTCAGCTTATTTGGTTGAATAGTATGTTAAGTGATTATGGCTTAGAGAGTCAGTACGTGCTCATGTATTGCGATAATCTAAGTGCCATCAATATTTCTAAGAATCCTATTCAACATTCACGTACGAAGCATATAGATATAAGACATCATTTTCTGAGAGATATGGTAGAGAAAGAGTTAGTGCGCATTGAGCATATAGACACAAAACATCAGTTAGCAGACATATTCATGAAAGCATTGGATTCTGAAAGGTTCTCGGACCTGAAGAAATCCATAGGGTTGCACATGTCAGTCTGAATGTTGGTCCAACATTTGGATCAACATAGCATATGCCGGATTAGATTGTTACTGCTTCAATGTTTGATGAAATATTCTGTTCTGTTTTCCCGTGAAATGACTTGATTCTTCTTGACTGGTCCCTAAATGAACCAGATCCCTTTTTGATAGGCTCTTGGTAATACGTCCCTAGGTACACGGCATTCGCTGTGATGATGTACTCTTTGCGACAAAAAGCCAATCCTTGTTGCGTATAAGCATGCTCATAAACTCTATGCTAGATATAGGTATTTGGTAATAAGTTTCCGTAGGTACACGGCACGATGTATACTATGCGACAAAAAGCCAAACCTTGAGGCTTAGGGTTAAGGGCATTGCATGATTTCGGTTAGATTAATAAGGTGAAAGGGTAATAAGGGGAACTGGTTTAGAGAAGGGTTGAGCAGAAAAGTCTAGGATTACGGAATAAGAATGTTGAGTCAAATGTTTAGGCAACATATGTAACGGTCAGTTTGGTATTGCTATATTTTATGTGCTTTCGTTTACTTGCTTTAGCTTTTGGTCTTGCATTTGTTAGTATTTTGTGTCTAGTTTAGATATCTCTCAGAGTTGCATTAGAACTCTCGAAGAACAGCATGTTACGCTTGTCTCAAGTGATCCTCAATGCGCCTAAACGATTAGTCTTACTTGCGCCTACTTTGATTTTTGACTTGGTATTTTTTGGTTGAAACATGGTCTAATGTCCGCTTTATGCTCACGTGAGTTACCTCTGCTTATAACATGTTCAGCTCGATTTTTAATTAGGCAATGTTTGAATTATTTCGTTTCTATCATTTAAAATGCCTAAGTTTGTTTATGAGTCCAACGGTTACGTTTACATGTCCACTCTCTCCACGTTTATTTCACATGACTGATAGGACAGTTTTTTTTCGTTGGTGCTTCTATGTAGCAGTTTCGACTTGAGTGACCTTGATAACTTCCCACTACACAATCCCTAGTTACATAAGTCGAACTCCCCTCTCTGCAATTTTTCTAACTGCTCTTGAACTCTTTCGAGACAATCAAGGTTTATATTCTGTCTTGCATCTCCATTTCTTGAATTTATCTTTGATTTCTCTATGAACTCACCGTTTCTGAGTCCCAGAATGTTGGTTCGGATGTTAGTTCCACATTTACCTCAACATCGAATCTGCAGAAAGCGCTTCTGCTGAAGTGTCTGAAATGACAAGAGTACTTTCCGATTGCTCAGAGAGAAGTTCTCTGAGGTTTACTTTCTTCCCAAAAAGGGGGAGAAGGTGTTTGTGCAGATGGATGGCGGAGATCATGACTCCTGACCAATGTGGAGTGACTTTGTAAGCGGAAATTCAGGGAGAGCCGAATAATGAGCCAATCAGACAGGGAGAGTATAGGATCAAGAAGGAGCTGGAAATGCGCGGGTGCTGATACGAGTCAGAGTCCAGCGATTTAGACCATAGGTGGTCTAGGTCATTTTTTGTGCATGCGCACTCTTGAGTACTTTTTGTTTTTGCATGCTTATCTGACTTGTGTTTTTATTTTGCTTGCGTTTGTTTTCTATGGACCACTAGTTTTTGTTTTGCAGATGTTTATTTTCAGGACCTCTTTGGCTATGTACTAATTTATAGTACTTCGAATTGTTTTACTACTATTCTATTTGCGTTTACTCTAACCATCGGTTAATGTTTTGTCGTTGAGTAGATCGTGCCTTCAGGGGGAGTTTTCATTACGCCTAACTTCTGCAACGGTTTTGGGAAGAAAGATAAAAAGGGGGAGATTGTTGTGGTTGACAATGTGGAGACCACATTTACGTCAACATAGTTGTCTGAGAATTGGTCAATCCTCGGTTTTATCTTTCATACCCGAAAACCGTCTAACCTATTTTCGTGGCTTTCCTTAGTGATGTGCATTACTTAGATAAGGATTAGAACGGTTCAAACCGTGTGGAATAAGCGTGGGAGAGGAGGAGCGAAACAAGGAAGCAACATACTAAAAATAGGAGTCTTGAAGCTCAAGACAAGACCAAGTCGTTTGAGGCTATCCATGTTAACTTCCAACGGCCATATTGATGTTAGTGGACGTTGTGGGCAGTATGGACGTTGTGCAAGTCTTTGAGAAGTCGAAGTACTTATACGAGACTTCGTTCTAACCATTTAGAGACGAGAGACGACGAGAAACACACGAGTGATAACGAGCGAAGCGTACATCGAGTCTGAGTGACCACGAGATTTGCTTTTATTGTTTAGCCTAGTATTCAGGTTGCAAAAGTCTCAGGACTTTGTAGGTTTGTAGGATCGTTTCGATTCGTAGTTTTGTAGGCTTGAGATTTACTATCGTTTGATAGTTGTTTTTGTAATCCATCTAATAGTGGAATTTCGCCATGAGGCACGCAGTGACTTGCTGCACAAAATTTATATCTCGTGTCGTCAGTTTTTCATCACTAAGTTACAAGTTTAATCCGCTGTGCATTCTGTGTGAGATCGAGTGTTGATCCAACATTTCAGTCAGCATTTACATCACCAGTTTCTACTTAGTTATTTTTACATCCATTTAGGGACCGCCCCCCATCAAAATTGACGCCTTTCTCTAATTCAATCGTAATTCAATCAACAACTTAAAGTCGTCGTTACTTTCATGACTAATAAAAGAATGGAAGCAAAGAAAACAAACACCTTAATAAGAATGTAGAAAGCAACCCAGCTAATTAATTATCGTCTCTAGTTGGTTCCATGTAGATGTAAGTAAGAGCCGAGAAATTTCATGTATGTAATGCTATTTATATCTACTAGTATTTCTGGCACACCCCACGTGCGTGCAATAAAATAAAAATTAATTATTAAATAATTTTAATAAGTAATATACTAAAAATAGAATTTGGTAGTTATTATGAGGTTGTGGAATGTACGTGGTTAATAATTTTTTAATATATGTAAAACCAAATCCGATTGGTCAATTGACACAGAGCAATTGGCGGCTTATCCTAGCTCCTCAATATTATAGAAGAGATATTTGTGGCTTTTTTAATTAAATAAGTAAAAAAATACTATCATTAATAAAATAAACTGAAAGGGTAAAGTATAAATAAAATAGGGCTTTTCGTACTCCCAGAGTACGAATTAGATTAACTCGTACCCTGGGATTACGAGTTACTGTCCGAGCTGGCGCGTGCGCTTAGCTGGAGTAACTCGTACTCCCAGATTACGAGTTACTCTAATTCGTACTCTGGGAGTACGAATTAGATCTGGTTTTTATCAAACCCTACGCGACGAAGAAGACGAACCAACCGATGAAAAAGGCGACGAAGCGACGACGACGACGAAGCCGACCGACCCCGTTGCTGCCCCAGCTAAGCCGCGCGCTGCCAGCCGCCCAGCCGCGACCTGCAGCCCCGCCCGACGCGACGCCCTGCCCCAGCCGCGACCGCTGCCCGCTCCCCAGCCGCGACCGCTGCCCCCGCCCCCCGCTGCCCCGCCGCGACGCCTTGCCCCAGCCGCGACCGCTGCCCGGCTGCCCTCCCGCCCGCGACCGCTGCCCTGCCCAGCTGCGACGCTTACGTTGCGACCCGCCGCTGCCCGCTGCCCCACCCCGCGACGCTGCCCGCTGCCTGCCACGACGCTGCCCCGCGCCCCGCGACGCTGCCCGCTGCGACCCGCCACCCAGACGACGTCATACGCGCGATTAGTTCGGGTACCCGTTACGGCTCGAACTACCATTTTGCGTTAATTTAGTTATTATCAAATGCTTTTTATTGATTGGTGATTTGTTTGTGTTTGTTAGGATATTTAGTAATTGTGTCAATAGTTTAAGTCTTGGACTTTAATTGTAATTCTTCTCTTAACTTGGGCTTTGGACTAGAATGTTATTATTTAATTTTTGGTGTTTGGCCTTAATATACCTAGGGTTGATGTGGTATATAAGGTGTTACCAACACCATTTGAAAGCTAATCAAAGATCAAAAGGCTAACCCTTGTTTTCACACACTACACATACTACAAGGTGAGAAATCTCCTTTTTCATCCCATCTAAGCCTCTTTGATTCCTTGTTTGGTGCATTCGGGACCAACAAGTGGTATCAGAGCAAACGTGGATCGATCAGCACTGATTTGAATCCAGTTTCGTTCGATTCCAAGAAAGATCAAAGGTGTTTTTGGATAAAAAAATCACTTTCGGGCATTTTGAGCTCATTTTGGGGTGTTTATGCTTTGTTTTTGTGTTTAAAACCTTTCCCCAGATCGATTCTATGTCTAAGATGTTTTTAAAACACTTTTGGATCAGTTTTAACGAGTTTTGAGCAAGATTGAAGCAAAACTTTTCAGAAAAAGGACATCTCGGCCATTCTCTGCTTTCGGTCGATTTGACCTATTTCTTGTTGTTTTTAGCTCACAAATCGGTCGATTATGTGTTTAGGGAAGAATTTCTGAAGTTTAGGATCAAGTTTGAGCGATTTTGGTTGAGATTTGAGCGAGAACGGGACGATTTTCTGGAAATCGCGAGAAAGCAATGGAACAGTACTAACATGTTCTTGACCGCGAAACTTTGAGCTTGATCGTTCAAATCCGCGAATTTTTCCACGTCCGCGAAAGTCGATCCCGAGAATTTACAATCCGCGAAACTTGCCTTTATACTACATTTTTCGCAACTATCTACTTTCAAAATCAGAGAATTTACAATTCGCGAAACTTTCACTTTTACTACATTTTACTTTCGCAACTGCCTACGTTAAGAATCCGAGAAACTTCAAACCGCGAAACTTTGATTTATACTACATTCTTCGCAACTGCCTACATTCAAGATCCGAGAATTTTAAGACGCGAACTTTCACTTAAACAGCATTTTTTCGCAACTGTTTACTTTCAAAATCCGAGAATTGGATTACTCTTCATAATCCGAGAAATTTCATATCCAAGAAAACTTATTCCAAGATTTTTTGGGGCCGCGAAAATTCTCAACGTGCGAAAATCCTTTTACTTGCGAAATTTCCTTGCGAAAGTTTAGAATTCTCAACTTGCGAAAGTCTTATAACTTGCGAAAATTCTCTTGCGAAGCTTTAATTTCTCAACTTGCGAAAGCTTTATAACTTGCGAAAATTCTCTTGCGAAGCTTTAATTTCTCAACTTGCGAAAAGCTTTATAACTTGCGAAAAAATCTCATGCGAAACTTTAAAATTCTCCACTAGCGAATATTTACAAGTTACGAAGTTTTCTAGCGAAGCTCAAAAATTCTCGTCTTGCTAAACCTCTTAACATGCGAAATTCTTCAACTTGCGAATTTCTCTAACGTATTAATTTCTTCTAGGGTTAAAATTTTCTCGGGTTAAATCTTTCCAAACCTATTTAAGATTTGATCAGTACACTTTGATTTTTTAATTTCTAGAACTTCTCCTAATTTCTAGATACATTTCCGTTCATACATTATCGACCGTCACACACGATCACTTAGTTCTAAGAAATTCTATAAACGATTTTCTTCTCAAAACTCTACATATTAAACTCGTATTTATCATCTCGTTCGTTACTAACTTTCTTATCTCTACAAGATCAAAACCACGGACGATTCGACTGCACCAATCATGTCTACCACGAATGACATCTCAACAGTGGGCTCCGACACCAGGCCTCCGATGCTGCGACAAGGCGACTACAGCATATGGACAAACCGTTTCCTCACGTTCATCAGGAACAAAGGCGCACCACTCTCTCAATACCTTCTGGACTCCATCTTCAATGGCCCAGCACAGTTCTGGACAATCGTCCCTGCACAGCCAAACGCAAATCCTCCCATGGATGAACGCCGCACTCCTAGAGGTCCCATCAATGAGGATGAAGAGGCTCGCGTACAGGCCGATGAGACTGCCAAAGGATGTCTCTTCCAGGCTATGGGAAATGAGGTCTATGCTCACATTGAGTGCTGCACAACTGCTAAGGAAATATGGGATGAGCTCGTGGCAATCATGGCAGGCACAATTGAGAGTGCTCAAGGAAGGAAATCAGCATGTCTTTCGCAGTATGAACACTTCCAGGCCTATGAAGGAGAGGAACTGCGTGACACATACCTCCGATACTTGAAGGTCATCAATGAACTCAAGAAAGCCAGGATCTCAAGGGACAAATTCGATATCAACAACCGTTTCCTTGGTAGCCTCAAACCACATTGGGGCAATGCAATTGTAATGATGATTCAGAGTAAGGACCTCTCCAACACTTCCATCCATGCTCTTTATGACAGTCTGTCAGCCTATGCTCCTTACGTGCAAAATTCCGGCAACACTCGAGTCGACCCACTGGCCCTCCTCTCGAACAAAACCAATGAATGATCTTCCACCACTAAGACCAAACTGAGCAAAGGGAAGCTACCAGCTGCTGCATCGGGCACTTCCTCAGGATCCGAAGCAGACACAAATCTGATGAAGATGTTCGTGATTTACGCAAACAACTGGCAATGCTCACTAAGATGGTCTCAAAGAAGCTCGGGAAAAAATCCTCATCCTCCTCCAATCGCCAAAGAACCTTTAGCGGCAACAAAAAGACCACTCCCACGGAGGAAGCTAAGCCGACAAAGAAAGAAGAGGAATCAGCACCTCAAAAGTCTGTGAAGTGCTTTCGGTGTGGAAAGTCAGGCCACTTTGCCAAAGAATGCCATGCTCCACGCGTGAAGGATTCCGGCTACTATGACCGTAAGGCCAGAATGACCCGCAAAGTGGAAAGTGGGAAAGCTTTACTCACCGAAGAAGCTGAATGGGTGAACGACACTTCCGAGGTCGAGGAGACTAAGGATGAAGATTGCTGCATGGCTAGGCTGGTCGAACATGACGAGGACGAAGAGATGGTTGACATCGGTGAGAACACAGCTAAGACTCCCACCAACGACGAGTCTGAGGTACGAATCTCCCAACTCGATGATGTGTTTAATCACCGACACCCCATTAAGAAACCCACTGTAGACGCTAGGGATTATGATGAACTTAAGCTAAAATTTGAAAACAACTATGCCTTACTTAGTCTAAAAGTAGAAGAGCTCGCTTGTGCAAACGAACGTTTAATGGCCTCCGAGGCGTTAGTCAAACGTCTGCAAAGCAAGAACACACAAAGTGAGGCTAAGGTTAAGGAAACTACACTAGCCATAAGTTCATGTGAAACCTCTCGCCTCCTAACAGCCTCCCAATATGAACTGCTTACGAAGGAAAGAGTTAGGCTATACCGCAAGGTAAAAGAACTTGAAGATGAACTGCATCTTAGGAAAAAAGCCGCAAACATCTTATGCCTATTGAACCAACCAGTTGAAACAGAATTCTACGACGCTCGGATGGGAATCGGCCTGGCCAGCAACTGCGATCCAACGCCGCTAATTGTCAAAAGGTATAACATGTACAGTACATCGTTCCTAAAAACGAGGAAAGGGACTCCCTCACAGCTCATGCCGTTTGTAAGATCCTCCTCCGGTGTTCTTTCGGAAGAAAAGAGGGAACAGAACATTCTCTGGGCAGAAATCGCGTACGACTACACAGAGTTGAATGCTAGTAATAACTCTAAAAGGCCCTCACTCTCTGAAGACATCAAGTCTCAGTTCCCAACCGAAGAACAGGAAATCGCTTTCCGAGAAGCTCTCTCTCGCATCTATGTCCCAGAGAAACTTCTGATCATAGCAGAACTAGAACGAACCATAGATGTAGAGCGGAAAGCCTTTGCAAAAGAACGAGAAGATCTACTTTACAAAATCTTTACCCTAGAACAATCTCTCAATACGAACAAACCTTCTACGTCGAGTCAAGTACCCGATTCTCAAACATGCAAATGTAAGAGGACGGCGAAGATGACTCCTGAAGCTGACACATATTCTAACACTAACTCGCGTATTCTTATGGATACAGGGAATGTGAGTTCGACATCTTTGGATGGGAGTTCGTATCAAATAAAGGAGAATCCGCTCTTCGATGACAAGAAGAAAAGACCATCCTATATTCGTCTTTCCTCTCTATGTACTGAATCCCAATGTCCAAAGGTCGTAGACAATTATGCTGCCAAAACTAATCTTTCTTTTACCAAGCTTATGTCTATGTGCTGCTGCGATGATTTTGTCCTTCCACGCTTTCATGAATATGACACACATGAACATGCAACACTCCGACCACGCAAGCGAACCTCCTCCACGACGTTCATGAAATCTCCCATCTCGCCTAAACCTAAGGTTAAGCGCAAACGTCTCTCGTCGTCAACGCAAACTCACCGACTACTCGCAGGCCAAAGGCAATCAAAACCGAAGCACGAAACAACAACCACATACTCCATGGCGATACATGTATAAGACACCATACATGCAAGCACAAGTTAGGAAAATATGGGTTAGAAAGACTGAAGCCCCACATCATCAAACAACTGACAAAGGGAAAGCGAAATTAGAATCGACACAATCTGATTTAGAAACCACATTTCCCTTTAAGTGCATGAAAACTATACTTGTATCACAAGATAGCCCCGTCCGAATACGGGGACCCAACGTTTGCTGATAATTGCAGGTCTGTCATGTGTGGTATCTAGACTCAGGTTGCTCCACACACATGACAGGGAACAAGGAGCTGTTGAGCAACTTCTCCGAGTGCTATCTCGGAAGGGTCTCCTTTGGAAACAGTCAAATGGCACCAATTCTTGGAACTGGTGATCTCGTCCACGATAAACTGACGATTAAAGGCATCTCTTATGTCGAGGGTCTGAGCTACAATCTCTTCAGCATTGGTCGTTTCTGCGACAAAGGATACAAGGTTCTCTTCGAATCTGACATCTGCAGCATTATAGATGCCTCGGGACAACCTCTACTTTCTGGAACACGCACATCTCACCTCTACGTACTCAATCTAACGACCTCTCGACCAATATGCCTTCTCTCTCGAGCCGCTCCCAAGTTGAACGATCTATGGCATCGACGTCTTTCTCATCTTAATTTCAAGGCCATCAACAAACTACGTCAGAATAAACTCGTCAACGGTCTACCCACCCCAACTGACATATCATAAGGAACACCTCTGCTCTGCCTGTGAATTGGGGAAGATGAAGCGATCGTCTCACACTTCCAAGGAAACACCGTCCTCTAAGCTCATCCTCGAGCTCTTACACATGGATCTATGTGGCCCAATGCCTACGGCCACACTCGGAGGAAGACGGTATATTCTTGTAATTGTCGACGATTTTTCACGCTACACGTGGACGAAACTCATACGTACAAAGGATGAAGTTCCTGATATAATCATCGAGTTTGTTGTTGCGTCCCAAACCCTTCATCAACAAAAGGTTCGGATTATCAGAACAGACAACGGAACTGAGTTTAAGAACAAGAAGCTCAGTGAATTCTACTACGCCACTCAGGGCATCACCCAACAGTTCTCAGCTGTGAAGACACCGGAACAGAATGGTGTCGTTGAGCGTAAGAATAGAACACTAGTTGAAGCAGCTAGGACTCTCCTCCGGACTTCCTCATTCTCTTTGGGGCGAAGCTATTCAAACAGCTTGTTACACACAAAACCGGGCTTCAATCCACAAGAGATTCAACCGCACCCCATACGAGATGCTGAATAACCGACGTATCCCCGATATATCTTATCTGAGGGTCTTCGGTTGCCGATGTTTTGTGGCCAATGATCGCCAACATCTTGGGAAGCTTGATCCAAAAGCAATTGAAGGCATCTTTGTTGGATACTCGCTGAACTCAAAGGCATACAGAGTCTATCTTAGAGAGAAACGATCAGTAATAGAAAGCACAAATGTCACCTTTGACGAAAGCGAAGGCGACCTCATGGCTTCTGCTCATATCAGACCAGAACCAGGTCTTCTACAGTCGTTGACAAAAAGTCAACCTTCAACAGCGGGAACTTCCTCATCTGAGGGCAACTCTGGTGAACTGGATCTCGACCTGCTCTTCGAATACTTCTATCCAGTCCCCAAGTCTCCTGTAGCCACCACTCAAACTACCGCTGCACACACTCCACCTCCACCACCAGCTATTGGCGACGATCTCGTCTCTCCAAACTTGGATGCACTCAATCTCAACGAAGACGACATTTTACCCAACCCTGGGAATATTGCTGATCCTGATGCTGAACCTTCTCAGTCTACTACAATCGAGATCTCTTCTTCGGACACCGGACCCCAATCCAATGAACCTCCAACCGATTCAAATGTGGCCAGCTCCTCTCAGACCAATGTACCTCTTTGGGCTCGCTCACATCCTACAGATCAGATTATTGGGGATCCCACATCTGGTGTTTCAACAACCCGTTCGGCTACGATGAATGAAAGTATGTTTGCCTGCTATCTCAGTCAAGTCGAACCATCACGAGTAGCTGAAGCTCTCACCGATCCTGATTGGCTAATTGCAATGCAGGAAGAAATAAATCAGTTTGAACGTCTACAAGTTTGGGAACTCGTACCACGACCTCACAATAGGTCCATTATCGGCACAAAATGGATCTTCAAGAACAAAAAGGATGAAGATGGTGTTGTTATCCGCAATAAAGCAAGACTTGTGGCTAAGGGATACAACCAACAAGAAGGCATAGACTACGATGAACCTTTGCCCCAGTTGCCAGGATCGAAGCCATACGAATTTTTCTTGCCTTTGCTGCTCACAAGAACTTTAAAGTCTACCAAATGGACGTGAAGACTGCATTTCTGAATGGGTTTCTCAGGAAGAAGTGTACGTTGATCAACCTGAAGGGTTCTTGAGCGAAGAATTTCCTCATCACGTATATCGACTCTACAGGCCCTCTACGGACTAAAGCAGGCTCCCCGAGCTTGGTATGATGTCCTTTTCAGACTTCCTTGTACAGTCTGGTTTCAAGAAAGGATCTTTAGATACAACTCTCTTCACAAAGCGGAGTGGCCCGGACATCATGATTGTACAGATTTATGTTGATGACATCATTTTTGGATCGACTGAACCGCAACTGTGTGAAGAGTTTCGCAGAATTGATGAAAGAAAAATTTGAAATGAGTATGATGGGCGAGCTGAATTTCTTTCTTGGTCTTCAAGTAAAACAACTCCCCGACGGAATCTTCATCAATCAGTCAAAATACATCCATGACATCCTCGAGAAATATGGAATGAAGGATGCTAAGACTGCTGCTACACCTATGTCACCCTCTGGCCGACCCGACGCGGACCCATCTGGCGCTCCCGTTGACCAAACCATCTATCGAGGAATAATAGGCTCTCTCTTGTACCTCACTGCTAGTCGTCCAGATATCGTTCTCTCAACAGGAATCTGCGCTCGTTTTCAGGCAACACCAAAGGAACCCCATCTCACTGCTGTCAAAAGGATTCTCCGCTACCTCAAAGGAACACCCAATCTGGGTTTGTGGTACCCCACTCAATCGGACTTCAAACTGGTTGGATTCTCTGACTCAGATTATGCAGGATGCAAGATGGACCGAAAAAGCACCTCTGGAGCTGCACACTTCTTGGGCGGTAAACTCGTAAGTTGGTCGTCTCGAAAACAAAACTGTGTCTCAACTTCGTCGACGGAGGCAGAATATGTCGCCGCCGCCAGTTGCTGTTCACAGCTTTTGTGGATGAGAACCCAACTACGAGATTTTAATATTCATGTTGATAAAATTCCCATTTATTATGACTCAAAAAGTGCTATTGCGATGACAAGTAATCCAGTACATCACTCTAGAACAAAACACATAGATATTCGTCACCACTTCATCAAAGAACATGTAGAACAAGGGACAATTGAATTGCACTACGTCACAACCGAAGATCAACTGGCCGATATTTTCACAAAACCGTTGGATGTCAAACGATTCCAACACCTAGTGACTATGTTGGGCATGTTGAATATTCAGTTGTGATCAATCGTCTCTACATGAACTTTGATAAGTGTACATATTTCCTTTCCACTTCACTCCATTATCTATGTGTCTTCTGAATTTTTATGTGTCATCTGAATTATGTCCTTTTGAGGGGGAGTTTTCGATTAAGGGGGAGCGTCTGATTTTTCTATTTTTTAAAGGAAAGTTTTCGATTAAGGGGGAGCCTCTAATTTTTCCATTACTTAAAAAGGGGAGCTTTAGATTAAGGGGAGTCTCTGATTATGCCTTTATAAAATAATAAATTTTTTTTGGGGGTTGAAATTTTAAAGTTTGGTCAAAATGAGTCAAAATTGGACTAATTAAAATATTTTGGGTTGAATTTTAAATTTTTGGTCAAAAAGGGTCAAAATTGGACCATTGAGCTTCAATTGGACCCAATTTTGACCAAGCCCGCGAAAGTCATATCTGGATCCAGCTTTGACCAAGCCCATGAATTCGGCCCATTTACACTAATTTCGCACGAACAGTAACCAGAAACCATGACCCCTAAAACCCCAAAACCCTAACTTTTTTCACTATCCTAAAATCCCCGAGAAAAATTCAAAACTTTCGCAACTCCTCTCTCAAAATTTCGCAACTCCCCGCGTCGCGTCGTCGTCAAAATCTGCCTTCAAAATCCGTTTCTTGCTACCTCCATTGTCGCAAATCAGCTTCTTGGTATGAATACACCTTAGATAAATCAATTTCCAGTCACTTTAAGCTGTTTTGCCCATTTCGATTAAATCTGTTAGTTTAGAATAAGTTTTTTGCGACCTCTGAATCGAACTCATGATATATTATTCATGTTTAATATTCCCATATCTGCGTTACCCATTCAATTACGAGTCGATTAAGCCCAGATTATAGCTTTTTGGTTGAGATTTGAGTAGGTCTAAGGCTAAAATTATTTCGTCGTTTCGCATGCTTTCGCAATGTGTTCTTCACCGCGAAAATTCTCAGAAGATTGCTTTAAAAATGTTAATTTTCGCTGCTACAGTGAGAACAATTCCGCGAAAATCTTTCCGAGAAATTTCTTACGATTGAAAAGTTTCGCTACTACAGTGAGTGATATTCCGCGAAATTTTTATCCGAGAAATTTCCAAGCGCTAATTTTCGCTGCTACAGTGACTAAAGAAATGAGAAACTTTCATTCGAGAATTTACTTAAGTTAAAATGTTTTTCGCTGCTACAGTATGTGAAGTCCCGCGAAAGTTTATCTGAGAAATTTTCTTTTATTCACTCAAAACTTTCTCTGCTACAGTGAGTGTCACCCCGCGAAAATCTCATAACACATCTCTCATCTACACACTTTCGCATCTTCACTCTTTCGCAACCACAGAGACACACGAAATTTTCTCAATGCATCTTCCGCGAAACTTTCATATAACTTGCGAAAATTTAGCTTACTTGCGAAAATTCACTCTGAATGCGAAAAACACTTCAACTTGCGAAAATTTTATTATATGCGAAAATCCGTGAATAGACTAAGTGCGAAATTTCCTTGATATATGCGAATATTAACTCTGACTGAAAAATTGCTTTAACGTGCGAAAATCTCCTTATGTGCGAAAATTCATATGCGAAAGCTCTTTCATACATGCGAAATTGCACGATTTCTCGACTTGTCTATGTATAATAACTTGCGAATTTTCACATCACATGCGAAAATTTAGACAACTTGCACACTAGCGAAATTTTACTCACTGTGCGGAAAATCCTCATGACATGTCCATGTTCACTTGCGAAACTTCCCAATGCATGCGAAAATTGTCCTATATATGCGAAAATTGTCCTATATGCGAAATTTACCTAATATGCGAAAATTCTCTCTATTACTTAGCGAATTTTCGTTACATGCGAATCTTTACCCAATATGCGAAAATCTTCCACTACTTGCAAAATGCGAAATTCTACACTGAATGCGAAACTTTCTTTACTTATGACAATTCTACCTAGATACGAAAGTTTGACCACATGCGAAATTGCCTTCAATTTTAAATTTTTTAAGTCCCAAGAAATTTCTCAATGCATGCGAAAATTTTGATTTCTTGCGAAAATTTTCCATGCCCATGAACTTTATATGCGAAAAAAAAAAAACTTTCTCGACATGCTTATATGATATAAGTTACGAAAATTTCTCTTTACATGCGAAATTTTATACAAAAATGCGAAAGTTTTCTTGACATATCTACGTTTTTATACTTCGCGAATTCGACACTTAGTCCGCTCTAATCGTATAACAATTACTGTCGAGTAGATATGACTAACAAAGATCAAGCCACGCTTGAAGCACTTGAGGAGGCTGCAATCCAAAGGGACGTCGCTCGCATCGAAGTCCACACACGCACCTATGTACCACCACCTGACCAGATATTCCCCCTAAGTCAATGGGCGGCTCTGATTCCCAACAACTACATGGTGGATCTGGAAAGCTTTCGGTGCGATGCCCCCGTCATCGTAGAAATCCTCAAAGGGCACCCACTTCGCCATGCCCTCACACATGGCGAGCCAGAAGCACAGTCTATCTTCAACAAATTCTGGCATCACTCCAGATAGCTGGACCACTCCGTCTTGCCAAAACCTTGTCAGCCAGAATTGATCAAGACACGGTGGTGCTCACCCGCAAGATACTACAAGAAGTACTTCAACTCCCCGTCTACTCACCCTACGACCCACTACCAACACACGAGCAACAAGTTGACGACATTGACAGACTGGGCTACCAATCAGACAATAAGAAAACGAAGGGCCCACTTGTCCTCAGTGAAGTCACCACCCGCAATCTACCTCAACCATGGCGAACGCTGTACCTGCTCGTCACAAGTGCATGTCAGGAAAGCATGCTGGTCAGGACCGCGGCAATTTTCAAATTCTCACCATCCTGACCGGCATCGCCCACAACCGAAAGTACAACTACGCCCGATATAATTTGGATGGATCTCGTCTCCATGATCCAACGTCGCGACCGGGGAAGTCGCCAAGGGAGTCACAAACCGATTTGTACCCTACATGCGGTGGCTCCCTGCTCTCATCAAGCACTTCCGCCTACACTCAACCGACATTCAAATCCGGCCGGCAGCGGAACACTTCATCATCCCAACTGTCGAGAAGTTCGCCAAGAAAAACACTCCGGCGAAGGATCGACACGCCATGATCATTCCGGACGAAGTGCTCGCCTACGCAGATCAGACAAACCCGCACGTCCGCGAATATCGAGCCACAACACCTGCGTTCCGCGAGAGCCCCCGACCTTTCACCACTGTCCCTATGGCGCAGATCAACCCCACTGCTCCTATCCCCGGGACTAGCCACACCCCCCCACCACCTCCAAAAAGTCTTCAGTCGCGCCGCATCCTCCTCCTCCACCCGCGTTCCGAAAAACGGTCGCGTGAGGATGACGTAAGCCGCCCCACGGAGCGTCGATCGAAACAAAAAACACGATCGACCTCCTCCGCCACAAATAAGCCGAGCCGAACCAATAGGTACAGGAGGCGATGTGTTCACCTCCCGAGTAGAAGACGTGGCATCTGGCTCAACCACGCAAACAACCCCACCAATCCACTTATCTTCCTCTCTACAGGAAGGTATTTCATTCCACGAGGAGCCACGTATACCATCGACATCCCACTTGGAGATGATCGATGTTGAAACAAGCAGTCCCTCGCCTCAGACTGCATCCTCTTCATGCACATCGAGTCTAGTGCCCTCACTCCCCATACTTTCACACGTTTCTAGGACACATACACCTTCTACCGCACCACAGAGTCTTCGTGACTCTGTCAGAACGCTCGGTGATGTCTCTGTACTGAGAGCGGAAGACCTAGCACGGCCAACATCACAACAACCGTGAGCCTAGGCCATCATTCGAGTGAGTCTGTCTCATCGATGATGCCAACGGGAAGTCTGAGTGACCCCGTCTTTTCCAGACCTGTGCAAACGGGCGCCAATCGGCTTTATTATTCACCGATTCGGTGTCAGTTGGATTTCTTCGTGATTCCAACTTGTTAGAATTACCCCATTTTGTCACCGAGACCGCGCTAGAGACACGCCTTCAAGAGTTTGCCAGAACTCTTGAGGCGTCGATTCTCGATCAAGTCTACGCGCGTCTCAATGCGTCCACCGTCGACAAAGGCAAAGGTGTGCCCCGGAGACGCCACCACCCATGCAACACACGAACGCAGATGCTCTTCTCTCCTCCATCGCTGCCAAGGAGCTCTTCTACATCCTCCGAGCCCGATTCGAATCGATGACGGAACTTGACGAGGAAGAACAGGAGATGAAGCGCATCTTGACTCAACCGATGTCCTGCCGTGCTCAAGGCGAATCTAGCAGGACCAGGCGCGACGATCAAGATGATGATCAAGATCGCCGCGAGGGGGAGAATAGGCAGCTGAGCTCACAAGGATTGATGCAATCGACGCCGCCCTCCTCCTCTGGACCTGAAACGACGCCCGCAACCAGAAACCTCACAACCCACTAGCCAAAAATCCCACCATGTTCACCCTGAGTCACTAGCCAAATCACACCCTCACCACCAACCACTACCGTTTCCGAAACTCTAATCGTCACATCGACGTTAGAGACCACCTCAGCATCGTCTCCACCCACCACCTCAGAACCTCTAGCTGTCACATCGACGTTAGAGGCACCACCACATCTACACCACCCGTCACCCAAATCATCCTTGCCAAAACCATCACTCAACAACCGAACCACCAGAATCTCCACCAATTCCATCCCCACAATCCACTAACTCCTCGGACGCTACACCCTCGCCACCACACAGTCATACCCCTCTCAACATCGATCCCAACCCGGCTTCCGAGGATGTCTACTGCGCTCAGAATGAGATCGAAGCCTACATCTTCAACGATGAATGGCTATACACCCCGCCGATGCAGTAGCAGCTAGGAAGTTGGTGAAAATGCTCGACGTCTGCTCATGGAGGCCTCGCTTACGCTGATCAACACCGCAGACGACGAGAACGGAGAGGAATACGACGCTGAACCGGCGAGCTCGAAAACATCCTGCAGTTCCAAGCGCAGCAAACTGAGGCCCCTGCTGCTCAGACGGATGTACCCACGGTGGATATACCGGAAGCACCGTGGAAAACAAAAAGATAACCGCGCCGTTCAAAGAGAGATCAGGAAGAGGATCTGGCGGCGCAAGGACAGATCATCATCATCACAACTTCGACGAGTATGACTGATGAACATCCAAAATTGGAGCGAGCAAAAGAAGAAGCTCTACCGATGGAGCCTTCTTTGCAACAAGTGCACAAAGAGGACGCTATCCGATGAGGAAAACATCGCTCAGAAATGAAGTCGGGCCCCCATCTGCAAAGTCACTGACAATCTCATAAAACCATGATCCATATAAAACGTACGTGAAACGATAAACACGCAAATTACGTAAGTCACATCAACATAAAATTCATTGAATCACATGAAAGCACATAATCACGTATGTGTTTACGCATTGTAGATGGATGATCCACCTACATGTCCTCCCGCTATGATCAAATAGAAAATATGGTGGAGTCTCTTTAGATGGGTCCTCTGGATATAATAGATATTATTAGTATCTGTACTAACCTTCGAGCAGTTTAGTCTAAGATAATTACATTAGAAATTATAAAATATTCTAAGTATGACCTAGATCGCCCGACTTATGGTCAACTCTAAGTCAACATCCGATTTTATGTTTAACTTAACTTCGTTCAATTTATCTTATAAATCAATATATTATATAACTCGCGAAAGCTTATTACTGAAGGCATGTTTCGCCGCCCGATTGGTTTGGTTTAGAAATCGTCCGATTGGTTGTGGTATAATCAATGTTCATTCGGTCGATTCTTCATTATATCTTAAATCGCCCGATTTAACATGTTTAGAGGCTAAAATCGCCCAGTGTCCATCATCCTTGAATCGCCCGATTCCTTGATTTGCCTAGCAACACAAATCGCTCGATTGCATGGTAAATTGCCGAGTTCTTTTATGTGATGACAAATCGCCCGATTGCATGGGCTAAATAGCTTCGCCCGATTGGAGGCAACTACAATCTCAAATCGCCGAAATCTTCATAAAGTGGAATCGCCCGATTCCAAGCATGGCATTCCTCAACTCGCCGAGTGATGAAGTATGATTCTGGGTTTCGCCCAATTTGCCATGGCTTTCAATCGGCCGAAAACTTCATGCAACTTCATTCCTTCGATCGAATAATCATCACATCGCCCGATTGGCTCACATACCTTTGCTCACTTTCGCCGAGATTTTCTTCACTTATAAGTCGCGCGATAGTCCACCCAAAATTTGGTTTCGCCGAGACCTTCATAAGGTATAATAACCCGATTGATTGCCTTCTTAATCGCCCGATTCCATACCATCATACATCGCTCGATTGTTCATAGTACTTGTTATTCGATCGAAACTTGATATTCCCAGCTATTTTAATAGCTGCCTCCTTCTTTATAATCATAATTCCTATCTTACAATTTTTTCCAGCCATAATACACAACATCTTAGGCAGCTATATTAGTATTATCATACTAAAAACCCTAAAATCAGTACTTAGTCTCAAAATCGTGATTCTTGCTACAAAACAGACTAAACCCTGAAACTAATACATCTTGAATCTCTATTATTCTTAAGTTGTACAGAATATAAGTCATATATATATTTATTTATATAACGTACAGATTAGGATTAAAAGAGTATACCTCTCTAAAGCTTGAATTCAATTATGGTTATGTGAGTACTCGTTTTCTCTACTTGCTTCCGTTCCAACCGTCCTTTCTTTTTTGGCATTTTCTTATTCAATGGCCTTATATTATCTATGAATCTCGATAAGCATTGAGTTATAAAAAGTATTTTGATGGGACATAAGGTGACGTGCATTCCCTTAACCCTAAGTAACCTACTAATAGTTATCCCTAATACTTTACTTGGGCCTACGTAAACATATCATATAAGCCCACTTTACTATGACAATCCAATCTATTCTTATTTGTATTACTATTATTATAAAATTTCGAATTCTCTATACATAATATAGCTCTAATTAATAATTTTTCCTTACCTTAAAATTATATTTTACGTGATTATTTATAAGTCCCGACTCAAAGCTACTCGATTGATTGTCCTAATAGCACACAACCACATATAAAATTGCATCACGTAGTATGAAATCATCTAGGAACATAACATGTAATCATATAAACACATATTTTGCACATAAATTCACAGATAGCTTGTTCATAAAATTTGGGGTATTACAATATGAGAGGAAGACAGACGGAGATGCAAGAGAAGGATGGCTAGCAAAATAAGAAGACTGGACGAGTTAGGCGTCAGTTGACTGCGAGAGTTGTGGTAGTAATTACAAAGGTCGACCAAGAAAGCAGGTAAAGGAAAGACCCATGATTAACCTTCGGGAGGACCAAGAAAGCAGGTAAAGAAAATATGAAAACCTTCAGGTGGACCACTGACTACTTACCGAGGCCCGGGGATTCGTACCTCGAAGGAGAGGGTCATTCCCACTCGATCCATGATCACAGGGATTTGAGCTTCGGCGAGAAAAAGAAATTCTCACCTCAAGCCAAGGGACTGCTATCGACGTACGAAGGTCTCCATTTGAGATGTCCACTTCATTAAGCCTGAGAATGTTCCTCTTCGTCGTTGTATCCTACAAAGCGGTGAGGATGGAAAATATCCATATCAAAAAAATCTTGCAAGGCAGACGCCATGCGCTAGAGGGGGAGGAAGGCGAAGAAGCAGAACCAGTAAAAGCACCCCATTGTCGTTCCCAGTAAAAGAAGGCATAAAATAAAATTGGGTAGAGAAAGAGAAGGACTGACCTGACAAATCCGAAGAGGAGGAGGATGTTGGCCGGACGTGGATGGCGAAATCAGGAGGAGGGAGTGATCGCCTCCGCTTAAAGCCGGAGGGAAAGGAGAGGAGAATTAACCTTAATAAATGTGAAAGGTACTCTACATAAAATAGGAGGAAAAGAAAGAGGAAAGAGGAAAGAAAATCAAAGTCGGAAAAGGAAGGGAAGCGAGAGCAGAGAGAAGCGGAGAGGAAACGACAAGTCCTTAGATGATCAACACGTGGCAGGATGGATGTGATAATAGCGGTTCAGTATTTTTTCCCGCCCAAGGGCGACGTGACGCATAAGGAGGTCGGCATGTGGGTGATGAAGAATTTAGAGGGCATTGGAAATATTCTCCATTCTCGAGGAAGGAGGGAGGAAAGTTGATCGGAAACAGAAGAGCCTCCACGAGTTAATTTACAGATAACTGACGTCCAAAGGGCTCGGCTACATTCTCCTTGAACTATTTGAGGGGAGACTATTGTTGCCCCAGGACCTTCGGCTAACTGTAAAATAAACCGCGCACTAGAAGGTGTGACGAGGAATGCGGGAGGGAGTGGTAACCCTGAGGCCGGCCCACGAAGAACCCGAGAGGGATAAAGGAGGGGCTGAAGATTATCAGAAGGGTGGGTCGAGGTAGAACAAGGAATTCTCCTCCCGAGAGAGGACGTCAAGGTAGAGCAAAGAGGTTTTATGGAGAGAGGAGGCTGTTGAGGTCGAGCAAGGCAGTTTCTCCTGAGAGGAGGACGTCGAGGGCGTGTAAGATTATCACTCTTGAGGGGAGAATCAGTGATGGAATCAGGATTTATGATGTGGGGGCTCGAAAATAATTATAATAAAGAACAACAAAAATTTTGATGTCACGGCCATACATTTATCGATAAAGAAAGGCTAAACTACATTGTTAAAAGTAGTCTTTGGTAAAAGAAGTCTCCGCGGTCCCATATTCTGAATTTTCGCAAAACTGTTTCATTTCCAATACTTGCAAATGTTTCTTTTTCGATGTAACCCACCAACAAATCTGAGAGAAAGGCATCACCCATCTTATTACGTAAATCATGCTTGATAATTTTCGATGCGAGAATGATCTTTCGACAGTAGCTGTTGCAACCGGCAAGACCAAAGCCAATTCTAGAAGTCGGTATACCATATCATAGGTAGTGTGATACCCCATTTCAACCATCTTCTTTCCAAGTTCTCCAATATCCTCAAGTTCACTAAAAGCTTCGTTCCCCTTCACATTCAAAATATATCGATCCAACTGTATTCCTAAACGACATAAATCAATGTCCGTAAAATCTTCTGAATATAGCTTGCCAAGTTGTAGTAGCCTTTCACGATCAAAATTTCGAAATGAATCTCTTGGATCAAGGGATGAAATGCATAACAACAAGTCTGTGTTGGCTTTAGTAAAACGATCGTCCATCTCATTGAAAAGCTGACAAACAACTAATAATATAATGACGAAATTATTATTAAAATAATTATAAATACCGATAAACTAAAATATTGAAATAGTAAAGCAAATACCTGATAAAAAACATCAACGCGAAAACGATGAAATATGTTTGTGCTTCATTATTAACTGTCCTCCGAACTCGCCCTGGAATTACATTTTCCATACCCGGTACATGGATCTCGTTTTTGGAACAAAAGTAATGACCTCCTTCAATAACAAGTCAAACCCAATATCTCTATATTTCTTCAAATCATCCTTCACATCTTGAATAAGTTGCACAGCATTACCTATATTTTGATTCTTCAGCTGCAGGGCTTGTGAAAGTCATGTGTTCTTCCCAATAAATTGAGCATTAAATGAGCAATAAATGCAAATTCAAATGTTTCCATTCTATCTGCCAAACTCAAAGTTGTTCCCCGACTTTTAGAATCAGTGCCATCCCTAGACAAAGCAATAAGTACTTCCCTCAAAGGATTCCATAACTCTAACAGTCTATGTATTGTCTTAAAATGAGAACCCCAACGAGTATCGCATGACCGCGCTAAACTTATTTCCTGATTTCTGCCCTTTCCTGTCGAAATTTCACCAATCTCCACACGTCTAACATACTCATCATATTGTTTTTGCCTAATAGCATCTTTTCTTTTACATGAAGCTCCAGTAATGTTGACAATCATACCAAGATAATCGAAAAAGTTTCTCACGCTTGCATTTGTTGATGTAGCGACAACTACTAACTGTAGTTGATGAGCAAAGCAATGAATATAAAATGCGCACCTGTGTTCATCTAAAATCTTTTTCTTCAGACCATTAAGCTCATCGTGCATGTTAGATGCCCCATTGTAGCCTTGGCCTCGTAGTTTGAACATTGTTAGTCCAAGTTTCGCAAATAAATTCTCTATAGCACTTTTCAAAGATGATGCGCAAGTATCACTAACATGCACCACTGCAAGAAAGCGTTCGATCACTTCTCCTTGATCATTCACATACCTCAAAACTATTGACTTTTGTTCCTTTATAGAACTATCACGAGCCTCGCCAGTCAAAAGAGAAAATAACTTTTCTCTCATCTCATTCACGAGTATATTTCTTACCTCCGTAGCACAAGCATTAACAATTTCCTTTTGAACTTTAGGAGATGTCAATTGATGATTTCCAGGAACATTACATTTCATCACCCTATTAACTTCCTCATTATGCTCAGAATACCATTTGATAAGTTCCAGAAAATTACCTCTATTCTTTGAACTTGCAGACTCATCATTTCCACGAAAAGTCAACCCTTGATTTACAAGAAATCGGATCACATCAACTACCGCTGTCAATTGAATACGGTAATAGATTTCGCTTTGTTTATTTTGTCGAGACAACATGTATTCCAAATTGTTCCTTCAATTGTTGAATGATTCCAACTGAACTCTAGCATGATTGTGTTTACTGTCGTTAGTTCCTTCATGATCAGGAAACTTCTCTAACGCTTTTTTTTCCAATTTCTGAAACCATGCTCTGTAAATATGTCATCCCCGTTTTTACTACCACTAGTAGGAAACAAATAACACCATAAACAATATGCAACATCTTTCGAAGCACTATATTCGAGCCAACAAAATAGATAATACCATGCTTTCTGAAATTTTTTCATGCACCCACTACTATCTGTTCCAGGAAAATTTGTACCTCTTGGTTGACAAGGACCTTTGGCTAAATATCTTCTCCTTACTTCCTCTCGAATATTAACAGAATATTCGTTAATTGGTTTACGTAACGCATGATCACCAACAATTTCATCTTCACATAATTCAATTTCATCTCGTCCCCTTTTATAACGGATTTCACTTGTATTCACATCACGTGACGGTGAATCGATGCTTTGTTTAGATTTCTTCTGAAAAAAATTTCAATCGAAACATTCCTGTAAAATAAAATAATAAATCATGATAATGAATAAATTAATTTCTTTAACACATAAGTTTTTCTTTGAAAAAGGGGAGGAAAGGAGAATACTTGGATGCCATATGCGTGATGTGTCTGCACTGCAACCACTCAACCAGTACACTGAATCTACAATCGCAAATCGCAATCCGTTGTTTGTCTCTCCAAATTGATGGTTTTCCACTTTTTCGTCTATATTCTTTTTTATTATTATTTCAAGGAAATTGAGCCCAAAGTCAAGTAAGCCCAAACTTAGTTAATTTTATTATTTAAAAGTTGGCCCAATATACAAGTCCAATTAGAAAAATTCCCCAAAAATTAGGTATATGTCATCTTCTTCAACCTCAGACCTCACGTAGCTACGCCATGGAGCTCCACCCTATATCTAGTATATATATCCTTCTAACGCCGGCCGCCGGGGGGTCGGCTGACCCCTCTGACCCCCCTGTGGTTCCGTCAAAGGGGAGAATGGGAGACAAAGGCCGTGGGGAGAACGTGGGAAAACATGAATGACCACGTTGCCGCGCAAGGCCTGAGGACTGGGCGGACGGGGGTAGTGAGCAGGTCATGGAAAAACGGACGAGGTTGGTATAAAATGGTAAAAGTGAACTCATAAAAGGTAAGCAGTGCACAAGAGACCATATTGCACTCCCAAAAACCACTAGTATCCTTTTTTTGAAGAACTGACTTTAGCATCGTAGGGGCATCAACGGAACCACCGGCACCACTCTAACCCGTTGTCTTTTGTGTCACACATAGGTGTTAGGGATGGTCGTTATTTTCCCAGAATTTGTGTCAGGAAGCACGTGGAGGGAGACTTTTCGTGGAATGAATCGAAGGATAGACCACATAACATAACAAACGAAGACATACAAAAAGCATAAAAACAGAGCAGAAAAAACAGAACAAAAAAGCAAACTAAAATACAACATCCCAAATAGGAGAGTACCTCTCGCGTCTGTTACCCACATTCTACAACCACATCGACAGTCCTACAACAAAAGTGAGAATACTAGAAAAAAAAAAGAAAAAAATTAATAGAAGAAAAAAAAGGTAAGGTAGTTTCTCCCCCATCCCCACTATAGCATGGGGGAGAGGTTTTTACAATGGGGCTTCCTTGACGAAGCTTGCTGCGGTGGATGGTTGTCGGAGGGAGGTCGCCGCTACTGAGAGGGTCGCCGAGGGCGGTGGTCGGCGAAGGGAACTATGGGGATTTAGAGTTTTTCCCCTATTGAGAGAGAGAGAGAGAGATTGATTTTCTTCCACAAACGTTTACCTGAACACATTAGGTTTACCTGAACCGAGAAACAAATGTTTTTCTTTCCTGTTCTTTCTTCTTTGTCTTCTTTCATTCGATTCTTCTACTTTTTCCTATTATTTTCGTCTTCACTATTGTGATCCATGCTTCTTCACGTTGGTTTAATTTAATTTAGAAAAGTCTGTACTTAAAACTAAAAAGAAATAAAGGCCAAGTTATTTTTTCCATAAAAGTTGGTCCTTATTAGAGCGGTGGTCAACTTGGCCCGTGGCCCGCGGGACGGTCCGCCCCGCCCCTCCAAAAGGGCTGGCTGGGCTGCATTGTTTTAGGCCCGCCAAAGAGCGGGCCTGAACGAGCCAGCCCGGGCGGGCCGCGGGCTTGGCGGGGCGGATTTATTAATTATATATAGGGTTAATTCAATTTCAGGACCTATTAAGATGTTTGGATTTGGGTTCAGGCCCACTAGAGTTTGGTTTAGGAATAAGGACCAACTTCTCGAAAAATCCAGTGATCAGGCCCTAAAATGATACGAAAAGACATATTTAACCCTGACATATGCAAAAATTACGTTGGATACCTGAATGATCCGATAACATGTTTCCAGACAATTATAACGATTTTGCGCTGAGAAAAAACACTTCCTTTCATTTGCATAACAAACAGTCTTTTACTGAGTACCATATGTGTCTGTTTAGTAACAAAAAATGTCGCAGAAGTAACACATCATTCAAAAATAATACCGCTTCGTGCAACATCATATGTTAATGTGTTATTGCAGAAAGCGGTATTATTTTTGAATGATGTGTTACTTCTGCTACATTATTTGTTACTAAATAGACATCATATAGTACTCAATACAAGACTGTTTGTAATCCAAATGAAAGGAAGTGTTTTTTTCAGCGCAAAACTGTTATTATTGTCATATAGGATTTATGGTTTAGGGTTCGGTATTGTTTTTGAATTATGTGTTACTTCTGCGACATTATTTGTTACTAAATAGACAACATATGGTACTCAATACAAGACCGTTTGTTATCCAAAGGAAAGGAAGTGTTTTTTCAGATAATCGTCGTATGGTAATCATTAGCTTTTCGATTGCCCGTGATCCTCTATTTTTGAACCCTGAGAAGGGTTTATTGAACCATTCTTGAACCCTTCTTGAACCATCCACCCGACCACCCCCTTGTTTCCCTAGATAAAAAATTCATCATTATAGGGAGCAATGCTCCTATAATACATTACCAATTTTCAATCTCGAAACGTGTAATAAGATCGAAAAGTTAATGATTCCATCTTTTACAGGATAACACCAATGATCGAAAAGCTAATGATTTTTCTTAGACCGAGAGAACTCCCTATGAACTTTGGAATGATAAAACAACTAACATAGGTTATTTCCATGTATTGGGGTGCAAGTGTTTTATTTTAAATGATAGGGATAAGCGAGGAAAATTCGATTCCAAAGTAGATGAAGTGATATTCCTAGGTTACAGCCTTCATTCCAAAGCTTTTCGAGTGTTTAATAATAGGAAGAAGACTGTTCAAGAATCTGTGCATGTTACATTTGATGAATTTCCTAACGCAGATGCTAGTGAGGAAGGTATAGTTGTGTCTCCTGCAGGTATACATGTTACTGACAAAGAAGTAAACGCAATTCCTTTGGAACTAGATGTTATGTCAGAGGGACCTGAGGCTTCAGACGAACAACAGCGCAGAAAATTTAAACACGCCTCCAGCCACCCCACTGAACAGGTCATAGGGAATATCACTTCAGGGATCAAAATGAGAGCAACTGCACGAAATGATATTGCTGCGGAATCACATGACGTGCTGTTGTCAACCATGGAACCTAAGACAGTGAATGAAGCTCTTGACGATGAATCGTGGATGATTGCCATGGAAGAAGAGCTAGCACAATTCGAAAAGAGCCAAGTGTGGACTCTTGTGGAAAGACCAAACGACAAGTCCATAATAGGCACGAAGTGGGTGTTTCGCAACAAGCTGGACAAAAACGGTAATGTGACTCGGAAAAAGGCCAGGTTAGTTGCCAAAGGTTATTCCCAAGAAGAAGGTATTGATTTTGAAGAAACCTTTGCACCCGTAGCTAGGCTTGAGTCAATACGCATTTTACTTGCATATGCATCTTTTAAAAGACTCAAGCCTTTTCAAATGGACGTGAAAAGTGCATTTTAAATGGTTTTATAAATGAGGAAGTTTATGTTGAGCAACCTGCCGGTTTTGAAAAAGTAGAATTTTCAAATCACATCTTCAAGTTAAACAAAGCTTTATATGGTTTAAAACAGGCCCCTAGGGTATTGTATGAAAGATTGAGTAGGTTTTTACTAGATATGAGCGTTACAACAAGAACATAGATAATACTATTTTCATAAAATGCGAAGGGAATCACATACTGCTTGTGCAAATATATGTTGATGATATCATATTTGGCAGTACTGACATCACTCTTTGCGAGAATTTTTCTAAGTCCATGCAACAGGAATTTGAAATGAGCCTAATGGGAGAACTCACGTACTCCTTGGATTGCAAATCAAGCAATTGGACACGGGAACATTCATATCTCAAATGAAGTACACGAAAGAACTACTTGAAAAATTCGGAATGGCTGATTCCAAAGTACTTCCCACTCCTATGCATCAGACCGCCAAGATTGACAGTGATGAACAAGGTACGTCCTTTGACCAAACTAAGTATAGAGGTATGATCGGAAGTTTGCTATACCTTACGGCAAGCAGACAATAGTTGTTCTCAGTAAATCCTTTGGATGAAACAGACCTTGAGTGATTATGGTTTAAGGTACGACCAAATTGCTATTTTCTGTGATAGTAGTAGTGCCATTAGTATCACTAAGAATCCCGCACACCACTCACGAACTAAGCATATAGAGTGAAACATCATTTTATTCGAGATCATGTTTAGAAAGGGAATATCAGCGTGAACTTTATAGGAACTAATTATCAATTGTCTGATATCTTCACGAAACCCCTTATTGAAAGTAGATTTTGTGATATTCGCGACCGATTAGGAATTATTGAGCTCAAATAGGAAAGGTGACTAGATTAGTTAATCCTTAGTAATTCCTTGATCTTATCCTTTAGGATTTCCTCGATTTTATCTTTTGATTCTATTAATAACTTTCTCGATTATGTTTTCCTTATCTATCCTATTTCTTTCACTCGTGGGAAGATTATTTTTTGTCTCTAAATAGATTCTCTTCGAGGTTTATGTCAAAATCTATTTTCAGCCGGAAATTCCTTTTAATTTTTTGAACTCTGGTCTTAGTCCTTATTTCCTTCCTTAATCTCCGCGAGATATCCTCTGATCTTCATTTAATTCCATCTAATGGGCAGTTTCCTTATCCAGCCATGATCTTTGAAATTCAACTTTTGAAATCGTTTCCTTATCTGCCTCACATCTAGTCGATATTACATCTCTCTATAATTTCTTTTCATTCTTATCCAAGAAGCTTACGACCTTTATGTAACTACCCACTCTCTTCCTTCTTGAATCTATTCAACCATAAGTCCTTTACTTTATTATTTCGCTCCTCAATCCTTCGATCTCAATCGTGACGAAAACCAAAGGCGCCAGATCTGTCTCCAACAAGAAGTGAAAGGCTGCTCTGATCAAATCCCCAATCTCTCTGAAAGCCACTGTTCGAAATCAGTAAGAAAAAGGATCAAAAGAGTGACAACGAGCAGGGAACCATAGCTGATCTGAAACGGAGTACCAAGGGCATCAAGGATGATAACAGGAAGAAGTTCGATGAGGTCTCACGGCACCTTATAAGGATTAAAAAGTTTATGAAGGAGATCTCTACGGCTCTGAATATCGTTGAATCCTCATCTGCCTCATCTGATAGTGATTCCAGCCCTTAGAACTACGATCCCTAGTGATCTCCTAGCTCTAGTATGCTAGTTCTCGTCCGCCTAGTATTAAGTTCTTTTATTTTGCTGATTTTTTGGTTGGTAGGTCGTGGTTGGTTGCAGGTTTTTGGTAAAGTTGGTGGTGTTTTAAGTCCCTCCTTTTTTGATGCTGAAGGGGGAGAATTTGGGCAATTAATGCCATTTGTTTTGGTTGGTGGCGGGTCGTTCCTTTTGGCCTTTAGTTATCTTGGAATGCGATTAATACTATCGGCTTGCTTTTATATGCATGTGTCTTAATCTCTTTGTGGTGTTTTAAGTCCCTCCATTTTGATGCTGAAGGGGGAGAATTTGGGCAATTAATGCCGTTTGTTTTGGTTGATGTTGGGCCGTTCCTTTTGGCCCTTGCTTATCTTGGAATGCGATTAATACTAACGGTTTGCTTCTATATGCCTGTGTCTTATCTCTTTGTGCTTGATCTTGTGATTTATTAAGGATTAAGTAATTCCGCACATAGGCAGGGGGAGCAAACTAATATGATCTGAAAATTTGCGACATTCCATGGTGACTTGTGACACTTTGTATGATATGACCTGGTAATTGCTATATGTTTTTGCTGCTGTGCTTTACATAGGAATATAAGCAATTAGACATTGGGAGCATGCTTTAGAATTTGATAAATTAATTTGCTCTGATCATATGTCACATGCTTTGATACTTAAACATGCTATGTGCTAAAATGGTTTCATATCGAGTGTACTCATATGCTTAAGATAGGCATTAATTACTTGTCATCATCAAAAATGGGGAGATTGTAGACCTTTTTGGTCGGAATTATTATGAGAGTTTTGATTATTCCAAGTAATTATGTATCATGGGGGGTACAATTTATAAAACTCTATATGTATTATTTATGATGTTTAAGTATGTGGAAATATTCGATTAAGTGATTCAATATGATTTAAATGGTTAAGAAAATTGAATATATGTGATCTTGTGTTTAACTGGAATATAGATGTGATCACCTTGCTATGAACGTTTTCGTTTGGATGGAATATCACTGTGTGCTATATATGGAAAATATATTCTGATAAATGATATGTGAGCTGTATACATGATTGAGTTATATTAGGAAAGAATATCGTTGAGATCACCAGGATATGAACGACTGCATATGGAATATATATTCTGTTAAGTGATATGTGAGTTGTACACGTGATTGAGTTATTTTAGGAAAGAATATCATTGTGATCACTCGAATATGACTATGCTATATATGGAAAATATATTTTGATTAAGTGCTTACATGTGATTGATCTATTTTAGGAAAGAATATTATGAGATATCTGTTGAGTGCAATATTATTTGACTTTTAAATCAGTGAATCAATGATCTACCTTTCCTTATGCGACTTAGGATTTGTATTTTGGAAAGTGATTAATTGATTGGACTTATATATGGTAATATGCTGATTGAGTCTATTTGTGGAATGTGCTGAAATCGGATGAGATCACCATGCATAGAAAGTCTGTCTTTACTTTATACTCAGTAGATCAAATCTTTCCCTGTGCGATTTGGCTAACATATTTTAGGAAAGAAATCAGTTGATTGAGCTTACTATTGATAACATGCTGATTGTAACTATATATGGAATGTGCTGACTAACGGATGAGATCACCACAAAAGGAAATTAAGATTCTGGTATTTATGGTAAATGATCATGTTTGACCGTTGAGCTAAATTGGTTTATTCTTGGCATGATTCCTTGGGTTAATGCATGTGATTATTGAGCTTTCTCTTGTATATTTTGTGCTTAACTTTCCTTGTGAAGTGTAGAAGCTATTCGTGGTCTATGTAGAAGATAAACACTTCACATTGAAGGGTACGAAACGAACACACAAGCCGTCGAATTCCTTAGAGTGATTGAGCGTTAATTTGCGATTCATTCGTATTTGTGTTGAGCTTTAATTTGCGAATTCAGTACCCGTAAGCGATCTTTAGCAAAACCCTACCCTAAACCCTTGTCTTCGGACGTGATTTGTCTACGGACGTGTTGAAGCACACAAACGAGCACGAGTGGAGTCGTTCGCACGTGGAGGGA
The DNA here is from genome assembly GCA_027422505.1 of Craterostigma plantagineum. NCBI lineage: Eukaryota > Viridiplantae > Streptophyta > Magnoliopsida > Lamiales > Linderniaceae > Craterostigma > Craterostigma plantagineum. The sequence goes on from JAPQWV010000536.1 coordinate 412,232, forward strand.
CGAATTTGGTGGGTTCGGTGGCCCTTCGGTAGCAAGCTGCATCCAGTCGGGGAATTGATTTCCTGAGTAAACGACGTGGATCGAAACTTGGCGTGCGGCAGCCTAGAACGAGGTCTAGTATCCATAGTGCTTCGGTTGTGTAAGGGTCGATCATTATGTAACCATAACCCGTAATACTCAGTGATTGATTGGAACTCTTGGGGAGATCACAGCCCAAGGACGAGATTAAACCCCGGTTGGGAATATAACCTGTATAAATACTCGTCTCACTTTACTTTCAGTTATTTACTTTTCTGTGAGACAAACCCGGAACGCATGCAAGTAACTGGGCAATATCTTTGAAACGATTTCTGGAATTAATGTAATATTTTGTGAACAGGGTTAGGGAGATAACGTTGATACTCTTACTGCTTTCTGGGAAATAACGTACTCTGCAATATCTTCTCAAAGAAAAGTATTTTTCAAAGAAGAACAAGCCAAATTTTTTTATAGCCTAATTCACCCCCCCCTCCCCCCCCCCCCCCCCCTCTTAGGCATATTGTACACTTCAATTATTATTATTTGGAAAGTTTACACTTAAATACCCCAAAAGTATAAAATATATCATATCAGTCCCTTGTCAACAATTTTTTATATGAAGGTATCTAGTAGAATAATTTTTTGCACATGTGGACAATTGACTGACATCACATTAGAAATTTAGATACCATAGAAGGTTCTTATTGACTAATGTCGTTACATCCTTCTTTGCTCATGTGAATGTATGTCGTAAGCTCTGTCATGTCTTCACTGCCCGACTAATATAAATTTCGCTCAGTCACGTCACATGATAAAATATTCCTTTTTCGTTCCATGAACAACCCGTTAAGCTCACAGCGCATGTTGGATGCCCCATTGTAGCCTTGGCCTCGTAGTTTGAACATAGTTTCGCAAATAAATTCTCTATAGCACCACTGCAAGAAAGCGTTCGATCACTTCTCCTTGATCATTCACATACCTCAAAACTATTGACATTTGTTCCTTTATAGAACTATCACGAGCCTCGCCAATCAAAAGAGAAAAGTACTTTTCTCTCGTAACTTCCTCATTACGCTCAGAATACCATTTGATAAGTTCCAGAAAATTACCTCTATTCTTTGAACTTGCAGACTCATCATTTCCACGAAAAGCCAACCCTTGATTTACAAGAAATCGGATCACATCAACTACCGCTGTTAATCGAATACGGTAATCGATTTCGCTTTGTTTATTTTGTCGAGACAACATATATTCCAAATTGTTCCTTCGGTTGAATGATTCCAACTGAATTCTAGCATGATTGTGTTTACTGTCATTAGTTCTTTCATGATCACGAAACTTCTCTAACGCTTTTTTTTGGTTTCTGAATCCATGCTCTGTAAATATGTCAGCCCCCTTTTTACCACCACTAGTAGGAAACAAATAACACCATAAACAATATGCAGCATCTTTCGAAGCACTTTATTCGAGCTTGTAGAATACGATTTTAATTGTGCATTGATTTAATTACCTGTCCTTGTAATTAGGGGCTTGATGTATAGTTGTCCTTAGTTTAGGACTTAGTTTGTAATTTATACTAAGCTTGTTTGGTATAAATAGATGTCCAAATATTGAACTAATAGAGAAGATTTTAGAAATTGATCCGAAAGGCTTGCAATTCGATTTCTAGAGCGAGAAACAGCAAATATCTTCTCTCACTACTCGAAATTCTCTCTCGAGCTCTCCAAGAAGGTTTTCGATCGAAATCTCAATCTCCACGATTCTTATCGATTCCTTTAGAATTCATGCCTAGGATCATAGAGTTGATAAATTAGGACCTAACAATTGGTATCAGAGCAGATTCGTTCTGTTTTGAATCAAAATTGTTACAATTCGGATCGAAAATTTTATTCTAAAACTGTTCCGTGCGAAGAACTGTTTTGGCGCGAAAATTGATTTTCGATCTTATTTGCTAAATTCCGTGCTAAATTGGCTTGAATTGTATGTTTTTGTGCTTATTGTAGTGATATACATTGAGTGCGATTAGATTCGTAGCTGTTTGCACTTCATTTTAGCAGTTTGGATTAATCTGAAGTTACTGCTCATGCGAAGAACAGTTTGAACACGTTCTGATTTTGATTAAATTCGACATGTTTTGCTTCCCACGTGTTTAATTGTGTGTTCGTGCGTTTTCATCATCTGCTTACGAGCAATTACCTGCAATTTCATCGTCTAATTCACCGTTTTTTGCTTAAATTTGTGTTAACTGTATTCTGTGAATTTTTGCGATAATTTCAATTTTTCTCGCAAGGTTCTTCATCAGATTAATTTCTCGATCGAAAAACTCTGTGCGAAAATTTTTTTTTCGATCAGAATACTAAGTCAGACCTAAAGTCGCCTTTATCAAGAACGAATTTAGTAGAAAAATTTCTCGAGCATTACTTAGCGAAAAAACGTTTTCGACAAAGACCAATTTTGACTAAGGGAAAATCATTTGCGTCCGAGAAACTTTTCCAGTCAATGAATTTATTTTGACCCAGCGAGAAACTTATTTAACAATACTGTTTCTCCGCGCTCGAAATAAATTCGCGATCCAAATTTTTTCTCGACGAAAAGATTTTGAGCAATTTTTCTCGCTCGCAAAATTTTTCGCTGACGTACTTTCTCGCACGAGAACAGTAACACTGGCAATTTTTCTCGACGAATTAATTTTTTATCAAACTTTAAAGATTGAGTCAAAAATTATTCTCGAAACTAATCTAGAATCAAACGCTACTCAAAACAATTTCTATGAAACAACAAACGAAGATCCTACATCAACTCGAAAAAGAAATGGAAGCCTATTCTCTAGGAAATGATAATCGTCCCACGATTCTCAAGAGAGGCGAATATACAGTCTGGCGAAGCCGATTTCTAAATTTCATAGAGCTAAAGGAACAGGCAGAAGACCTTCTCTCATCATTTGAGCAAGGTCCAGCTTAGTTCTGGATAAATGTTCCCGGTGACAACACTGCAAATCCTCCAATTCCTGCCTCTAGGCGACTGAAAGAGCCTAGGAAATATACTGCGGAGGAAAGAGTGAGAGCGAAAGCTGACCTAATAGCCTAGAACACTCTTATGCAAGGAATCCCGAATGATATCTATCGACAGATCGATAGTATTCCAACCGCTAAGGGAATGTGGGATGAGCTGCACAAGATGATGCAACGAATAGAAGTCGGTATCAAGGCCAAGAAGGCCAATACTCTCACAGCCTACGATTCATTCAGAGCTAAAGCGGAGGAGTGCTTACATGATCTCTACCAGAGATATCTCACCCTCTTAAATGAGATGAGGAAAATCGAAATCACTAAGACAAACATGGAAACCAACATCAAATTTCTTTCCTCTCTGCCCTCAGAATGGAAAAAGATATCCACTCAGACCAGACATAATAAAGACCTTGAGGAGCTGGATATCCATGCCATGTTTGACAATCTCGCACAGCATAGAATAGTCACAAGAAGAAAGTATTATTTAATGGAACATGAGGAGGCTGAATTAGATAATACCCAATTGAGGGTATTAAGGGGTTATTATTTAATTCTCTCCTTCAAATAATAACCCCAACCAAACACCACTTAAGTTAATCTCAACCCTCCTAATCCCCCTAAAACCCCCCAACCCGTTTGGTTAGCAGAATGGGATTAAATGGTATTAGTTTAAGTTGGGTTTAGATAACGGAGGGTATGAGCTTTTTGATGTGTTTGGTTGATGGGATTAAGTAATGATGTATGAGATGTTTGATAGATGAATTTAGATGGTACTAGGTTTAATCATATCTTAATTACAATTTTATCCTTACTTTGTATTGCTGAAGTCGAATAAAGTTAATCATCGAAATAAAACCACTTGTAACAAAGCAACATCGATCTACATATTCCATTGATGCATCTGTGTAAGCCCATAGAATTATGTTATTTATCAAAACACACACAGCTTTTAAAAAAATCCAATAACACACATGAGACGTTATTATTCCAAATCCTGCATCTGTGAAGCATCTTGCTCACCTAGATGTACTCCTCGCGTCGCACTTGCACCATCGCCATCCCCCACCTCGCTGTGTTAGCACCGCCCACACCATCCATCGCCGGAATCGGTCACAGCCCCACCAAAAGCCGAGCAACTCATCTTAAGCCGAGGAAAACCAAATCTCGCCGGAATTCGCCACCACTGCACGGGGTCGCACCACTGCACGGCCTCGCACCGCCTCGCACGCAGCCCTGAGAGCCCACACCACCCACTGCCGGAATCTATCATATCCCCCAAAACCCTAGCAAACCCACATCTAGCCGAAATTCGCCACCATTGCCGACACCGGCACCACTGCACGTCCTTGCACCATCTCGCACACATCCGAGAGAGAGAGAGAGAGAGAGAGAGAGAGAGAGAGAGAGAGAGAGAGAGAGAGAGAAGGAGGAATAGGAATTTTCGTGAAGTGGGAGGCGGCAATAGATCTATTGGGTAAATTAGGAAATTGATATTGAACAAAGGGATAGAATTGTCACAAGAAAGTATTATTTAATGGAACATGTGGAGGCTGAATTAGATAATACCTAATTGAGGGTATTAAGGGGTTATTATTTAATTCTCCCCTTAAAATAATAACCTCAACCAAACACCACTTAAGTTAATGTCAACCCTCCTAATCCCCCTAAAACCCCCCAACCAACTAGTGTGTGCAAATTAGTTTGTTATTTTTAACAATTTTTATTATTAAATGAGTTATTTAAAACTAAAATTTCAATTGAGAATATTAAGGTCAAAAATTTAACTAACCGTTACTTTCTATCACGACGGGTTTAGCAGTGGAAGATTCGAAAAGGGCTAACCCACCTTTTGCCAGACTGGTATGTTTACCACAACCAACGTGTGTGCGTATATATCAACTTATTTTATATTTTGAACATTTTATATTATTAATTAAGTTGTTTAAAAAAATAAAGTTTTATTTATATAGAAACATGTAATAAATTAAAATATCAACTGTAAAATTGTAATTAAGCAATTAAGGTTACAACTGTAATTGAGCAATTATCAAATTGACAAACCATAGTTTTTTTGCATGCTATACTGGTTATATAAGAGTATAGATTCATGACTTTGTTGAATGTTAGGTTGTCATAGTATTATTATGTTTTCCTTAGATTTGGAGCTCTCCACGGGCATCGGCCATCGCTAGGGGTGTGCAACCGGGTTCGGGTTTCAGGTACCCGACCCAACCCCATCGGGTTTTTACCCGAACCTTGCAAAAAATCGGGTATCAAGGTATCGGGTTCGATACCCGATCGCTATTATCGGGTCGGGTTTCGGGTAGCTTTGAGCTACCCGAACTACCCGATCGGGTACCCGATTCGGCCCAATAAAAAAATATATTGTAAGTTAGGCCCAATATGAAGAAGTCTTGCCCAATAATCAAATTAAATAAAAAAATAATAAGAACAATAGAAGTAGATTTCACGTGTTTGGACTTTGGGAAAAAAAAGACAATAGAGCAGAAGAAGAAGCTCGAGCTCGTCACCACCTCCCTTACGTCCTCTACTCGACTCAATCTCACCGGCTTACCACCCACCGGCCGCCATCAACCAGCCGACCACCATCATCATCCGCCAATCGCCCGTTAGCCATCAAATTCGTCCAAAACCGGTATAAATTCTACGAACCCTATTTTTCTAGTTTCGAAATTTTGTTGATATTTTTTCAATTTTTAGGTTTCAAAGATGAATCATTGATGTTCCGGTTAATGTTACATTTTTGGTTAATTATTATATTATAATATATTTATCTTTCTATTCCGTTAACGTAAATGCTCTCAAATAAATTGGTGCGGCGGTCATCAAAATTACTATTCTATTCTTAATTCTAAAATCTCGCATATATCATCTAAATCATATTTTATATCTTAAAAATAATATAATATTAAACTTAATATTACAATTTCACCGAGGGAAAATATAAAACTGGGTCACTAAGTATGTCAATTTTCGATTTTGGGTCACTATGTTTGCCAGCTACAAAACTAGGTCACTAAGTATGTACTCCCTCCGTCCCGCTAATTTTATCACATTTTTCCATTCCGGGCGTCCCAATAATTTTATCACCTTTCCTTTTTGGGTAAAAAATTAAACTCCATTTTAAATGTAATTAGAGGGAAAAGTAAATGGTGGGAGTAATTAAGAAAATTTTTATAAATTTAAACAAGTTGTTTATATCTAACACACTGTACTATATTATTATAATAATGTCATCTTAATCTGCGTGCCCAGCAACGTACGTGATAAAGTTGCTGGGACGGAGGGAGTATATAGTAACAAAATTGGGTCACTGACCTTTTTGTTCTTATTATATACATACTTAGTGATCCAAATTTGTAACTATATACATACTTAATGACCTATTTTTGTTACTATATACATACTTAGTGACCTGGTTTTATAACTCGTGCCCCAATTTTATTACTATATACATCCTTAGTGACCTTGTTTTGTAAATGGCAAACATAGTGACCCAAAATTAAAAAATGATATACTTAGTGACCCATTTTTTATAATATTTCCTTTCACCTATTAAAATTAACTTAAAATATAAGCTAATGTTATATATTTATATTTACACATTGAGTGTGCAGAAAATACTAGTGAAAGTTAAGAATTTTGTAAGAAAAACCCAATATATATACATATATATCTCAATTAATTCAGAATTCATAAGGAACTATCATCCTCTATATTAGATCGTCTTCGTAGTGTGTTAGTTATTGTGATTTCTTTCCATTTGGGGAAAATTAAATTTAAGATGCAGCCTCAATTTCGAATTTGGTTGACAATAATCACAATGAAAGACATAGGTCATCAACTCATAAATCAAATCCTCGGTAATTACATGTATAGGAAATATTTCAAGCAGGGTTTTCATGGCCGGACTGGATCGGACCGGCCGGTTCCGACCGGAAACCGTTGAATCGGTCGGAATTTCGATCCGGTTTAAGTTTACAGATAGCTACCCGATTTACTGTTTGTATCAATATATGTGTAACGACCATACCTTTCTATGTGTGCATAGAGTACCATGTCACGCATTTATACAGTACCTTATACAGTTGTTATAGGGTACCTAAATGTGCTAGTACGGTGTACCATTTTCTCAACGTATTACGTACCACAATACGATGTTATATGATACCTAAATCTGCTAATAAGGCGTACCTGCGGCGGATCGGGTACCTATGTGCAAAAAAAATTCTATTAGGTACCTACATATCAAAAAATCGTGGCAGTGTACTAAATTACAAGTTTTTTATCCAAATGTTTATTTATGTGTAAAGACCCCTAAAAATTATTTAATTTAGAAAATAAACTACAAACCAAAATTCTAAAAAAAATTAAGAATACAAAAAATTTAAATCATGAAATTTAAATACCTATAAAATCAACAATAAATAAAATTAGACTATATATCAGAAAAAAATGTTCTAATAGTAAAATTATGCGTAAAATAAGATTAATTTATTTAAAGTAGAATAAAATTATCAAACATATTTTATCACACTATGTTTTAAATTATGTTATTAATTTTTGAACAATGCCCTCCTTCTTTAGAAAATTTTAAAGTTTTTATTTAATTATTGTAATTCATTATAACAACAAAACTTTATTTATTCATTTATTAAGAATGTATATTTAAGTTTAAAACTTACATATACATTATAAGTTTCTAAATTTAAGACTTGCGGTTCTGAAAAAATTAAATTAAAATTAATATTGACAGGATTGAAATTAGGGAGGATGTCAGTTCAGGCCCCCATAAAGTTTCGATATAGCAGTCAGTTCCTGTCAGAAAATGGTTAAGTTTAAGGGACCTACTTTTTGTAAAAACCGACTAAAGGACCCAAAAATATACATTGACGAAAATGCCCCTTGCCCTTTTTTTCCAGCGGAACTCGCGACAGCTGTTTTGGTTTTATATGAAGTGTTACTTTTACTTCTTTATTTGTTACACAGGTACAATATATTGTTACTACAGAAAACAGGTAGGTTATTTTTAAACAATATAGTGTTATTTTGCTACTGCAAAACGTTATCAACAAATTTTTTTTTCATTTAACGATCGAACTCATTTTTCTTCCACTGAATCGAGCAAAACAAATTCGACTGCCCCATCCAACCGATTCGACGTGTCATGTTGGATTCATTATGACTTTGACGACGCACGAGGTAGTTGCTTGTCTAATTAGGGTGCAAATTCGAGAACATAATGGTTAATCGAATCTAGATTTGGACATAAATTGCAAGTAATCGGTATAAATTCGAGGTACCCATGAGAAATCGAGGTCTATTTTACCTTATTGAGTCAAAAACGCCGATATTTATGCAGTTTTGATCTGCTTTTTAGTGTCGTGATTTTCGTCATATTGCTCGCGGTGCATTTGCTAGAATGCAGAATGTGTTATTTACAGCGAATAGATAGTTATTATCGTTCAGTGGTACGTTACTATTAAGTTATATATGGTTATTAAACATAAAGCACTTGTTATTTTATTTTCTGCTATAAGTATTTCTTTTTTACACAATTTAGGGAAAACATAATATCCGCTTCTTGCAAGTAATCGGTATAAATTCGAAGTACCCATGAGAAATCGAGGTCTATTTTACCTTATTGAGTCAAAAACGCCGATATTTATGCAGTTTTGATCTGCTTTTTATTGTCGTGATTCTCGTCATATTGCTCGCGGTGCATTTGCTAGAATGCAGAATGTGTTATTTACAACGAATAGATAGTTATTATCGTTCAGTGGTACGTTACTATTAAGTTATATATGGTTATTAAACATAAAGCACTTGTTATTTTATTTTCTGCTATAAGTATTTCTTTTTTACACAATTTAGGGAAAACATAATATCCGCTTCTTGCAAGTAATCGGTATAAATTCGAAGTACCCATGAGAAATCGAGGTCTATTTTACCTTATTGAGTCAAAAACGCCGATATTTATGCAGTTTTGATCTGCTTTTTAGTGTCGTGATTTTCGTTATATTGCTCTCGGTGCATTTGCTTGAATGCAGAATGTGTTATTTACAGCGAATAGATAGTTATTAACATTCAGTGATACGTTACTAGTTAGTTATATATGGTTATTAAAGATAAAGCACTTGTTATTTTATTTTCTGTTATAAGTATTTATTTTTTACACAATTTAGGGAAAATATAATATCCGCTTCTTGCAAGTAAACGGTATAAATTCGAAGTACCCATGAGAAATCGAGGTCTATTTTACCTTGTTGAGTCAATAACGCCGAGATTTACGCAGTTTTCATGTGTTTTTTTAGTGTCGTTTATGATTTTCGTTATATTCCTCGCGATGCATTGCTTGAATGCAAAATGTGTTATTGAAGACAAACATCACGTTATTAACATTCAACATTATGTTACTTATGTGTGCGTTATAGTTATTACACATACGACATTTGTTATTTTATTTTATGTTATAAGTATTTCTTTTTCAACACAATTGTGAGCTTTGTTATATTCCTATCGATTCGTTGCTTGTATACAGAATGTGTTATTAACAACACATAAAGCGTTATTACCTTTCAGTGGCGTGTTATGTATGATTGAATTTTTGTTATTAACCGTAAGACTTTGGTTATCTTTGCAAGCAGATGTGTTATATCGTTTTAAAGAAAGGTTATATTCACCAACAGGTATGTTATATTTTTTGAAGGAAAGGTTATTTTCACGAACAGGTATGTTATATTTTTTGAAAGAAATGTTACGTTTTATGAAAGACATGTTAGTCGACTGTAAAGCTTTTGTAATACCCGTAAATTTAATATGGGGATAGAATGTAATTAATCAGATAAATATTTGAAGTAATGGAAATTAAAGTGAGAGTGAAAGTATAAGCTATATGAGTTTCGAATTATTTTCGAAACTTAATCAAATAATTGTCCAAAAATAAGAAGTAATAGATGGACCAAAACTTTGGGCTATTTATTGACTTATTTAAAATAAGGCCCAATCATAAATACAATATAATAAATTATTTAAGCCTAAGGAAAAATAAAATATAAACAATTAAAACAAATACTTGCTTAACTTCAAAGGAATTCACGTAAGCTACTTACCATGTTATCCCCACAGCCAAGACTAATATAATATATATCACTTTAGTTTAATCAATGTTCATGTAAACAGTCCCAAGCTTGTTTTATCCTTATTTCTTTCGAAGCTTTAAGACGTATCGAACCTAACTCGAAAATTATTTGTTGATAGTTTTACTTGGTATGAGAGGAAATTCGAAACTAATATTTAAGGAGAAAAATTCGAAACTAATATTTAAGGAGAAAGTCGAAACCTAAAGGGGTGATTTTGAAATTATGGTAAGATTGGAGAATTTGATAAGGTCGTTCTTGGGTATTTAATTACTATTAAATAATTATAACAAGGTTTGAACTATTACTGTATGGCTTGTGATGGGATTAGGTAAGTGTCTTAATTCTTTAGAAACTCAATGACGATTAGGCTTGGGAAGAATACAAATCGATTGAACTTAAAGTTAAAGAAGAAAACTACATTAAACTAAAATAATAATCACCTTGGGGATAAGAACTAAGAGCGTGGAAAGAAAGGAAACCATTCATAACATAAGAAACTTTCGAAAACACTTAGAGGAGAAAAGAAAGAACTCAACCAACAAAGAACGAAGTAAGTTGGGAAGAAGGTATAGCTTCTTACTACAACTTTATGTTTTATTCATAGCTTAACGTGTTCTATGTGTAATAGGCACAAAAAGTTATAAATAAGTAGGATGTATACAAGTTTAGTATTCAAGGGTTTTGAGAAAACTTAGAACTCTTATAATTACGTTTTAAGAAGTTCGAATTTTAGTGGTTATAATTCTTTTGCTATGATGTTTTTAATCAAGTGGTAGCCTGCTCTAAAGATTATAAGTACGAAAATAATATTTGCTAATGTTTTGTACAAATTCTAGATTTAAGAATTGTATTAGGTTGGGGAAGTATAGATTTGAAGTTAGCTTTGTGAAGTAGGAAGGCATTTGAATTGTGAAAGAGTTCGTGAATTATGCTAGTTTAGGCTAGTTTAGCGAATTATGTACTTCGCATGAGTGTGTGAATTAGACATAGGATGTTGGGCTTTAGACTTCATGAATTAGGGTTTCACGAATTGTATCAACTTGGCGAATCCAAACTTGGCGAATGAACCTAGGTAATCAACTTAGCAAGTTGAGTTTTGAGGGTAACTAATCGGCCGATTTAAGGATTAATGGAACTTGGTGAAGTTAAGACCATGCGTGATCAATCCGCCAAAAGTTTGGAAATTTAATGATCCAACAATCGGGCGACCTTAGGAATTAAGAATCAAACCTTATATGTGAAGATCTCAATTGAGGGATGATCTAACGTAGACATGAAATCGAGCGACTTAGGGTTTTATCAAATTAGTATAGTCGAAACAATTTAGTTCGGCTTAATTATTTATGAAGGCATGATACTGAAACTATGATATTTTATGTCTAAAGGTCGAACAGTAGGAGATTCTCCAGGGCAATAAGTGTATTTAGCTTGGACGACAAGTAAGTGGAAATCTCACCTACAACACATAAACTACATGTTTATATTCGATTTATGTGGTTATCTGTGTTGTATGATTTTTGTGAATAAATTATGTTGAATTACGTGATTATGTGGCAACCCGTGTTGGTTGTTTTACGTGAGGTGATTTTACGTGTCGTGAATTGGCATTACGTGATTATGTGGCAACCTGTTTTGGTTGTTTTACGTGAGGTGATTTTACGTGACGTGAATTATGTGGCATTACGTGATTATGTAGCAACCTGTGTTGGTTGTTTTGCGTGGGGTGCTTACTGGCGATAATGAAATCGCATGGTAAGCTATTATTTATGATTTTGCGATGACGTGGGAAACCAGTTGGTACACCATATCATAGAATATTATGTGCACGTTTGGATTTATTGTTATTTTGGAAAGGTGAACGTGCATTGCATTTATCACTTGTAGGCGAGCATGGTATGTATGTATGGCATCATTCATATGGCATGAGCGTGTGCATACACGGAATATGTGAGGATTTGCATTTATGAGTATGCACAATATACAATCATACGAGAACGAATATTATAGCTACTTCTACAAAGGCACCACGACGGGATGTAAGCCGTCTAATATATTATGTGAGGCAGGAGGAGCGACCTGAGTAGGGGCGACCTAGGGAAACCTAGCGTAGGCCGCTCAGTGTGGAGCAACTGTCCGACAGGAGGAGCGACCTGGGTAGGGGCGACCTAGGTAAAACTAGTGTAGGCCACCCAGTGTGTAGCAACTGTCATTGTCATTAGCGGACGAGGGTCACCTGGACGAGACACATGGCGTAAGCCAGAGTTTCAGGAAAGGCAACCGCAATGAAAAAGGACGATCGTCAGATAGAGGGGCGACCTGGTGAATGGAAAAACTGGTGATAAACCCTAGTTTTGTCCTAGCCAGAGTGGGCCGACTATCGTATTTTTATCCGTATAGGATTTGAGCTCATGTTATGGTGGTGCGAGTAGATAGTTAGCTATGGGCCCTGATAGAAATGAAAAAGAAATGAGAGAGAAATAAGAATGATATGTGTATGTGAGTATTAGAAAGCACTGGCGCGGATGCCTTTGCTAGTTCGCACGTGCATACATGCATATTTCCACTTACTGAGCTTTA